>CM076674.1:112910906-113510906 GCA_038501925.1 Xenopus petersii
GGACAACTTTAGTGCATGAAACTTTTCAGATTGTCTTTATTCTTTATTATATGTGTTTTTTTCACTATTCACTTATTAGGGGCACTGGCCCTGGCAACCACAAAACCTCAACAGCCAGAAATAGCATTTTCAGTTGCAGGCTGGAAATAGGCAGGGAATTCAAGGATCTAGACTGTTTTTTCATCATTTCTCCTAGTTATTTTCTATTTTTTTCTGCAATCCCGTTTTGCTTAACAATTTTTAAGTTTTTTTTATTTTTCTTCTTGTACCACATTCCTTTCCTTTTTCACTTCTGTTCTCTTCTTGTTCAATTTATTTTTGCCATCTCACTTCAAGTTTTCCAATTCTTTCTCCCAATTTACCATCTGTTCTCCTCTTTCCCCAACCTTATTTTAACCTTGCCTCAGGGAGGTGCAAAACAGCATCTATTTATCTGACTTCATGTTCATGTTATTTAATTTATGGATTAATTACATGTAACACAATTGGACCAGTTTTCATTGTTTATGTATTTGTAAACTTGTGTGTTTGCATATGATTATCTATTAAATACAAGTATGAGACCTGTTATCCAGAATGCTCGAGCACTTTTACATAATATATATATCCTTCTTCGCATCCAACACAAGCACTAAAATAGAGTCATAATAGGATAGTACAAGTATGGGATCTGTTATCTGGAATAGTTGGTACAGGCATGGGATCTGTTTTCCAGAACCCCGTTATCCAGAAAGCTCAGAATTACGGAAATGCCGTCTCATAGACTCCACTTTATCCAAATAATCCAAATTTTTAAAAATGATTTCCTTTTTTCTCTGTAATAATAAAACAGTACCTTGTACTTGGTCCTAACTAAGTTATTTTAGTAGTCCTAACTAGTTATAAATAGTCCTAACTACTTATAATTAATCCTGATTAACAAAACCAGTCTATTGGGTTTTTTAATGTTTCATGATTTTCTACTAGACTTAAAGAGGTTGTTCACCTTTGAGTTAACTTTTAGTATGATGTTGAGAATGATATTTTCAGACAATTTGCAATTGTTTTTCATTTTTAATTATTTGTGTTTTTTGTGTTATTTAGCTATTTATTCAACAGCTCTCCAAACTGCTTTTCAAGCAATCTGGTTGCTTTGATCCAAATTAACCTAGCAACCATGCCCTGATTTGAACAAGATACCAAAATTGTTGAGGACCAGAATAAAAGCATGAGCAATAAAAACTAACAATACATTTGTAGAATAACAGAGCATTTATTTTTGGATAGGGTCAGTGACCCCCGTTTGAAAGCTGGAAAGAGTTAGAAGAAAAAGGCAAATAAAAAAAACTATTAAAAATAAATAACGAAGACCAGTTGAAAAGTTGTCTCTAACCCATAAAAGGTATGAATATGCAAATTACAGAAAGATCCATTATCCGGAAACCCCCAGTTCCCGAGCATTCTGGATAACCGATCCCATACCTGTATTCGAAGTTATTCACACAGGGGTCTTCGTATAAATTGGATTAGCATAAGGCTACTAAATTTCATTTAAATAAATAAACCCAATAGGGTTGTTTTGCCTCCAATAAGGATTAATTTTATCTTAGTTTGGATCAAGTACAAGGTACTGTTAAAGGACCAGTAACATCAAAATTTATTTTTACAAAATTCGTTAGTTTACAACGAAAAATAAACACCAAGACAAATTAAACTTTTAATTTGCAAAGCCTTTATTAACTTACCGAAACTCCACTTCCTGTCCTCTTCAGAAACGGCGAAAGGGCGACCATCCTTCCTGCAGTGATTGATTTCTCCTCCCTGGCTTTTCTCCTACTCAGTCCATGTCTCCCAGCACTCAGCGCTGTGCTCAAGGTAGAGTGTCGGGACAGCAGCAGCAGCATGTCCAGCAGCAGCCCCCACAGCATCCCATCCAACAGGTCCACGAGTCTGGAGGCTGCACGCTGCTGCAGGAGAAGGCAAGGATTCAGGAAAGGAATCCTCCACTGCGATTGCGGCGGCAGCGGCTACACGGGCAAGTGACTTGAGAAGGGGAAGAGGAGCCGCCGGCACATTCACTTGCTGTATCCTTGATTGCGGCGCTGGAGGAGGTGGCTACACGGCAAGTGACCTGAGAAGCTGAAGGGGGAGAGAAGCCGCCGGCACATTCACTTGCTTTATCCTTGATTGCGGCGGCTGGAGGATGCGGCTACACGGAACCTCCTCTGTGAATGAATAAACGAGACAACTGCCGAAGCTCAGAAGAAGGAGCATGTTCTACAGAATCAGCTGTCGCAGCTCACAGAAGAGAACCAGAAACTTCTTGGGCAGTTGGCTGAGCGCAAGTCAAAGGAAGGTAAGACGACCAGTTTCAGATAAAAGAAATGACAATAGAAGTCCCCTATCTAAATACTTATCAGCAGGGCCAATTTTTACGCTTATGTAGGGGAGTTGCATTGACCATGACATCTGTTTTTCTCCCACACAGAATGCTTGATCTGTAAGTATATACCAAAGGGTGTCTAAAAATGGATGTAAACTAGGAGGCTGTTCTCTGCCCCTCTGTTTAGCCTGTTTTGCAAAAGTATGTATATTCAATTTAGTATGTTGTTTTATTTTTCACTGTCAGTGTCAACCCATGCCACACCCTGTTCTATCAACTGGATGGATAGTCTAGAGCAGGGCTGTCTAACTTCTTTGGTACCCGGGGCTGGAATTTTTCTGGTCTAACTGGTGGAGGGCTGATAATGAAAGCCAGTGATGACCACTCCCATTTTCAACCACACCCACAAGAACTTTTAAGACCATATCCGTATTAATGGTGGTAGCACACCAAAAACACAAATGGTTGGTGCTCACTGCAGGGATATCCCACATATGTGAGAAATTGAAGCAATGTTAAAACATATCCTTAAATCCAAATGCCTCCTCCCCTGTGGCTAATCTAGCACCCCTAACACAGGAATAAACAACTTAGGGGCCCTTAGCAACAATTCGAAATGCTGACAAACCCTACCAGGCTCACGTCTCACAGGGAGCATAGGGCAGGCGGAGTATGGTGCACACACAGGGAGGAGCATAGGGCAGGCAGAGTATGAAACACGCAGGGAGCATAGGGCAAGCAGAGTGTGACATGCAGGGAGCATAGGGCAGGCAGTGTATTACACACACACACACACACACACACACACGGAGCATATGACATGGAGAGTATGGCGCACACACACAAGGACTTTACCGGTGCGAATAATAGCGGTACATAGAAAATATTCTCAGATGGAGGGCACTCTAATATACAATACATATAATATAGTTAATTTATGGGTGCAATTAAGCCCAAAAAAGGCCCCCATACAAGGCCAGACACAGAATTTGTATTAGCAAGAAGGGCCTGCACTCCAAATAAATAGACCAAGTGGTATTTGAATAGTCATATATTTAAAAAGAAGTAAATCACATACTTAGATCAAGGCCAAAACATGCCAGAGAAACACAGAGATTCATATATACATACCATCCAAAATATGGTCAAACAGCAATTTGATAAAGAAAGCGGATACACCTGCCCTGAGAGGAGAATCGCCCGACATTTCGGTTTTTAGCCTTTCTCAAGGGGAATTCTAATTGACCATATTTTGGATGGTATGTATATTTGAATCTCTGTGTTTCTCTGGCATGTTTTGGCCTTGATCTATGTATGTGATTTACTTCTTTTTAAATATATGACTATTCAAATACCACTTGGTCTATTTATTTGGAGTGCAGGCCCTTCTTGCTAATACGAATAATAGAGGTACTACAGGTGTGGACATTGCAGGGGGATTACGTTTGTGAACAATGCAAGATTTTACATGAAGATGAAGTCTGAATTTGAGGTGTAAACAATGTAGGAGCCAGTTAATCTCAGTACCATAACCTTTTAAAGCATAAACATGGTAAGCAGTTACAGCAGGCAGACTTTCATGTGAGGGGCCACACAAGGGTGGGGGGGTTGCGGGCCGTTTGCGGCCCATGGGCCACCAGTTGAACAGCACTGGTCTAGGAGATGCTGCTTGAAAGTCAACAATCGGACCAAGGCAGCACCCAAAGCTTAACCCTTTAACCGCCAAGCATGTACGACGTACGTGCTGGCGGTTCAGAGCTCAGGCTGCCAAGAACGTACACTGTATTTATTTACATGTATTTGCACACTCAGACAACTTTTAGTGCACAAATATGTATACAGAAAAACTCACACAGGTGTTTCTTTTTTGTTTTGTTTTTTTTTTTACTTATTCATTGTACCGTTTGTTTTGCCTAAAAACATGTTATTTTGACAGCGTGACTATTGGATAATCGATTTCGGCCACTAATTACGCTGTCGGATCTATTGTTTTGTTATTTCATTGATTTACGCTATTGTTGTGGTTTTCTTGCAATTTTATCCCTGCATTATTGTTCCTTATGTATCTTTAGTATAGTTTTGCTGTTTGGTGCTTTGGTATAGAAAGATTTATTTTACTTAGTTTGATTCGCCAGCTTTCCAAAAATATATATTTTTCTGGGGGTCTTTTTACAGTTTGGGGGTCTTACGGCACATAGCGCACAGTTGGGGCTCACTTTTCTGCAGCTTAGTTGGCTAGAGTGAAAATTCATATGAATGTTTTTCATTTGGGGTCCGTAGACGCCACAAACTTTGGTAAATCTATGCATATTGGGCATCAAACGATTCAGTAGACCTCTGACGTCTATATTTAGGGTGATTTTTCTTTATACGTAAAACATGTGTGCGATAAATGTGGCAAACTGCAACAATTTTAGGCAATTTTCAGAAATGTTGTAAAAACCTCTACGTTTAGAAACGACTCGTAGTTTGGTGTAGAAAGACGTCTTTATCTTTGTTGGATTCGTCAGAATGTGTACTTTCCAAAAATATATGGTTTTGGGGGGTCTTTGCTGTTAGGAGGGTCTTGAGGCACATAATATGAAGTCGAGGGTCTATGTTCACAGAAGGCGAATCGGCAGCGGAGAAAAATCATATTCACTATTTTCATTTGGGGTCCGCACATGCCAGCTGCCTTGGTATATCAATGCATATTGGGCATCAAATGGTTCAGTAGACCCTTGGCATCAGTATTTATGGTGTTTTACAATTGTATGTAAGAAATTGAGTGAGATAAATGCGGCCAATTGCAATATTTTTAGGCAATTTTCAGAAATGTAAAAACTGTTGCTTTTATCGCCAAATTTAGGAAAGGCTTGCGACTTGGGGTGAATGTTCTTTTTTTCTACCTTTGCCCCACCCCCAAAACTATGTATATGTGTTGATTTTGCAGTACCTGAAATGACAGACCATATGGGGGTCTCCTTTTGGGGCCCCTATATGCCACGTGCTTGGGTACACCTATACATATTGGCCATCAAACTGTTCAGAGGACCTTAGGCTTTCATATTTGGGGTGATTTCTCTTGATACCTAAAAGTATGTGGGAAATACGATGCTGCATGGTGGAAATTTTGAGGTGATTTTTGGAAATGTCACCAAAATCACCCAATTTAAGAATGGTTTGCCGCTTGGTACTTTGGAGTAGAAAGACATGGATACCCAATTTGGATTTGTGAGAATGTGTACCCCCCAAAAATATATGGTTTTCTGGGGTGAACTTACTTTTTTCTACCTTTGCCCTCCCAAAAACTATGTAAATGTGTTGATTTTGCAGTATCTGAAATGACAGAGCAAATGGGGGGTCTTCTTATTGGGGCCCCTATATGCCATGTGCTTGGGTACACCTATACATATTGGGCATCAAACTGTTCAATGGACCCCAGGCTTTCATATTTGGGGTGTTTTCCATTGATACCTAATGATGTGTGGGAGATATGATGCTGTAGAGTGGAAGCTTTGAGGTGATTTTTCCAAAAATTCACCAATTTCTATAAAACATTATAACTTTAGGAAACAATTGCAAATTGGTAGTTTGGAGTACAAAGATATATATATTTACCCATTTTTGATTCACCAGAATCTGTACTTTCTAATAATGGGTAGTTTTCTAGGGTAAACCTACTGTTAGCGGAATGTTTGGCCTTGAAATCAGAAGTATGCCGTTTGGGGAGCGGTGCTTTAGATATTTGGTAGTTTACTGCTTGTAGATTTTGAGCTATGCAAGTGAGAAATCTGCATAAAACTATATATATATATATATATATATATATATATACATAACACGATGGATCAGCACACACTGTTGTTTTGTGAAGCAATGGTGTTTATTTCATATAAAACACATTTTTTATACATATATGTTTTATATGAAATAAACACCATTGCTTCACAAAACAACAGTGTGTGCTGATCCATCGTGTTATGTACATGCCTGTTCTTGATCGTGCACTACTGGAAACATCTGTCTGAGTGCTGGTACTGTGGGATTCTATATATATATATATATATATATATATATATATATATATATTTGGTATTGCCACATTCAGGAGACACGGACCTTTCCAAATCAGCTGTGTTCTCGTACATAAAATAAATTATGTTTCTGGTATATGTGATTGTTCTTTGTGAAACACAATTTTTTTCATTTTATTAGACACTTAGAAGCCTATATTTTTTTACAGAAGTAGAATTACACCAACATTCTTGCATATTGTGAAAGTTCAGGTTGTCCTGAAAAAAACAATATATTGTTTTCCTGGGTAAACTAAAAGACCACCCCAGGAAAGGCCCTTAAAGTGAAAGAGTGCAAAATGTCTAAAAACTGCTTGGCAGTAGATGTTCGCATCAATGCCAAAACGGCTGTCAGGGAAAGGGTTAAAGCCAGACTAAATAATTACTGTTTTACTTTACAGTCATAAGAAAAAGATAACAGTGGTATGTCTTTCATTTCCCAGGAACATCTAAGCACTGGGGTGTTTTCTGAACAAAGATTTTTAGTGAAGCAGTATTCAGCTGTATGAAATTAAATCAAATGTGAAAAACTGGCTGTGCAAAAATGTAGGTACCCTTGTAATTTTGCTAATTTAAGGGTCGCTTTTTGTATTCAAAAATCACCTTGCATGGCGGAAGAAGAACACCGCATTCCAAGAAAAACACCTGCTACCTACTGTCAAATTTGGTGGAGGTTCCATCATGCTGTTGGGCTGTGTGGCTAGTTCAGGGACTGGGGCCCTTGTTAAAGTTGAGGCTCAGATGAATTCAACCCAATATCAACAAATTCTTCAGATAATGTTCAAGCATCAGTCACAAAGTTGAAGTTACACAGGGGTTGGATATTCCAATAAGACAAACACTTTGAAATCTACAAAGGCATTTATTCAGAGGGAGAAGAACAATATTCTGGAATGGCCGTCACAGTCCCCCGACTTGAATATCATCGAAAATCTTTGGGATGATTTGAAGCAGGCTGTCCATGCTCCGCAGCCATCACATTTAACTAAACTGGAGAGATTTTGTATGGACGAATGGTCAAAAATACCGCCATCCAGAATCCAGACACTCATCAAAGTCTATAGGAGGCGACTAGAGGCTGTTACATTTGCAAAAGGAGGCTCAACTTCGTATCTCTGTTGTGGTGCCCAAATGTATGCACCTGTCTTATTTTGTTATGATGCATATTGCATATTTTCTGTTAATCCAAGAAACTTTATGTCAGTGCTGAAATACTACTGTTTGCATAAGGCATGCTATATATCAAAAGATAGTTGCTACTTTGAAAGCCAATGATAAACAAAACTCCAAAGAATTAAGAGGGATTCCCAAACTTTTTCATATGACTGTATGGGTGTCCAGTGGCAGTAATTGTACTGCGCTCTAGTCAGTCTATCAAAGAATGGAGCAGAGATGTTTCCTCCTCTCTTTAGAAATCCCTCTAAAGTACTTTAGTTAACTCAGCCAGAGTATCTTGCAAATAGAATATTCTCATTTGTGTACTGAGCATCTGTCCTGAATCATGAAATCATTTCTATATATCCTTGTCTAGAGTAAGGAAAAGGAGGTGCATTGTGGTAGGCCCTTCTGTACTAATATAGGTGCCATATTAATGTAAACTATATAAATATATCTGTCTGGTAAGTTTAAAATAATTACAATTTTTAATTGGTGCCTTGTCATTTCTGTGTGTTACTGCACCTGTGTATATGTACACCCCTGCTGGTAGATGCGGGATGGAATATTCAACAAATCCATTCTTACCTACCAAGTCCTAAAGTTTACTTTACTTAAAAAGGGTAACTATTTTCATTTAATGTAACTAAACATGCATGTTGTATTCCATTGTGTTCCTCAAAATGTCCCAAATTTAATGGTGGCTCATTTATACTTAGCATTATTTTATAGTAGGTTTCCAGTTACTAAATTAAGTGTCTACGTACTGTGACATCTAACTTGCTTGCTTTTTAGGCAGCTTTCATTTATGGCACTGCAGTGAAGTGCTTGGGAAAGTAGTTTGGAACCTTGAAGCCACTTCTATTCTTGCAGAAATGCACAGCAAATGTGTTGTTAGGGCCTTGTCCTTCTCTATTGCTGTTTATACTGTTGCTAGATTACTTATCATAAGATTGCATATATAATTACGTATACTGTGTACACTGCAAATAATTATAAAAAGCCCTGAGCCATTATGAAGTGATTAACTGCTTGGAGTCATTAGTACACCCAAAGAGAAAGTGGTGCATGCTTGCTAAGTATCTAGTGGTGTGGATTGACATACAAGTGGGAATGGAGCCAAGCATAAGTTATGTGCAAGCATCAGATGAATTTCATTTGTATGTGTATAACTGCACTGCAAATAACTTATAGTGGCTAATATAAGCAGCAGAGAATGTGCATAAGACATGTATTAAATGACCATAGGCAAGATGCACAGTACAACATATAATAAGAGGAATACATGACCCATACTTTTACCGTTAATACTTTCTTCTTCTTCTTCGCAGGTACCGGAGATGGTGAAACATAATTGAGACGGGCTTGTGCTTTTCCCTCAGATTGTGCTGCGAGAGAGGAGGGAGACCTGATGTTTCAGCTGAATAAGGTAGTGGATTAATACAAGAGGTCATCTGCACTCGTCCCATTATCAATTATCAACCCCTGCCGAATGATTTATTAGATCTGAAGTGTTCATCAAAATCTGACTCCTACGCAAAGACAGAATGAAGAAAAACAGATTGCTGAGAAAGGGATCTTAAAGAGTAATTTGATTGTTTTAAAAACAGGACATCATTTTTAATTTATTATATTTAAAAAGTTTCTTATTCCTTTTAGATGAAACTTTAGTTCCCCTTTAATTTATACTTACAGGAGTAGTACTACCAAAGTCTGAATGTGTTTTATATGCATTTAAATCTAGTATACTGTTTCCTTGTATATTGTGCATTTGCTTCAAAAATACTACTACTACAGTTTATATAATAGCACAGTAAAGCTCAGTCCCTAACCCCAATATTCTGCCCATACAGCTTTCTAAACTTCCCACTGAGCTGCAACGTAAAAGTAGGATATTCTACAGAACTGCCAAGTATCCATGGCCTGCACAGCTTGCTCGTGCGTTAGCCCCGTCCTACACGCTTAGTCACATATGTGTGACTTCATCAGGGGTTATCAGCCATGCTGTCATGGCACTCTGCAGGGCCATTGCATGAAAATCTTTCCTTGTATGAGTAAAAATAGTACTACTACAGTTTATATAATAGCACAATAAAGCTTAGTAAAGCTTTCAAAAATAGCACTACTACAGTTTATATAATAGGACAGTATAGCACAGTAAAATCTTTTTTTTATAATATAAAAAAGACATTTGTTGCCATAAATAGTGATGAATTGACAGATTCCAACTTTAAATATTTAATTACTGGTCTTTTAAGATAACAGAACCCTTAAGATAACAGAAAATATGCTTTTCAGACTTCTGTGCCTCAGACACCATTTCTACCTCTGGGACGTGGCATCCAGAAAAGGATGATACATTTGCTTGTGGTACGTTAAACTAACAATTTATTGTTCTCAAGCAATGCACACCAAGCACAAATTTCCTTCAAGTAACCCTTAATAAAAAAATATAACCATATCTATTGTATCAATGTTCAGTTTAACTTTTTTTGTTTTCTGCTAGGTGATGAAACTGGGAATGTATCCTTGGTAAATCTGAAGAATCCAAACTCTGCTCAAACTTCAGCTGTGCACTCCCAAAGCATCACAGGGCTGGCATACTCATTTCACATGTACCATCTTTATTTTGCTTTTTTTTCTGTCTGTGTTGTCATTCGTAACGTTGGAATACAGGGTGAAATGCTCCGGGTCCAGCGTGATATGTAGGGGTATAAAGGGGTGCAGTGTGATATGTAGGGGTACAAAGGGGTCCATTGTGATATGTAGGAGTACAAAGGGGTACAGTGTGATATGTAGGGGTACAAAGGGGTGCAGTGTGATATGCACAGGGGTGTGGGGTCAGTGTGACATGTATAGGGGTCCTCGGGAACTCACAGTGTGATGTACAGGGGTGCTTGTGAATTCACAGTGTGACATTTACAAGGAAGTAAACAAAATAGGAGTGAGCTTAGCTAAGGACCAACTAGCAACCAGTTCTTCATATTAGGGAAAGGTAAATAATAAATACAATACATATAATTTCTCCGCTATAAATGATTTTATTCACAACAACCGTTTAAAATATGTTACCTTTTATTCTTTATGTATTTTGATATTTATGTCAATTGATGGTCTACAGGGTTGTATAATTGTTTTAAATCTTCAGTAGGCTGACTAGTGACTTTATTGTGTATAATTGTGAATACATTGTTTTATATAATGTGTTCTTAATAATTTGTATAATGTTTACAAGGTGTACAGGGCTGCAGGGGGAGTGCAATGAGATCTTAAAGGGGTGGTTCACCTTTAAGATAAGTTTTATTATGTTATAGAATTCCTAATCCTAAACAGCTGTTCAATTGGCCTTCAGTTTTTCCATTTTATAGCTTTTTAATAATTTGCCATTTTTTTCTGACTTTTTCCAGCTTTCAAATGGGGTCATTGACCCCATCTAAATACAAATGCTCTGTAAGGCTACAAATGTATTGTTATTGTGACTTTTTATTACCCCTCTTTGTATTCATGCCCTCTTCTATTCATATTCCAGTCTCTTATTCAGAACAGTGCATGGTTGCTAGGGTGATTTGGACCCTAGCAACCAGATTGCTGAAATTGCAAACTGGAGAGCTGCTGAATAAAAAGCTAAATAACTCAAAATATGTACATGCTTGTTAGAACACCGTGTGATATGTCCTTTAATTCACTCTTGTCTCCATACTTCAATATGGAACCCAACACTGGCCAAAATGGAAAGTAAGGATAAATGAGAAAAGTCAGCCCTTTTCTATAAGAAATAGTAGCTGCCAGTCACATATCATATTCAAAAGTGGGAGTCACAAATCTCCTGCTATCCCCTAGATATTACTTTTCTTAGATATTAGATTTATAGTATATTGGTGCAGCTATATAAATTACAAAAATCTTGGATTGTGTTCATTAAATTATTCTACAATGCTCAGCCCAATGCGTGCAGATCACATTGGGCGCCTGGTCTATAATAGCCCTATAATGTTTTTAAAATGTGGCACCCCGTTCGGCCTGGCCCGGCACTGCCAGTGACCATTAAAAAAGCAAAAGGCCAAACTGGGTACATTACATTTGTTAAAAGTCCTCTGACAGAAATGACATCTCTAAGCTCCAACTAGAAGTGTATAATATACAGGATATCTATTTGTTTCTAATTCAAATATTACTCAAAAATAAAATCTTTAAAAAAAAAAATACTGGATATACATTGTGCATTCATTATTGTATTATAAATTGTGAGTTCTGACAGGATATATTCTGTGCAAAAGTGATAATTGTAAATAGGATTTCATGTTTATTGAATAACCTGAGCTGATGTAATGGATTCGGGTGTTGGCAAGGAAGAAAGTAGATGGCAGCATAGGGACTGATTCCTTGGCCTGTGTTTTTCAGCAGGCCAAGATCAGACTGCATTAGTCAGCATTGTATTAGTGAGGGCCAGGCTGGGGGAAACACATTGGCTTGTCCCCTACCCACCCCCTACCTTGCGCTTCATTCAGAGGATGTTAATGAGCCCTATGAAGTTTTATCTTTGTATCTAAGAACATGTAGGAGATAAGATGCTGTTAACTTAATCTTTTTCGAAAGTTTAGTCGAATGCGCAGTTGGAGTAAATTTCCAGTCCCGAACCACTGCGCATGCGCCGAAAGTCACGAAAATTTTTCAGTGACTTTCGACGCATGCGCATGCTCCGAAAATGCCGTCAAGCAACGAAGATTACCGGAGAAGAAGATGGCTGCCATGAACTCCGAGGCCAGAATCTGCATGTAGGAGTGAGTATAACATTAGGGGCATTTGCCCAGGGGGAGGTAGGCTGGGGGGAGAAGGGAGGGGGGTCTACCCAGGGTAGGGGGGAGGGGATTTTTTTATTACGGGTTGAATTCTCCTTTAAGAGTGTGAGTGTGTGTATTTGACTACAAGTGGACTGTATTGCATACTCTTGACATACTCTTCTCCATGATCTCTTCCTACAATAAATCTTCATACTTATAAGTCTACTATAAAAATCATGTAAATATTAAATAAACCCAATAGGCTGGTTTTGCCTCCAATAAGGATTAATTAAATCTTAGTTTGGATCAAGTACAAGGTACTGTTTTATTATTACAGAGATATCAAACAAGAGGCATCATCGGTTCTAATCTAGTTCTTGGGTCACAAAGCTGTATGGGCTGCTGAAAAGGGTTTAAAAAAGGATTTGTACATTCAGTGAATGGACTTAGGCTTTGGTCTTTTGTTTCTAATAGTCAAACAATAAAGGATACGTTTGTAATGGAGCTACGGTCTACAGCTATCTAATTTGATCTGTGCAACTTTATTCGTGACCAGCACTCTCGGTTTATGTGACCTGTTATCCAGAATGCTCGATACCTGGGGTTTTCTAGATCTATAGATGTTTCCGTAATTTGGATCTTCATACCTTTAAGTCTACTATAAAATCATGTAAATATTAAATAACCCAATTGGCTGGTTTTGCCTCCAATAAGGATTAATTAAATCTTAGTTTGGATCAAGTACAAGGTACTGTTTTATTATTACAGAGATAATGAAATCATTTTTTATTGAATATTTTTATAACGGAGTCTGTGGGAGGTGGCCTTTTCCGTAATTTGGAACTTTTTGGAAAACGGGTTTCCGGATAATGGATGCCATACCTGTACAGAGAACAAGCTTTGCGATTGACTTCACTTGGGTGTCCCTAACATTTGGACGCACACCCTCAATGACATTGACTTTCCTTTAAATCACATTACTAGCAGTGAAAGGCAGGCCGGGGGAATTCTGACAGTCATTGCTTTCCACTGACTGTCAGCTGCAACTACCCCACGTGCCATAATGGGTGTTATTCATTTAACATTTACACTGACCTAAACATAAAAAAGTTGGAGTTGAAATATGCACAGTTGCACAAAAGAAATTGTGATGTCAGTGAGCAGATTGCTGGTGGAGCAGTAATGTTGTGGCTACATTAGGAACTAGAGGAAACCACTGAAACAAAAGGGATATCACACATTCAATTAAAGCTGTTTTTATATGGAAACCCCACCGAGCTTTATCTCATATGTAGTTCTTTCCCTGTGAGTTTAAGCAGTGCTTTTTTGTACCTTTTGCTTAAGGGGGTATAACTAGTACTGGGAGGAGCTGGAACCCCCCATTCACTGCATGCATGCAACTTATGACACCAGAAAATGTGGTACGCACAAATTAATTAAATATTTTAAAAAGCATGGAAACCCAAAAGTACAGTCTCTTTAGTGAAAGAAACAACTTGTCATTAGAAACAAATTTCCAATTTGCATTCACTAGGTTTTCAGTGGTTTTAACATGGTTCCGAAATGTAATTGAAACACAGAGAAAACCTCTGGATCCCTTGCTGTGGAAGTTGCTGATGTTGTTTCTTTGTTACGGTTCAAAAAAAAAAAAGGGGGAGAAAAGCATTTTAACATTAGCATTTTGATAAATGTATATTGAAAAGTAGAAATGCACCGAACCCTTCTTTTCTGGATACAGCTGAATCTTTGGTAACCGATTCGGCTGAAAACTGAACTAAATTGTACGGGGCGGAAATTGCTGACGCACAAGAGAAAAAAGCCAATGTTTGAGGCAATTTTCACCAAATGAGCGCGCTGACCGGGCTCTAATCCAGTGACTATTTTTTATTTATTTTTTTAAAGGTACGGTTTATTGTTTTGAACACTTAAAACAAGACATAACAGCACATCTCGTATGCATTACATGAAATCAGACATGAATTACCAGTCGACATATATAGTATCGTAACAGTAAGAACCCTGTATTGGGGTCAATTGGACACTCATAGAAGTATTCTTTATGAACTATTTTTGAGCCACCCTTTGCTCCAAACTAAATTGTGAAGTAGCTTAATTATGTAGGGTACACCTAGGTTAATATGAAAAAACAGTAAACTGCTCAGACTCACCGCGTCTATCTCTTGTAGGAATGCAGGCAGTCCATGCTAAATATCATCAGGTGCTGGAAAGACCTTGGTGTCCCAGGCCGTATATTTCAAAAGAAGATAAAGTTGTATTTTCCGCACACTGCTTCAGTAAAAATCCAAATTCTTTATTAATCCATTTAAAAGCAAGAACACATCACACGAGCTTGACGCGTTTCGGGCGCATGCGCCCTTAATCATAAGCATAAAGGAACAATACATTGAAATGCTCTATAAATAGTACATGAATGCAGCGCCATCTGTTGGTCAAAGCGAATATCACAAGCTGTAATCATTATACACGTTGCTATAAATAGATACAAATAGACACCAATAAGTACATAATGTGAAAAGTGCTTAAAATTTGAACAGTGAAGCTTAAAAATGATACATAATATCAAAGCGAGTGTTGAGGCCGCATGGATTCCTTGTACTAAGGGTAAAAATCCAGAAGGCCTCTCGTTTGTTCAATAGGGTAATAGGATCACTGCCTCTTAGAGGGAGCTTTATTTTCTCAATAATTTTTACTCCCAAATCAGAGGAACCGTGTCCACTGCATTGACTAAAGTGTTTACCTATAGGCGATTTAGGATCAGATTTCTCAATCGCAATAAGATGTTCTCTGACTCTGTCCTTAAGTGGACGAGTCGTGCGACCCACATATTGTTTGTTGCAGGATTTGCACTCAAGCAAATACACTACATTTCTACTGCAGCAATTGTTATATGTGGTGTTGTTAAATATCTTCCCAGTAGTATTTGATTTAAAATCTGAACTAACTGTAATCACCTTACATGTTTTACAAGGAAATCTACCACATTTGAAAGTTCCTTTGGCATGTAGCCAATTACTTGACGATGGAACCAGAGGACTGGAAACGAAACTTGGGGAAAGTTTATTACCCAAAGTTGAGGATTTCCTTGACACCAATTTCAGAGGACAGTCGGACAAAATATCTCTCAAAATTGGATCATTGAACAAAATGGGAAGATGCTTACGTATTATACGACAAATATCATTATATTCTACACTGTATTCTGTACTGAAATAAATATTTTTACATTTGGAATCGTTTTTCTTATATTTCTTGTTCAAGGATGATACATTCTTTTTACTTTTACATCCTAAAAGGAGATTGTCCCTGTTACGTGCACGTGCCCTAGAATACACTGACTCAATTACTGCTATGGGGTACCCCCTCTCTGCTAATCTTAGTTTAAGTAAGTTTGCTTGTTCATCAAAAATCTCAATAGTAGAAGAATTACGTCTATATCTTAGAAACTGGCCAAATGGAATACTCATCTTAGTATGTCTTGGATGACAACTGTCTGCTCGGAGGATTGTATTCCCAGCTACTGGTTTAGTGTATACTCTTGATATAATTGTTTCAAAATCTTGATTTGAACTAAAAACCAAATTTAAATCATTAGTATTTACGTATTTTACAAAAGTCTCCACACTATCAGGTGGCCCATCCCAAATAAAAAGAAGATCGTCAATGTAGCGGCCGTACCAAATGATACGGTCGCTACATACATTGGTATCTCCAAAAATATGGGTACGCTCTCACCAACCCATGTAAATGTTGGCATAGGTGGGGGAGAAGGCAGCCCCCATAGCGGCCCCCCGTCTCTGTAGGTAATAGGATCCATCAAAAAAGAAATAATTATGAGTCAAAAGAAACTCAAGGGCCAAAATCAAAAAAGAAATACAATCACCTGAATATTGATTATGCTCATGTAACATACAATTGATAGCCTCTAGGCCTTTATTATGGGGTATGGATGAGTATAACGATTGAACATCCATTGTCACCCAACTATAGCCACTAGACCATGATATATGGTCCAACAAAGATAGTAAGTGACCTGTATCTTTAAGATATGATTTTAAATTTCTCACAATAGGTTGGAGACAATGATCTACCCAAATTGATAGACCTTCACTTAGGGATCCTATGCTTGAAACAACCGGTCTACCCTGGGGGTTGGTGGGAGATTTGTGGATTTTTGGTAGATGGTGAAAAATGGGAGTGATGGGAAAATTCCGAATCAAAAAAGCCTTATCCTTTACATCCACCACCCCCAAAGAGATCCCGAAATCAATTAATTTTTGTAAATCAGACTGGAATTTTTGGGTAGGATAGTGTGTAAGTTTCGTATAGGTATCTTTATCAGACAACTGTCTGATAAATTCATACCCTAATTCAGTGAACAGATCGATATCACACCATGGCCTCCAGAACTTGTCAAATTTGGTGGGTGGACCTCTAATTTCATATGTGAGTTTGAAAAGTGGCACAGCATTGTTGACCAACTGCTTCCATACTCTGAGGGAGGGTGGAGAATTACCCATCCAGTGCATTGCCACTGTTTTCTTTGCATAGAATAATAGGATATGTGACCTTAGCCTGGCATGTTTGGAAGGGATTATAGCCTCTACAACCCCCAGGAGACAGATAGCTGGTCTTATTACCCGGGGGAAATCTAAATTATCCGCCATGTAAGTTACCACTTGGGACCAGAAGGTAAAATTTTCAGATGGAAAAAGTCAGCTGCTGGTTCCTGACATCTAGGGCAAGTCATCAGGGGGTCGCCCCATTTGTCTAAGTCGGGTGGGAGTTACATAAAGATGATGTATTGTCTTATATTGTATTAGCCTATCTTTAAGTGATATGAGACAGGAAAATGCATTGCCTGTTGCCTCATCCCAGTCGTCTTGTTCAAGGTCTGGAATCTTACCAGACCACCATTCCTGTGCTGCTTGGAAGGGTTTGGGGCCTGTCAGAAGCAGGTTTTGGTACAGTCGGGATACCATCTTGGAGGAATTGGAGTCGTGGAGAATTTCTTCTATGCTGAGGGAAGTGAGTTGGGGATTGAGAGTGGCAAATTGAGAGCGGAAGGCATATCTAAGTTGCAAATATTTAAAGAATGGAACATGACCTGATTGGCATTTTTGCTGGAGTGTGGGATAAGTGGGAAAGGTCAAATTATCTAAAGGATCCCCCAAGCATTTGATGCATTTTGCAAGTCCCGCAAATGCGGTAGGAACGAATTCCCCCACAAGGGGAGGTATCTGGATAAAATGGGTGGGGAATGGGATAAAATGGGTGGGGAGTGCCTTAGGAGTTTAAGAGCCAACATCCAGGTTTTGTGCGGTGTAGTAAGGGTTGTAGGTAGAGGTGCTAAATCTTTGAGGGAGCGATATGGGAAGTTGCGCAGTCCCTCCCAAGAGGATACCAAAAGTGCCTGGAGTTGCGAGTTCGGGGTATAGGGGTCTGGATTGAAGCACCAGTGGAGGTAGTATATCTGTGAAGCTAGGTAATATAGATAGAAGTTCGGGAAGGCCAGTCCTCCCTCTTCCTGTGGAGCACATAATTTGGCCCAGATGGTCCAATGATTTTTTGGCGATTATAAAGGGGGCCCTGGCAACTAATGTTACACATTGCCACCAATTATTTTTTGGCAATTATAAAGGGGGCCCTGGCCACTAATGTCACCCCTGCCCTGTCCACCAATGATTGTTTTGGCAATTTTGAAGGGGGCCCTGGCAACTAATGTTACCCCTTGCCACCAATTATTTTTTGGCAAAAATAAAGGGGGCCCTGGCAACTAATGTTACTCCTGCCCTGTCCACCAATTATTTTTTGGCAAATATAAAGGGGCCCTGGCCACCAATGTTACCCCCTGCCCTCCAATGATTTTTTTGGCAATTTTAAAGGGGGCCTGGTCTCCAATGTTACCCCCTACCCTGGCCACCAATTTTTTTTGGCAATTTTTAAAGGGGCCCTGGCCACCAATGTTACCTCCAGCCCACCAATGCTTTTTTGGCAATTTTAAAGGGGGCCCTGGCCATCAATGTTACCCCTTGCCCATGGTAGTTTATAGAGGGGTCATGGCCACTTGGCAATTTTTGGTACTTTGTAATGGGGCCCTGCCCCTGGTCACTTTTAATAACCATTAGCTAACCCATGACTCTTTAGGGATAATTGGGCTGTCCAGCATGGCTGCAAATGCTGGATGTAATTTGGGAAATGGGCTACCACCAAGGTGGTCAGCTGAGGGATATCTGTTTGGGGTCTGTTCAAAGCCCGTTAAGCTGCATATAACATTTTTTTTTTTGGAGTAAGTTCCGTGAGTTTACATTTTAGCTGAGTTTACATTTTTGGGCTTGTACTGAACACTCATGTGAGACCTGCCACGTGAGTTGCCTCTGCCTCCTCCACTGTTGCCGTTGCCATGGCAACTTCCTGCCTGGTTCTAGCCCTTACTGTATTGATTGACTGAATAAGTTCACCCCGGGCCACCGCTTTAAAGGCATCCCACACTATGGGGGGGGGTCACTGTATCTTTGTTCTCCTCCCAGTACCTTTCTGCCGTCTGGGGAACCTTCTCAGCTATTTCTGCCTGGGCAAGCCATAGGGGGCTGGCGAAGGGTGATGATAAGGGGGTGTGATCCGAAATGGATCGAGCACTATAATGCATATCAACCACCTTAGGGGCCATGTCAGATGAGAGCAGGGTCAGATCGATTCTTTATAGAACCTGATTAGTAAGAGAGTGGCATGAGTATACTCGGGCAGTGGGATGTCTCGCCCTCCAAACATCCTCTAAGCCTATCGAGTCTGTCCAACTTTTAAGTTTAGTGGGTTTACTATATGTTGAGTTGATTTTGTCCAAAGCTGGCGTCAGTCCACAGTTAAAGTCTCCCAGCCAGCATTGCGGGGGGAAAGCCACCACTTTTTGTAGGATAAGAGCTAAAACCTCAGTGTTAAATGGAGGTGGTATATATACATTTATGAATATGAATTCAAATGTAATTAGTGTACATTGGGAATTCTTTTTAGCAGATGTACTGGTGCTCTCAAAATCAGCAGATTTTTCAATGTAGTTACATGTCACATCGAGTAGCTCCACACCAATACGTTCCCACTGTACTTAAACAAGTTCTAGGACTATTTTTCTTATCGCAAACATCACTAGGTGACAAAATATTACCAAGTGTTCTTGCACACCGGGTTATAAATCTACACCCATTCTCCATCACATTCCTCAATTTCTCATCTCCATTCAGAACTGGGAGATATTTTTGCACTATTTTCTTAATCTTATGGTACTGCTTACTGAAGGTGGTGATGAACATGGGTGAGGATTTTCGATTTTTTTGAGGAGTATCTCGATTTTCTCTAAGGACTCTAATGAATGCAGACTTCAAGGGAGGTAACGAGTATCCATGGGCCAGAAAACAATCTCTTAATTCAACGGATTGTAACAAAAATTCTGCCTCAGTGCTACAATTTCTTCTCAACCGCTGAAAATGCCCAATTGGTACCACTTTAAAAACATGTCTCGGATGGCAAGAAAATATATATCATCCCAATGAAAACCGTCTAAGACCTGCAAAATGTGTTTTGTGTCACAAAGATAAGAATCTAGCCTTTTAACCAACGGCTGCAAAACATATAAATCAGCTCTGCCATGTTCTCATTTAACGAACCTATACAAGAAAAGATAGGTTTTCCCTCTGGGGGGGCGTTTATTTTTATCTACTTTAGGCCAAACGTGAAAAATTGGGGGCGTGTCCTGATGGCGCACTGACACAGACGTACATTTGGGAGCTCCGGTGTTACTCCCTGCCTTAAGCTTATTAAAACCGACATATCTTGCCAGCATGAGGAGGAATCAAAGGGCACTACCTTCGGGCTCTATCCTGAAGCCACTGGGAAGGAAAAAGATTCAGGACATTGAGAAATTCTTCGGAAAACCATCTGAAGAGGCGGATCAGTCAGAAGATTCCAATATGGCGGATGAGGAGGAAACACAAGGCCCTAACCCCGCCCCAGCTTGCCATATACCGGATCCGGCAGCCTTTACGGTCAGAATTACCCAATAAATCCGACTTCGCTCAACTTCTATCCGACATCAAAACGTCGATCAAGCAAGAAGTAACTGTTCTACAAGCAGAGCTGAGCAAGCTAGGGGGGCAAACTTGAGTTTGACTCTAGGGGCATGGCCGCATGAGACTAGTGGGCGCCATTAAGCACGCGCCAAGGATGGGCCCGACGGTACATCTCGGGGTTGGGCCTTGAGTTTCCACTGACTCCTTGGATTATCACATCACCAGCCCTTTGGGGCTCATGCGGAATGACTTATGGTTAATCTTGCAGACAACGAATCATCCATAGACCACATAGCAGAACTGCCCCCTGGGTTGGCATTACCCCGGATACTCTCGGCCGTGACCTGCCCCCATGGTCCTTGACAAGATACCTATATTTATATGCCCCCCCCCAGGAACTCAATCATAGTCCACATGGAAGTCAGGACTGCTTGAGCTTTTTCCGGGTGAAATTTTGCCTTTAATGTTTACACTATCTTATATGTATGCTTTATACCACCTAGTTACCTAGATCAGACCTGTATATCAATGCTCATAGGGTATGATACATACCTGCCATATTAGCAAGACGTTATAAAATGACTATGTTTATGCTCTCATCTATATGTACAGTAGATGTTCCCCCTACTCCCGTGTATTACTGTGTCACCAAATAGCCCCCCGAGGGACACACGTCACATCCTGTAACAACAGGGAAGAGAATGAGCGCGACAGAAACACGCCCTCGTGCCACTATCTCGTACCCATGACCTGCACCCGGCACGTACCACACTCCACATCCCAGCTCCACATCTCCACAGCGTTCCATTTCTTCAACAAGAACATTTTGCCTCCGCTCACTCCGTGTTTCCCCCGTGAAGCGGAGATACCGGCAAGAAGTGTAATCCTTATGTAGCGAATCCTGTCGATGGGCTGCTGGAATGGGTCCAATCAGAGAGGAGCACAGTCTGAGCTAAGCCAATCACCTTAGAGTAGTATATGAGTAGAGCCAATACTAGCACTCAAGACATACCGTAACGCCCCTAAAGAAACAACAAATGGCGATACGGGTTTCAGCCGTCAAAAACAGTGGACAGAAAGGTCCTCTGAGTAGTCGCTAGGGGGAGCGCCTCACTTGCAGGCACGATAATAGTAATCCAGCTGCCTCACTAGACCATATATAGACAGTGCTTGCCAAACTGCGTGACTGCCTTCTAGCGGCTGCTGATGGTCTTGTCTGATGCCATTATTTGTGTTTAGTGACAAATACACTGAGCAAGGATTCATTGTGCCTAATCCCTTTAACCAATGCTTCCCAAGAGACCTGAGGCCCCTGACCCATAACATTTACACAATGAACAGAATATAAAACTAGACATGTGGAATTGTGCTACGCAATATATTGGCGCTATATAAATACGTGTTGATAATTGTATCTATAGCCTGCATCTTAATCACAATACCTTACCTTACTCAGTGTCGGACTGGCCCGGCGGGACACCGGGAAAAAATCCGATGGGCCCCAACCCTTAATGGGCCCCTGCCGGGCCAGTCCCCTCTTCCGATTGAATTCGGGGGGAAAAAAGGTTTTTTTTAAGCGCTGCACAGTGGCATCTGCGCATGCACGCGGGCCCTATTGACTTAGCAGGTGCGCCAAGCGTAGGGTTGCCACCCGGCCGGTATTTTACCGGCCTAGCCAGTAAAATACCTGCCAAGGCCGGGGCCGGTAAATTTGTAATACGCTTAAAAAGACTCCTCCACCTGCCTCCAATTCCCTGGAACTTAACTTTTCTTTTACTTCTTGAAGTGTCCGTGGCGTGGCCCCGCCCCTTTTGACATCACAGCCCACCTCTTTTGATGTCACGACCCGCCCCTTTGTGTCCCCGCCCCCCACCAGCCGTTAAAGAATTTTAGGAAAGTTGGCAACCCTACCTGCAACTTACTTGCTAAGGTAAGATAACAAAGCACTTAGTGGATATACTAACCCTCCCCCCCATTCATTCCCCGGAGATATGTTTGCTGGGATTGATAGATGACCTATTGCCTACAAGTCATGAAAGAACATTGATTAGGTCCCTTCTCTTTTATGCCAAAAAGCTGATAGTGATGTGATGGATGGCCCCCATAACTCCAAAGAAAGGAGCCCGGCTAGAATACATTAATTAAATGTTATGGGGTTCTTGGTTAGAGGCACACCTACAAATGTTTCCATGATATGAACATTGAAATCTTTTGTATGTCTTTAGCATGTGCTGGGATCTTCCTTTTACTGCCGCCAACATGTTGTAGGTTCATCTGGCAGCCAAGCAGTAGAAGGGCAATGTCTCCTCCAGAGGGGCCAGCAATGTGTTTTTATTTTGCAATGTATTCCTGCTGTCTCTGGGCAGTACTGTATAAACACAAAGGCCAGGCATCTTATTTTATCTTCATCCCTGTTTTTCAGGGTTCCTTCCTTGCTCCCGGCATGTTTCTCCCCTTTCATTTGCACATTTATTTTTTTGTTGAAGTTAAAAGGATACCTGTTTTTATTGTCTGAATCTGTGCTCATACTCTCACATTTTACACTTCCACTGTTTGTCACATAGGGACAAAAATGGTCTTTTAGCCACAATCAACTTTTTTTAATAATACAGGTATAGGATCCCTTATCCGGAAACCCAATATCCAGAAAGGTCTGAATTACAGAATGGCTGTCTCCCATAGACTCCATTTTATCCAAATAATCCAAATTTTTAAAAATGATTTCCTTTTTATTTGTAATAATAAAACAGTAACTTGTACTTGATCCCAACTAAGATATAATTAATCCTTATTGGAAGCAAAACCATCCTATTGAGTTTATTTAATGTTTAAATGAATTTCTAGTAGACTTAAGACATGAAGACCCAAATTACGGAAAGATCCATTATCCGGAAAATCCCAGGTCCCGAGCATTCTGGATAACAGGTCCCATACCTGTAATTACAGGATGGTAATAAATGCACACCGGAGCCCAGGTTTGCATGGCAGATCATAGAGATCTCTTCATCCCAAATTGGAATACCAGATTCTTTTATTTCTGTCATATTCCTGTTATACATTGTAGGTGGGCTTTTCAGCAATGTGGTGAGTTGGTATTGTGGCATTAAATGCTCAGGTCCTTTCATGCTGCAGTTATACTGGTTGCTCAAAATCCAAAGTTACCACTCAGACTTGGTGCATTCTGCCTTCCAGCAAATGATAAGATCCTTCAGTATAAACATTTCTGGATGATAAATAACCCTTGCACGTCAATTTGCTTTCTGCAACCTTCTCAGGAAATCCTCCTGCCATTATAACATATGGGGAAACACAGAGCGTACAGCCTGGTGTTCTGATACACTTTATGGGTGGCAGAAAGCAATTCCCTGATATATATAAGGCATTTCAACGAAAAAGTTTGCAGCAAATCAAATTGATGGGTGTCATAGCCCTAAATATAGGAGCAGTGGGGCACACAGGCCTGGCTGGTATCAGGTTGTCCTTCTCCAGCCTCTGTAGTATATTATATATATATTTGCACAGTGCATCAGCCAAGGCTACTGAGGAGCTTATATCAGGAATACATTCTCCTCTGCCTTTATTTATGAAGCCTTCAGCCTCCCTCGTGAAGTGATGGCGTTTAGAGATAGAAATCCCTTCCAATCAGTGGTTGTCAGAATGTGACATATGGAGATGTGCAAGGCACCAACAATGTGTAGCTCCACCTGTCGTCTCCCAACGTGGGAATCGTGCCTGGGGTTCATTATGCTGAATAGCTCGGCCCAACCAGCCTAACCACCTCCTCCCATTCATAAGCAGGAGGAGTGGGCTGGCCAGGACGCAGAGGGGTTTTACCATCCGAGGAGGGTTAGTATTCATCCTACCCTCGAACCCCTCTCCCTCTGGTTACAGGAAAAGAGGTGGTATGTATACACTCTGAGAGAGCGGAGGGACAGAGGGGAACTCTCATCCTCTTACTACACATGGGGCCCCTTTTTTTTATTATTACAGGCAGGAGATGCTGATTCCCCAACCAGTACAGTGCCTTTAGTAAGAGTCACTGGGTTACAATCCCACCAAATCAAAGGTTTAACCCTATCCACCATACAAGAAAAGATTTCTCTGTATGCTGATGATATCTTAGTATATTTGGCTGATCCTAACAATTCCCTCTCCGAGCTACTTAATGTAGTCAAACAATCTGGCCTTTTTTCGGGCTTACGGATCAACTGGGAGAAATCTGTTCTATTCCCGATAGACCCTATACAACCTCAACATCTACCATCTGGAATTCCCTTGTAGTGGGCCAATCAGTTCACATATTTAGGGGTCACTATCCATGCGGATATCACTAAATATTTAACATTAAACCTGAACCCAATATTATCACAAACCCTAATCCACTGGACTAAATTACCATTAACCCTTTGGGGAAGGGTTAACATTGTCAAAATGATTTTTCTCCCCAAGTTATTATATGTATTCCATCATGCCCCGGTCCACATTCCGAAAATGTTTTTCAAAAAATGGAATCAATTTCTAATCCCATTCCTATGGAACAATAAAACACCTAGAATAGCCTGGGCCAAATTATGTGCTCCAAAGGAAGAGGGAGGACTGGCCTTCCCGAACTTCTATCTATATTACCTAGCTTCACAGATATACTACCTCCACTGGTGCTTCAATCCAGACCCCTATAACCCTAACTCGCAACTCCAGGCACTTTTGGTATCCTCTTGGGAGGGACTGCGCAACTTCCCATATCGCTCCCTCAAAGATTTAGCACCTTTACCTACAACCCTTACTACACCGCACAAAACCTGGATGTTGGCTCTTCAACTCCTAAGGCACTCCCCACCCATTTTATCCCATTCCCCATCCATTTTATCCAGATACCTCCCCTTGTGGGGGAATTTGTTCCTACCGCATTTGCGGGACTTGCAAGACTTTACCTTTTGGCCTAATTAGACCACCAAATGCGTGGGGGATCTTTTAGATAATTTGACCTTTCCCACTTATACCACACTCCAGCAAAAATGCCAATCAGGTCATGTTCCATTCTTTAAATATTTGCAACTTAGATATGCCTTCCGCTCTCAATTTGCCGCTCTCAATTTGCCACTCTCAATCCCCAACTCACTTCCCTCAGCATAGAAGAAATTCTCCACGACTCCAATTCCTCCAAGATGGTATCCCGACTGTACCAAAACCTGCTTCTGACAGGCCCCAAACCCTTCCAAGCAGCACAGGAATGGTGGTCTGGTAAGATTCCAGACCTTGAACAAGACGACTGGGATGAGGCAACAGGCAATGCATATTCCTGTCTCATATCACTTAAAGATAGGCTAATACAATATAAGACAATACACCATCTTTATGTAACTCCTACCCGACTTAGACAAATGGGGCGAACCCCTGATGACTTTTGCCCTAGATGTCAGGAACCAGCAGCTGACTTTTTCCATCTGAAAATTTTACCTTCTGGTCCCAAGTTGTAACTTACATGGCGGATAATTTAGATTTCCCCCGGGTAATAACACCAGCTATCTGTCTCCTGGGGGTTGTAGAGCCTATAATCCCTTCCAAACATGCCAGGCTAAGGTCACGTATCCTATTATTCTATGCAAAGAAAACAGTGGCAATGCACTGGATGGGTAATTCTCCACCCTCCCTCAGAGTATGGAAGCAGTTGGTCAACAATGCTGTGCCACTTTTCAAACTCACATATGAAATTAGAGGTCCACCCACCAAATTTGACAAGGTCTGGGGGCCGTGGTGTGATATCGATCTGTTCACTGAATTAGGGTAACCTAGGTGTACCCCTACATAATTAAGCTACTTCACAATTTAGTTTGGAGCAAAGGGTGGCTCAAAAATAGTTCATAAAGAATACTTCTACGAGTGTCCAATTGACCCCAATACAGGGTTCTTACTGTTACAATACTATATATGTCGACTGGTAATTCATGTCTGATTTCATGTAATGCATACGAGATGTGCTGTTAGGTCTTGTTTTAAGTGTTCAAAACAATAAAACGTACCTTTAAAAAAAAAAAAAAAAAAATAGTCACTGGATTAGAGCCCAGTCAGCGTGCTCATTTGGTGAAAATTGCCTCAAACATTGGCTTTTTTCTCTTGTGCGTCAGCAATTTCCGCCCCGTACAATTTAGTTCAGTTTTCAGCTGAATCGGTTACCAAAGATTCAGCTGTATCCAGAAAAGAAGGGTTCGGTGCATTTCTACTTTTCAATATACATTTATCAAAATGCTAATGTTAAAATGCGTTTCTCCCCCTTTTTTTTTTTTTGAACCGTAACAAAGAAACAACATCAGCAACTTCCACAGCAAGGGATCCAGAGGTTTTCTCTGTGTTTCAATTACATTTCGGAACCATGTTAAAACCACTGAAAACCTAGTGAATGCAAATTGGAAATTTGTTTCTAATGACAAGTTGTTTCTTTCACTAAAGAGACTGTACTTTTGGGTTTCCATGCTTTTTAAAATTTTTAATTAATTTGTGCGTACCACAGTTTCTGGTGTCATAAGTTGCATGCATGCACAACGCCTGGAGGATCTATGACTGCAATGTAAACAGTGAATGGGGGGTTCCAGCTCCTCCCGGTACTAGTTATACCCCCTTAACCAAAAGGTACAAAAAAGCACTGCTTAAACTCACAGGGAAAGAACTACATATGAGATAAAGCTCGGTGGGGTTTCCATATAAAAACAGCTTTAATTGAATGTGTGATATCCCTTTTGTTTCAGTGGTTTCCTCTAGTTCCTAATGTAGCCACAACATTCCTACTCCACCAGCAATCTGCTCACTGACATCACAATTTCTTTTATGCAACTGTGCATATTTCAACTCCAACTTTTTTATGTTTAGGTCAGTGTAAATATTAAATGAATAACACCCATTATGGCACGTGGGGTAGCTGCAGCTGACAGTCAGTGGAAAGCAATGACTGTCAGAATTCCCCCGGCCTGCCTTTCACTGCTAGTAATGTTATTCAAAGGAAAGTCAACGTCATTGGGGGTGTGCGTCCAAATGTTAGGGACACCCAAGTGAAGTCAATCGCAAAGCTTGTTCTCTGTACAGGTATGGCATCCATTATCCGGAAACCCGTTTTCCAGAAAGTTCCAAATTAGGGAAAAGGCCACCTCCCACAGACTCCGTTTTATAAAAATACTCAATAAAAAATGATTTCATTATCTCTGTAATAATAAAACAGTACCTTGTACTTGATCCAAACAATGATTTAATTAATCCTTATTGGAGGCAAAACCAGCTTGTTGGGTTTATTTAATATTTACATGATTTTACAGTAGACTTAAAGGTATGACGATCCAAATTACGGAAACATCTATAGATCTAGAAAACCCCAGGTATCGAGCATTCTGGATAACAGGTCACATAAACCGAGAGTGCTGGTCACGAATAAAGTTGCACAGATCAAATTAGATAGCTGTAGACCGTAGCTCCATTACAAACGTATCCTTTATTGTTTGACTATTAGAAACAAAAGACCAAAGCCTATGATTAAGGACTAGTGTAGTCTGAAACGCATCAGACAGCGATGTGTCCTTTGGTCTTATGTTTCTAATAGTCAAACAATAAAAGAAAGTTTATAATGGAGGTGCGGTCTACATCTTTCTAATTAAACAGGTCACATATGGGGTGCCGTTTGTCCCAAATACATTCTGTATAAAAACTACCCCTAATACACAGAATGAATGTCTCTCATGCTATATAAGTATTTGTGACCATACACAGAGAAAAAAATATACAAAAGACTTATTTCTATTAAAGAATGAAAACAAAATCTGGTTAGTGCTTATTTAAAAACAAAGTTGGACATAATATATAATAGAGTAACTAACTAGTGCTTGTCAAGCTAGATTTGACTGACAAAATAGATATCTGTGACAGAAAGCAAGATTTTATAGCACAGGATACATTCTTTCCACAAAATGACAGTTTTGTTTCACAAAACAGATAAAATAACCTTTCTGTGAAGCAACACTGTCAGTCACATTCCTGAACCAATAAGAACAAAGCTTATTGCCATATACAAACAAGATGAGAAGTGGCCAGCTCTGCTCCACATGGCTAAGGCAAAGTATCTGGCCTGCTATAGAGGGCGCCCTCTAATGTCCCCTGTGCTGCATAGTAATAAACATGAACAAACATTTCCTAAAAGGGCTGCTGTTAAACACTACACTTCAAAAATGGATGTTTTTACAAATGGCCAAGAAATATAATGCTGCACTTATAATGATTGTAGAGAAAGAAAAGTATGCAAAACATAAAGTGAACATGGTAATTGGGGGTGCGGCCACAAAATGGGTGTGGTCAAAAAATTGCTGCACTACATGCAAAAAAAAATTTTGTCTCTCTTTTTATTTCCAAAATGTTGGGAGGTATGACATACCTCCCAAATGTCCCTTTTTTGGAGGGACAGTCCCTCTTTTAACAGCTCAACCCGCAGTCCTTCATTTGTACTGGAAAGTCCCTCTTTTCTCTGCACTGAACAGCCAGAAAAAGAAACAAAATTTCTAACTTACAAGAAGTCATCTGTAGTATGGGTACTTCAATGTGGTAAACTAATTACTCACCACGTAAGGGAAGTGGCCCAGGTGCACTGCCCTGAGCCCTCAGCATAGGGGGCGGACGAACCGAAATGTAAAAAGGAGCAGGCACTCAATGAACGCAGACTTCCAGCAGGCATCAATTCAAAGTGTAAAGATCTTTATTGTGTCCAAAATTTCTAACTTAATTGGCTTTTGGCAGAGAGGCCAGTGCAGCTAACAGGTGAAACTAAGATACTTTGTAACAATTTTAAAATAAGAAAATAAGTAATTTTAACAGTTTAGATAAGGAGAAATATTTTCAAACTTTTATAACCTGCCAAACTTTGTAAAATGAACATGGTAATTACGGCGTGTGGCCACAAAAATGGGTGTGGTCAAAAAAAAATTGCCGCGCTACATGACAAAATTTTTTTTTGTCCCTCTTTTAACTTCCAGGTATGGAGGTATGAACACGCATTCTGTATAGTATGATGTGTAGATTATATGAGCAGCCACTCCTGAGTGTGTAAACAAACGGGGGTCATTTAGGCAGGGGCAATTTTAGGGGATCATAATCTATTTATATAGAAGCAACAAGCTATACAATGCTTTATATTTATTTATAACAAAAGACTCTAATGATGCCGTCCCCTTACCTGCCCAGTGCTTAACCCTTTCACATCAGAGTGAGTCGAGGGGGGCACAACACTAGAGCAGAGAGCACAACTGCGCCCATGTCACTTGCATCTCCAGGGCCGCCAGCAGGGGGGGACAGGGGGGACAAGTGTTCCGGGCCTGAAGGGGGGCACAGAAGTGCTGCATTTTTCAAAGAGCCGGTCCCCTTTATGAGCACCTGAGCCATGCGACCATTTCGCATATTACCGAATGCGGAAGTGCAAAAAAACGAAGCTGAAGTCCCGAAAAGGCGAAAAGACCCGAATTCACGAAAGGAGTTGAAGTCCTGAAGCCTTTTGTTTACACACAGTACTCAGGAGTGGCTGCTCATATAACCTACACATATACTATACACAATGTGTGTCATACCTCCCAACATTTTGGAAGTAAAAAGAGGGACAGAAATGTTTTCTGCATGTAGTGCGGCAATTTTTTTGACCACACCCATTTTTGTGGCCACACCCCATAATTACCATGTTAATTATAAAAATTTTAAAATATTTCTCCTTATCTAAACTGTTAAAATTACTTATTTTCTTATCTCAAAAGTGTTACAAAGTATTTTAGTTGCACCTGTTAGCTGTACTGGCCTCTCTGCCAAAAGCCAATTAAGTTAGAAACTTTGTTTATTTTTCTGGCTGTTCAGTGCAGAGAAAAGAGGGGCTTTCCAGTACAAATGAGGGACCTCAGGTTGAGCTGTCAAAGGAGGGACTGTCCCTCTGAAAAAGGGACAGTTGGGAGGTATGTGTGCACATGATCAGTCCCAAGTCTCTGGCTAAAGCTATTATGTAGTAGTTGAACTATAGCTAAGCACATTATTAAGAGACTACTACAAGCTAATTGGTGCAAGATTACAGCTAGGAGGAAACATTGGAGTCTAACTATCATATACAAAACTTATAACTTATAAGCAGCCAGACAAGCACAGTAACTTCTGGTACATTTAATACAATATGGCAGGTGGGTGTGGCCTGTCCCATTATTGCTCTCAGCTTAGACAGGAAGAGGAACAGGATTGAGTCATAAGATAATGGCAAAACATCAGGAATGCCCTTAACAAAAATGGCCACACAAGCAGGTTGCTACAATAAGAATAGCCATATCACCTAAAATTATCATATTTATATAAGTTTTGCATACTTTTCTTTCTCTACAATCATTATAAGTGCAGCATTATATTTCTCAGCCATTTGTAAAAACTTCCATTTATGAACCTGTAGTGTTTAACAGCAGCTCTTTTAGGAAAGGTTTGTTCATGTTTATTACTATGCAGCACAGGGGACATTAGAGGGCGCCCTCTAGAGCAGGTCAGATACTTTGCCTTAGCCATGTGGAGCAGAGCTGGCCACTTCTTATCTTGTTTGCATATGGCAATAAGCTTTGTTCTTATTGGTTGCTTCACAGAAAGGTTGAAACAAAACTGTCATTTTGTGGAAAGAATGAATCCTGTGCTATAAAATCTTGCTTTCTGTCACAGATATCTATTTTGTCAGTCAAATCTAGCTTGACAAGCACTAGTTAGTTACTCTATTATATATTATGTCCAACTTTGTTTTTACATAATTCATTCTGTAAGTAACTTTGCACATAAGTGTGTCCGTTACATGGAGGTTATACATTTGTGAGACAGATTGCTTGTTAAACTGTACAGAGTGGAGTTTGTGATATAATGACATCCTTTTGTGCACTAACCAGATTTTGTTTTCATTATTTAATAGAAATGTCTTTTGTATATTTTTTTTCTCTGTGTATGGTCACAAATACTGATATAACATGAGAGACATTCATTCTGTGTATTAGGGATAGTTTTGTATACAGAATGTATTTGGGACAAACGGCACCCCATACATAATCATGGTCATACAGTTTGGATGGAGATTGACTTAATGGAAAACAATTGCTTTAGTATGCATACTACCATTATATCATTTATTCCTGTCATTCTAACAAATTTGTTCAATTCATGCCTAGTAAATATTTTGATTGCTGTTTACATTAAATCTGCATGAAAGTCTTATTGTAATTGCTGAAGCAACTAATGAGCACAGGAACAAGAAGTAATTAACATAATCTTTGAAGAACCAAATAGGGTGCATATTCAATTTTCAGGTTGGGTTTCTTGATGAGACTAGCTGCTTAGTCAACAGCAATTAGCTGAAGATGGATCTGCAATTCAAATAGGGCAGCACAATGTGGTAATAAATGAGGCTGTTAAACATTCCAGATAAACAAGATGAGACATTAGCAACATAAAGAGGCTATCACAGGATACTATGTAGAAGATTAAGGATTCTCTCCATTCTAATATAAATATGAAGATATATTTCATGGTATTACGATGTTTATATAATTATGCAGGGAGAGACAGATTAGCACCCTTTAAGTGCCAGCAAAATTTTGCATTCCATTTGCAGTCAAATCTTTTTATATTTAACATTTTGTGCTTAGTTTACCTTTAAACTATACATTGTTTTTTCAGGACAACCTAAGCTTTTTTGTGTATTTCCAGTGCTGTAAGATGATAAAACATTAAAAACAGTAAACATTTATATTTTTATTACACCTGTATAGGGACATATTTCAAAAACATTATATTTTATGACCACAAAGGTTCATTTGCAGCATCTTATTTCCCATGTTACTAGGAATCAATATAAAATCAATATATTCACATATGGACTATAACCGAAGCTATAGTCAAATATGTTAATTCTAATAAGTTCCATTTCCCTGTATCACACAAACATGCATTCAACTTTGTATTTACCATTTCATCTGTTATAATAGGGAACCAGATTGAGCTTGAAATGGCAAAAACGTATCATTTCAGAGGTTGGGGCATTTATAAGTTACTGTGCAGTGCAGTTGCACACATACCACAGCATGGGAAAATGTGTTAAGGCAGGACTTCACGGGCGATTTCGAAGCGATCCGACGCGCTGTGCAAAATCGCAGGCATCACGTCGGATGCGACGGAAACAAGGTAAGTAATTCAATTGTCGCATTGTTGATGCAACGCAACACGACTGCCGGATGCAGACGTTGCACCTGCATCCGACATTCGTGTTGCGTTGCATCAACAATGTGACATAATCTGACACTGCCATTACTTACCTTGTTTCTGTTGCATCCAATGTGACGCCTGCGATTTTGCGCAGCGCGTCGGATCGCTGTGAAATCGGCCGTGAAGTCCTGCCCTTAATCTAAGGGCAGAGACACACGCTCAGATAAGGGGAGATTAGTCACCCAGCAACAAATCTCCCCTAACTGCCTTCCCCCCGGCTAGAATGTAAATCGCCGGCGGGATGGCACTCAGAGCTCTTCGTTTTCCGAAATCGCCCGAAGTTGCCGCACAAGTATTCAGAAGTTGAAAAGAAATAGGATAAAGGATCCTTAATAACTTATTTAAAAGTTCACTTCCTGGAGAAAAGGAGGTATTGTTTACTCAACTGAGATTTATTAATTAAAGAAAAATAGTAAAAACCCCCTCTCGCCACCGCGTATGCCAATATTAGTGTTGCTCACTGATCAACTGCTAGAAAGCAACTATTATTCCATTCCCAAATGACCATGTACTAATAAATACAGTTCATTACCAATTAGTCAGAACCTTAATAATTACAAAAAGTGCTTCTGCTTAATTAAAGTGAATTGTCTTAGAAGTGCAATGTGCCAATTATTAAATTGAACTTAGTTCAAATCCATCAATTACAATTTAAAAAAAAAATAAAATATTTATATAAAGGAAAAGGGTAGGTTAAAAAAGTAATTGCTGTGCGGTCTTAGAAAATGAACTCATTAGATAAATACAAAAAAATGATTTATTAAAAAAACAGTCCCCAGTGTTCTACTTTCTCCCCGTGTGGGGTCCCAATGCCTAGAAAATATACAGGCAGTAGCTTCTTGGGACTTCTCCATCTCTATACTCTTTTCATCTTCCTACTTTATTTCTTAAATGCAGGAAATGGAAACATTTTTTTTAAAAAATATTTTTTTGTATTTATCTGAGTTCATTTTCTAAGACCGCGCAGAAATTGCTTTTTAAACCTACCCTATTCCTATAAATAAATATTTTTTTTAAAATCACTGGCAATCATCAGCAACACTAGCACTTTGGAAACAAATTTTTTAATTAATTTTGAATGTACTATATTGTAATTAATGCATTAAACTGCAATTGATGAATTTGAACTAAGTTCAATGTATTAATTGGCACATTGCACTGCAATTCACATTAATTATCCCATCCAAGCGACCATAGCACACTGACAATAAGCTTCTGTTGTGGTTTATATGTTTATTGGCTCATTTCAGTAGACAAAAAGGCAACGTTTTTGGCTTCACAGGGCCCTTTATCAAGCCTTGACAACTGAAATGAGCCAATAAACATATATAGCACAACAAAACATTTTTGTCAGTGTGCTATGGTCGCATGGATGGGATTTATGACTTTAACCCTTGGCAGAGAGGGTAATCGACTACTAAGCACCTGGTCTGACGAGACAGGGCACAAAGGTTGAGCGCTTCATTATCATGTGGAATAATTCACATTAATTAAGCACAAGCACTTTTTGCAATTATTAAGGTTCTGACTAATTGGTAATGAACTATATTTATTAGTACATGGTAATTTGGGAATGGAATAATAGTTATTTTCTAGCAGTTGCAACACTAATATTGGCATAAGCAGTGGAGAGAAGGGGGTTTTACTATTTTTCTTTAATTAATAAGTATTCAGAAGTATTCATAGTCTATTCTATGATAGTAAGTTGTTCAAGCCATGATGGAGCCCCAAACTATAACATTTCCACCACCATGCAATACAGTTATGTTTTATCTGTAAAATTTGGATTTCAAACAAACATCTTCTTGTACTGGGGCCAAATGACAGCCAGAAGACCGGGACTTTGTGTAGGTGTTCAAATTGTAGGCCTGTTCTTTCAGGACAGCAAAGGATTCCTTGTGTCAAACCTCCCATGCAAATAACTTGTGCAGCTTCTTTCAAATAGTAGACTCATGCACTTTGATATCAATAGTGCAAGAGCTAACTGTAGGTTCCAAGATGAAATTCGGAGGTTCTTAATAGGGATGCACAGAATCCAGGATTTGGTTTTGGATTATGCCTTTTTCAGCAGTGTTCGGACAAATCCTTGTGCCCGTCCAACCAAACTTAGCATATGCAAATTAGAGGCATAAAGGGAAATCACATAACTGTCACAAAACAAGAAAGTAAAAATGTTTTAACACTTTTTCCCTTCTCTAATTTGAATATGCAAATTAAGATTCGGTCGGCTCAAGTTGCACAGCAGATAAGCTCTGTAGAACACAATGGTGTTATCTGTTATCCACTATTTAACCTGTGCCATATAGCGTTTTTTCAATTTCCGCAATTGCTACACAGCAGCTTGTTTATATGAACTATAGTAGTGTTTCTGAAGCAAACAGTTGTACCAGCGCAGGGCAACAGTACATGATATTTTCATTACTTTAAAACACAATTTTTTTCGTATTACTGTTCCTTTAAGAAAACAAGTCAATATAACCACAAACATAAGGAGCATATTTTTTATTCTTGAAAAAAAAAAAAAAAAATTACTATAGCTGCTGGCTGGTAGATGCTCAGTCATATCTCCAGCCACATCAGAGGAAGTATGTTTGTAGTGACTTTGTGCTTGTACATCTTTTACATACTGAAAACAATTTGGGGACCATCTACTTTAAAGGGATACTGTCATGGGAAATTTTTTTTTTTTTCAAAAACACATCAGATAATAGTGCTGCTCCATCAGAATTCTGCACTGAATCCATTTCTCAAAAGAGCAAACAGATTTTTTTATATTCAATTTTGAAATCTTACATGGGGCTAGACATTTTGTCAATTTCCCAGGTGCCCCGGTCATGTGACTTGTGCCTGCACTTTAGGAGAGAAATGCTTTCTGGCAGGTTGCTGTTTTTCCTTCTCAATGTAAGTGAATGTGTCTCAGTGGGACATGGGTTTTTACTATTGAGTGTTGTTCTTAGATCTACCAGGCAGCTGTTATCTTGTGTTAGGGAGCTGATATCTGGCTACCTTCCCATTGTTCTTTTGTTTGGCTGCTGGGGGGGGGGGGGGGGAAGGGAGGGGGTGATATCACTCCAACTTGCAGTACAGCAGTAAAGAGTGATTGAAGTTTATCAGAGCACAAGTCACATGACTTGGGGCAGCTGGGAAATTGACAAAATGTCTAGCCCCATGTCAGATTTCAAAATTGAATATAAAAAAATCTGTTTGCTCTTTTGAGAAACGTATTTCAGTGCAGAATTCTGCTGGAGCAGCACTATTAACTGATTCATTTTGAAAAAAAATTTTTTTGCCATGACAGTATCCCTTTAAGCTGGCCATAGACGCAACCATTCGATCGTATGAATCGTGGATTCGTACGATTTTCGGACCGTGTGTGGAGAGTCCCGACATTTTTCGTCCGGCGGAGATCGGTAGTCGATCGGACAGGTTAGAAAATTTCTGTCGGCTGCCGATAATATCTCGGTGTATTGCCGATCATATGATTTTCAGTGGGAGACTGTCACTAGCTTTGTCGGACATAACTATCGTACGATTGCTGTCAGGGGCAGAACATTGGCTGATCTGTTCTTTTACTACTTTATTGGATCTGAATGGTAAGACTTTGATCTGAATGGTTAGTGGCAGGTTGGGAGATGGGAAAGTCCGATCGTACAAGGATTCGTACGATCGGATCTTTGCGTCTATGGCCAGCTTAAAATATGAACACTATTACGTAAACGGTTTAGTGTTGGGCATAACAACCTGGCTCAGGCTTTAAAGAAAATATATTTGTATCTACAGTACAGGTATGGAACCTGTTATCCAGAATGCTCGGGACCTGGGGTCTTCCGGATAACGGATCTTTCTGTAATTTGGATCTTTATAGCTGAAGTCTACTAGAAAATCCTTTAAACATTAAATAAACCAATTCAATATATCTTAGTTGGGATCAAGTACAAGCTACTGTTTTATTATTACAGAGAAAAAGTAAATATTTTTTAAAACTTTGGATTATTTGGATAAAATGGAGTCTATGGGAGACAGCCATTCCGTAATTCAGAGCTTTCTGGATAACGGGTTTCCGGATAAGGGATCCCATACCTGTATAATGATTACTGCCATTGTGAGTTTATGAACATTGTATACATGAGAAAAAAAAAAGTGCAGTGTGCATAAAATTATTTTTCTGCAATATTTTGTCTTTGGAATACTCTGTAGTGGTCTTCTCGCTGCTTTAAATTATTAATTTAAATTGCAATTTCTGGAGGAACAGTTCTAAGATTGCCTTTAAATAAAAACATAAAATAGTGCAGATTTAATGGACAGTCATATCTTTCCAGCAAAGCATAACAAATTATTTTTGTTTTATTGCATAATTACCATTGAACATAATAAAGGATAAAACAAATCCGAAGGACACCGCAGATCATGATCACGTACTATATATTTAAAAAAAGAAAAAGGTTTTGTAAGCAATACTTACAGTAGACACCTCATATCTACTAGTGATATAGACCTTATATAAATTGTATTTCCCCACCCAACACAATAGTTGATTCTTATATACATAGATACACACACACACACAAGTGTGTATATATAAATATAGATGCAATTTAGGTTTGCACACAAATTAAAGAGTAATCACTGTACATAGATTTGGGTAAAACTCAAACAGGAAAACGCTTTAAACATTAAACAATTTTAATAAAAGTTTCTGTACAATGCTAAGCAGTTTTATTTACACATAGAAAATGTAACAGGAGTAGTGTTTCAAATGACAGAACTCCTTCAATTTCAATGGCAGGTAATCTGGAAAAAAATAACAGCATTCCATTCACAAATATTTTCAAGCAATAAATATGTATTTATAAATAGTGTAAATTTACATCAAGATTAGAAACAAAAATCACAAATCTGAAGTTTATTCCTTAGTCTATGTGCAACCCATTTATCTTTGTGACTTGGCTGTTAATTCTTTTTACAGTTTTTTTTTCTTTTAATATTTTGTTTTTCTAGGAAACATAAATTGTAACCGTCATGGTTTCCAAAACAAGACAGAAAACATAAAAACAAGAAAAAAATGAAAAAAGGGAAAAAAAATAAAGAATTCCTACTCTTCACATTAAAAAATTGCCCAAAAGACATAAAACTTCTAACTACATTTCAGGTGGCCAACTAAATTAGTACTTAATGCAAATAAATCTGGAAAAGGGGTTTAAGATGGAAAATATGTTTAGCCCAACAATGCAGGGATACGGAAAGTGATTTTCAAGTCAGTAGTCTATATAATGTTGCCAGTTTTGTCAGATATATACAAAACATGGATTTTTTAAAGGAAAAGCTGGAACAGCAGTATAAATAGGAAAGTCCTGGTTAGGAGGTATTTCTCCTGTCCAGCTGGTTGACACTCTGCACTTGGAAGGTTGCATAGACGCAGCATTCAGCCAGGAGCCTTGTGGAATAGCTATGTAACAAAAAAAAAAAACAAAAACAAAAAAAAAAAAAAACAGAAAAATCTCTCCCAAAGAAAGCAAAACAGTGGCACAGAACTGAGTCACTTCCTGAATATCAGAAATATTTTCATTTACTGTCCACGGAATAATGTCAAGATGATGGTGAAGGCATTGGAGGAGCCTAGAAGTTAAAAAAACAAAAAAAAAACACACATTACATATAAGGTTTGCAGACTTAGTTGCCTATACCCCCCGCATTCACCATAGTTGGAGAAATTATCGTTTTTTACGCAAAAACAAAATATTTAATTCAACTTCGAACATGGTTTCACAGCTCACAAATTGATTCTTCAGCATCAGAATGAAAATTGGCCTTATTTCAAAAAGGTTCTCTAAAAAAACTTATTATAAATAGGACATCTACTGTCAAGGAATAATAACATTTTACAGTCATATGAAAAAGTTTGGGAACCCCTCTTAATTCTTTGGAGTTTTGTTTATCATTGGTTGAGCTTTCAAAGTAGCAACTTCTTTTTAATATATAACATGCCTTATGGAAACAGTATTATTTCAGCAGTGACATAATGTTTATTGGATTAACAGAAAATATACAATATGCATCATAACAAAATTAGACAGGTGCATAAATGTGGGCAACCCAACAGAGATATTACATCAATACTTAGTTGAGCCTCGTTTTGCAAATGTAACAGCTTCTAGATGTCTCCTATAGCCTTTGATGAGTGTCTGGATTCTGAATGGCGGTATTTTTGACCATTCGTCCATACAAAATCTCTTCAGTTCAGTTAAATTTGATGGCTGCCGAGCATGGACAGCCTGCTTCACTTAATCCCATAAATTTTCGATGATATTCAATTCGGGGGGCTGTGACGGCCATTCCAGAATATTGTACTTCTCCCTCTGCATAAATGCCTTTGTAGATTTTGAAGTGTGTTTAGGGTCATTGTCTTGTTGGAATATCCAACCCCTGCGTAACTTCAACTTTATGACTTATGCTTCAACATTATCCTGAAGAATTTATTGATATTGGGTTGAATTCATCCAACCGTCAAATTTAGCAAGGGCCACAGTCCCTGAACTAGCCACACAGCCCCACGGCATGATGGAACCTCCACCAATAGTCAGTAGGTAGCAGGTGTTTTTCCTGGAATGCGGTGTTCTTCCGATATGCAAAGCGATTTTTGTTATGACCAAATAACTAAATTTTTGTCTCATCAGTCCAAACCACTTTGTTCCAAAATGATTGTGGCTTGTCTAAATGAGATTTTGCATACAAGTGACTGTTTGTGGTGTGAGTGCAAAAAAGGCTTCTTTCTCATCACTCTGCCATACAGATGTTCTTTGTGCATATTGCGCTGAATTGTAGAACAAAGTACAGATATACCATCTGCAGCAAGAAGTTCTTGTAGGTATTTGGTTGGCTGTAATCTCTCACAATCCTCCGCATATGCCGCTCCTGTATTTTTCTTGGCCTGCCAGACCTGGGTTTTACAGCAACTGTGACCTTCCATTTCCTGATTACATTCCTTACAGTTGAAAATGAGAGAGCTTTTTGTAGCCTTCCCCTGAACCATGATACTGAGCAATCTGTTTTTAGATCTTTTGAGAGAGTTGCTTTGAGGATCCCATGCTGTCACTCTTCAGAAACAGAAGCACAACTTGCAATTGGCCACCTTAAATACTGTACTGTACCTTTTCTCATGATTGGACACATCTGCCTATGAAGTTCAAAGCTTACCGAGCTAATGCAACCAATTTGGTGTTGGCAGTAATCAGTATGGAGCAGTTACATGCATTACAATTAGCAAAATTACAAGGGTACCCAAATTTTTGCACAGAAAGTTTTTCACATTTGATTTAATTTCATACAACTGAATACTGCCTTACTATAAACATCTTTGTTCAGAAAATACCCCAGATGTTCCTGGGAAATGAAAGACATACCAGTGAAAGTTGTTGAAAGTGGAGTAAATTATTATGCAGGCTGAGAGGGGTTCCCAAACTTTTTCATATGACTGTATATGAAAGTAGAGGCTTGTCCTTTTGAATTCTAAAAAATATGATTGATTTGGTTATAAACGAATCCCATATCAGTAGTTTAAATCAGATGTCCTGTAATCTGTGAATATTTAGACAATCTTGTGTTTTCTCTTTAATACTTTCTATATTCTGCATATTTAAGATATTCATATTCAAATTGAATGGATTCTTCTTTCTATAGCATTCATGTTGTGTTGGTATTGTTTTATTGTTTGTTAGACCAATGGAACATTGTCAAATTAAAAAAATATATATTAACAGCTATTTGATGAATTCAATTCACACAGCTTTTTTATGAATTGTGACCATTTTTCAAGATATCAACTCTTTTTAAATACCACTTCCTTGTTTCCTCCCGCAATTTAGAGGCAGATTAGCTGGCTACTGATTAACTTGACTCTAGCGTGTGTAAATTTGTTAGGGACCTCAGATTGTAAGCTCCACTGGGGTAGGAACTCATGTGAATGATTGGAGAATCTCTGCATAAAAAAATTGTGGTGCTAAATAACAGATTATTTATTTTGCAGCAATGTTATGAATGTTAAAAACTTACTAATGTAAAAAGGTCATAGATCTGCATCAGCTCCTCCATTCTGAACTGTTCTAGCACCACAAAATTTTCTAGGTTTGGGCATGTTTTTCTTGAGCAGTCATGGCAATGAACTACATAGGTCTTCTGAGAATTGCTCTCTTTTGTCACAAAAAGTAGATTGAAGACTTCCACCTGCCAAAAGAAGCAATTGAGAATTAAATGAAGACATATATAACCTTTAATACACAGATGTGACAGATGAAACTTTTCTAAGCAGCGTTTCAATTGGTGTTCACATTTTCTTTTCAAGGGCAGTGTATCCTAAACTGTCAGGCTGGCCAAATCAGTGACTTGAATGATTTCTAAGGTGAAAATTATGTTATTTGCTCATTTGTTCCCCTAGAAGACCAGATTGAAGGTCAGTCAGGGGTGTCTAAGAGAAGAAGACTTGTTGCAGTATAATCAAGGGTGCTGGTATCATGAGGCAAATACAGAAACTTACAACAGGCGATATCGCCCTGCAAGTAATGAGAGGTGGCAAAAAGCTGCTCCTGGTAACTTAAAGAGCTTAAATTCTGATTCTTAAATCAGAACTTCATCTTCTTCTAGTGAAGAGAGTGCAATTCCACTCTCTGCACTAGTGATGTCCCCCCCCCCCCAATGCTGAAAGGGTTAGTGGTGGAGGAACAAGGTGATGGAGCAGCATTGACTAGACCACATCAACATGGCACTAGGTGCCAGATCGCTAAGTAAAATAACATGGAAACTATAGCAGTATGACTTGATGATACAATATATGTCTTCATATATAATCTGCTATCTGGTTTCCAATAACTCTGCAAACCAAAACAGACTGACTGAGGCTTCAGTTGTATTGTGTTGTTTTTCCTTGCTTATCTTCCTATTCTGGTCTTCAACTGTTCATCTTCCATTCCGACAGCATACTGCTGCCAGTCTACAAATGTGTAAAGTGTTAAAGGAAAACAGTTGTCAGAGATGGGGCAAATAGGTGGATTCTGTTAATTTTATAACCTCAAATGGTTTTTTTTCAGCTTTACAGAAAGTACAAAAAAAATGCCACAGATAATAAGTAGCGTGGCCTAAATGCATACAGACACTAGAAATTGGTTAATGGATTCTTTACTGAAAACAAAAAGTTTACTAACCTCACAGATGCTACAGTAATGAGCAGGTTCTTCTTTTGTTCTGCCATGCCACATAATTTCTATTCCAGCAGCAATTAGAACTTCTCTCAGTGCTTGGCAATGCTTCAAAGTCCGCAATAAGCAATATCTATATGGAATATATTTAATATAATTAAAGCGAAACACTTGGCAATGAAAAAGGTTATTTAATTTTCTTAGTAATAATGAAATAGCATATTTCGCAGTATACAGATTCCCAAAATGCCTCTTATTAATTATACACATAAATGCATAATCCGTATTCAAATTCATATGCAGTACTTCATATCAGTCAACTATCATATGGTTCATTAACTATGAATCACTAAAAACAATTAAAATAATGAAAAGCACAGTATTTTGTTGCCGGAGGCAAAGCACGCTTATTATGAATGACAAAACTCTTGAAAATACCTTAAATGTTAAGGAATGTTGATTCTATAACAATAAAGTCATGTAAAAGTGCAGAAGAAAGCATTCCCACAAGTCAATGGTTATGGAAAACTACACTTCAAGCGTTAGTCTACAGGAGGGTATACCTGGGTGTTTTGTCACCCACAAGGAGGATAACTTCTCATGGTTACAAGATGCCTTGTTTGACATTGCCTTTCAAATTGCCAAAGCAAGAAACAAGCTTTATGTAACCAAACCAAAAGAAAATGTAAACCTTTCAAAAAGATAACTTTAGAACATTGATATACAACAAGGGATCATAGTCAATTTCACTTTTGTATAATGCACTGTATATGCATAATGGGTACTTCTCAAACGCTTATTCATTTTGTGTGCCTTGTTATTTGATGTATATCTGAATGGCTTTTTAAAAAAAAAAAAAAAAAAAAGTGGAGACCGCAAATGTTACAAGCCTACATTTTGAAAGATCTTTTGTTTAATACAGAGGTGCCTATAAGGTACATCGGAATCTACCAGTAAACCTTTAGCTGGAGTTCAGTAGATCTCAAGACACTTTAAACAAACAGCTTGTCTAATTCACCCCATGTTTAATGCTTTTCGTTCAGATATTTTTTATGTTACAGTTACATACGAAATAGTTGCTTGTTAAATAAAGTAAAATAAATTCTCTCATAATTCAATATAATATTCAAGTAATATTTCCCGTGGCACAGAATGCTAATGTTTTTATGGATGTAGATCATAATGGGATAACGTCACTAAAAGTAGATCTCGTCTCTAAATCCCCTGGACCTGACGGGCTACCGGTTGAATGGTATAGGGCCTTGGGGGAAAAAAAATAGCAGGCACACTCTGAGATACTCTAACTCAGGCATTTACTCTGGACTCTCTCCCCTCCTCGTTTAACCATGCTTTGATTGTCTTGATCCATAAGGAAGGGAAAGATGCAGAACTGTGCTGTCTTATCGCCCGATATCATTGCTCAACGTAGATGCAAAAAATCTGGCCAAAGTACTGGCAACTAGACTCAAACTGGTTATTACCATTTAATAAATCTGGATCAGACAGGTTTTATGCCCAACCGCTCAACAGATATTAACTTGAGAAGGCTGTATTACAATATGCAAGTCCCACATGACAATACTGGGTCCAGGATAATAGTCTCTTTAGACTCAGAAAAAGCTTTCGACTCAGTAGAGTGGCCGTATCTATGGGGGATCCTTGAACAAAACGGGTTTGGGGATAGATACATTAAGTGACTCAAACTACTATATAGGAACCCCACTGCTCAGGTCCTACTACAACAGAATTTCGCTGGGTAGGAGGACCAGACAGGGGTGCTGCTTGACACCCCTTCTTTTTGCGCTGGCAATTGAGCCACTGGCTACTCAGGTCAGGATATCACCCCAAATAAATGGTCTTAAATGCGGCTCCGTTGAGGAAAGAATGTATGCGGACAATGTCCTTCTATACCTGGCTGATCCAGGCCCCTCACTATCTGGAGTTTTGAATATGTTTTCCACATTTACTGTATATGCAGGCCTTCGGATCAACTGGTCCAAAACGGTTATCTTCCCACTGGATATAGATCTCTACCCAAATTCAGCAACTGATGCAAGGTTACAATGGGTTGGGATAAACATTCATCTAGACCCTAATCAGTTCAACCCTCGTAGTATTACCCCTATAACCACGCAACTTACGACAGCAATGACAGCCTGGAATACGCTACCCCTCACCCTTTGGGGCAGAATAAATATCAAAATGATTTTCCTACCGAAATACATATATATATATATATATATATATATTCCATAATACAACTGTAATTATCGCCAAAGGGGTAACTATTACCATACAAACATTAATCAGACCCATCCTGTGGAATAATAATGTACCAAGAGTAGCAGCACGCACTCTGATGGCCACATATGACAAAAGGGGGTCTGGGGCTTCCAGACCTATACGCATACTATCTAGCAGCAGAGTTGTCTTACATTAACTGGTGGTTAATACAATCTGGATATCACTGTACCCCTTACACCCCCCCCTCTTTCTTTCTTCTGTACCACCTCCCTGTTAACAGAAAACAATAAAAATGTTTACTATAAAAAAAAAAAAAAAAGTAGATCTCGCATTAGTAAAGTATGGGCATTCCATTTTTTTTTTTTTTTTTTTTAAATAAAAAGGGAAGAACTTGACAAGGGTTGTGGACTTGACAATAGTTGTTCCAGAAGTCCGACTGTTGAACATGTCTACAAAGTCCTTGATAGTTTGCCTTGAATAGTTTAATAGCGCCTAAACAATACCACTTTCTTTTTACTATACTGTCATATCTCGAGGATATAGAGACAGGCTCATTTGTGCATTCCTGCAAGAAAGCCAACAAACACCTGTACAAAAGACCTGCAAATGCCTCTAATTATGTTGCGAGTTGACCAAAACAAGGAAGGCAGTATGACTAGCAGAGAGAAACTGCATGGTGGGTATATTCAGCATAACAAACACAAAAATCACAAAACGTGGAAATAAAGTATTTCACTTACTTAATCATTTCAAAAAGCTTTGGATCAGAAACTTTGATATTCTTTGCCATATTCCAAGAGAGATGAACCATTGGTACAATAGACTTGACACACTGCAATTTATTCCATTCATACCGTTCCACGGCCAGTTTATACTGGAAGGCTAGAGTTAGGTGGGTAGGGGTAGAAGTAAATTAGAAATGTAATGTGCATACTTAAATAAATATGTCTTGAATTAACAGTTTACCTAGTGATGTTTTTTTATCTGGATATTCACTACATTATATTTTGATTGTTAGTTGTGAATGGGCAAAAGACACCTCTCTACTCTGTATCTTCCATAGAGCTGTGCTTACAGGCAGTGAGAACTAACCACCTGAAAAGTCGTATGTCCCATATTTAAGGCCACTGGCTTAAGTATTCTAGGGGCTGTTGTCCCAAATGTTTGCAGTTCCATTAATGGACAACAGGGAACTCCAGATCACTCTCAAGTCAACTGAGTGGCAATCCCTTCCAAGGGCAACTATTGCGTGGCACAGCTACAGTCAGTGACAATGGTGGCTGTAAATTACAGCCACCATTGCACTGATGTTCAATTGCATGTGGAGCTATTCTGAGCATTTTATCGCCCCTGCATGGAGCTATGAATTGCCTGGCAACAGTTAGAAAATAGTTTTTAAAATAGTGTTGATTTGTAGATGGAATTAGGAATGCAAATAGCATGTCAGCCTTTTTTAAACTTCAAGTCAGCTGCGGTCCATAGTAAAATGTGCCAGCAATTATCAAACTTTGTTATACAAGAACTACAGTTACTAGCAGATGACATTGTAAAGATCGGCTTATTATACTGAAACTACTGCAGCACAAGTTTGTAATTTGAAATGAAGCAGAGCTTATGAGGCTTTTTAGTGGCAGACCTAAGCTGCACTGTGAACAAGTGTTTCACAGTGGTACTTTTGTGCTGCACTGTGTACTGCTTCCATGCTTTAGATATTTACAAAACGTAATAGTTCTTTCTACTGCTGGCCTGTGACATCTTACAAAACAACCTTTGACAAAAATCTATATTTTCTAAAGCAAGGCTCTCCGATTTGAGGCCCATAAACTGGATGTGATCTCACTTGCACTTAAAGGAAAACTATACCCCCAAAATTAATATTTAAGCAACATAGTTTATATCAAATTAAGTGGTATATTAAAGAATCTTACCAAACTGGTATATATATATATATATATTTAAATAAATATTGCCCTTTTACATCTCTTGCCTTGAATCACCATTTCATGATGGTCTCTGTGCTGCCTCAAAGATCACCTGACCAAAAATACTACAGCTCTAACTATAACAGGAAGAAGTGTGGAAGCAAAACAGAACTCTGTCTGTTAATTGGCTCATGTGACCTAACAAGTATAGTTTGTGTGGTATTTTTATGTCCACCTTGAATCCTACAATCCCAGGGGGTGGCCTTTTTTTTTTTTTAAATGGCAATTTTTTTTAATGATTACCCAATGGCACATACTGCTAAAAAGTATATTATTATGAAAATGGTTTATTTACATATGAGCTGTTTTATGCAATATATTTTTAGAGACTGTTCAGGGGGGAATAGTTTTTCTTTAATAAAGGCTCTCAAAAATAAACAACATATGTACACAGAAAACACAGCTATAAAGCCTAAAATCAGAATACCTGTGAGAGGGCCAACATTCCATGCAATGTTGTTACACCAACCAATTGCTTGAACCCAGTGCACTGTGCCAGCATTAATCCAAACTAAGTCACCAGGCCTTTGGATAAACCTGTAGACGGGCACATTTGCTTCATAGAGGTCTTCTAGATTGGGCCACCATGATCCCAAAAGGAAGTTTATATTATTCCTAGGGGAAAAATGAGACAGCTAAAACCTTCACCAAAAACAACAAAAAACACCCCACCACCAGTAAACAGATACCCCATAATAGCTCAACATGAATGTTAAAGGGATACTGTCATGGGAAAAAACATTTTTTTCAAAATGAATCATTTAATAGTGCTGCTCCAGCAGAATTCTGCACTGAAATCCATTTCTCAAAAGAGCTAACAGAATATTTTATATTCAATTTTGAAATCTGACACGGGGCTAGACATATTGTCAATTTCCCATCTGCCCCAAGTCATGTCACTTGTGCTCTGATAAACTTCAATCACTCTTTACTGCTGTACTGCAAGTTGGAGTGATTTCACCCCCCTCCCTTGTCCCCCCCCAGCAGCCAAACAAAAGAACAATGGGAACGTAACCAGATAACAGCTCCCTAACACAAGATAACAGCGGTCTGGTAGATCTGAGAACAAAACTCAATAGTAAAAACCCATGTCCACATTCAGTTACATTGAGAAGGAAAAACAGCAGCCTGCCAGAAAGCATTTCTCTCGTAAAGTGCAGGCAAGAGTCACATGACCAGGGGCAGCTGACAAAATGTCTAGCCCCATGTCAGATTTCAAAATTGAATATAAAAAATTCTGTTTGCTCTTTTGAGAAATGGATTTCAGTGCAGAATTCTGCTGGAGCAGCACTATTAACTGATTCATTTTGAAAAAAAATTTTTTTTCCCATGACAGTATCCCTTTAAAATGCTTTAATTACTATGATGAAATTACAATTCTCTCCATGCTCCCAGAAATACAAGTAAAAAATAATTCACATAAAGTTATTATTTAAATAAAATGTCTTCCCAACACAAAATAAAAGTAATAGTATTTCTTAAATTTACTTTTCACAGAAGTCATGCATTACACTCCAGTACGTCTCAGGTACGACAAACCATTCGCAATCTCCTGGGCCAATATTAATATTAACTGAACAGAAATTGTTGTTTTCTTGATGGCCTAAAAATAAATACAAACATTTTAAAACATGAAAAGGAAAGACTATTTTTCCCATTCTCATCATTTGTCTGAAAGTCAATTACTCCAAGAAGTCAACCTGATACATTTTTATATTACAAATATATATACAGTCATATGAAAAAGTTTTGGAACCCCCATCAGCCTGCATAATAGTTTACTCCACTTTCAACAAAACATATAACTAGAATGTCTTTCATTTCCCAGGAACATCTGAATAATGGGTATTTTCTGAAAAGGTACAGTATTTAAGCCAATTGCAAGCCTCTATTTGACTCTCTGAAGAGTGACAGCTTGGGGTCCTCAAAGCAACTCTCAAAAGATCTGAAAACAAAGATTGTACAGAATCATGGTTTAGGGGAAGGCTACAAAGAGCTATCTCAGAGGTTTAAACTGTCAGTTTCAACTAGTAAGGAATGAAAGGCCACAGGCACAGTTGCTGTAAAACCCAGGTCTGGCAGGCCAAGAAAAATACAGGAGCGGCATATGCAGAGGATTGTGAGAATGGTTACAGACAACCCAAAGATCACCTCCAAAGACCTGCAAATGGTGTATCTGTACATTGTTCTACAATTCAGCACAATTTGCACAAAGAAAATCTGTATGGCAGGGTGGTGAGAAAAAAGCCCTTTTTGCACTCACGCCACAAACAGTCACTTGTATGCAAAAGCTCATTTAGACAAGCCACAGTCATTTTGGAACAAAGTGCTTTGGACTGATGAGACAAAAATGGAGTTATTTGGTCATAACAAAAAGGCTTTGCATGGGCGGAAGAACACCATATACCAAGAAAAACACCTGCTACCTACTGTCAAATTTAGTGGAGGTTCCATCATGCTGTGGGGCTGTGTGGCTAGTTCAGGAACTAGGGCCCTTGTTAAAGTCGAGGGTCGGATGAATTCAACCCACTATCAACAAATTCTTCAGGATAATGTTCAAGCATCAGTCACAAATTTAAAGTTACGCAGGGGTTGGATATTCCAATAAGACAATGACCTAAACATACTTCGAAATCAACAAAGGCATTTATGCAGAGGGAGAAGTACAATATTCTGGAATGGCCGTCACAGTCCTCCGACTTGAATATCATCGAAAATCTATGGGATGATTTGAAGCAGGCTGTCTATGCTCGCAGCCATCAAATTTAGCTGAACTGGAGAGATTTTGTATGCATGAATGGTCAAAAATACCACCATCAAGACACTCATCAAAGGCTATAGGAGGTGTCTAGAGGCGGTTACATTTGCAAAAGAAGGCTCAACTAAGTATGGATATATTGTATTGATGTAATACCAATGTTGGTATGGCCAAATTTATGCACCTGTCTAATCTAGTTATGGTGCATATTTTCTGTTAATCCAATAAACTTTATGTCACTGCTGAAATACTACGGTTTCCATAAGGCATGTTATATATTGAGGAAGTTGCTACTTTGAAAGCTTAGCCAATGATAAGCAAAACGCCAAAGAATTAAGAGGGGTTCCCTAACTTTTTCACGCACACACACACAAAAATGGTTTCCTTTCTCTGTAATAATATAACAGTACCTTGTACTTGATCCAAACTAAGATATAATTATTGGGAGCAAATACAGCCTATTGGGTTTATTTAATGCATTCTGGATAACAAGTTCCATATTTTTTTTGTTGCAGTGTACACTACAATATTAAGGTATAATAACAATACTTGGGTCTCAAGCTGCACGCACTGGCTGAGTTGTGGCATACCTTACCAGATATTGTGCAAATGAGCATATGTGCCAGTGAGGCAGGGCATCAAGATGGCCACACTCTCCCCTCACACCCTCCCCTCACACCCTCCAACCATCCCTTCTCTGGTCTCTCCCTTCTCTGCTCCTCCCTCAATCTACAGTCTCACCCCCTTTGTCTCTCCCACCCTTCTGGTCTTGATCCATCTGCCACTATCACCATCATTTATTCATCTCCAGTCTTGCTCCCAATGCACTTCCCTCTCTGGTCTTGCGCTCTTTGCTGCAAACCTAATTCACCGACCTACCCTCAATCTCTGATCTTGCCCCCTGCCTCCCAGTCTCGATCCTTCGCCGCACCCCTCCCCCAACCTTTGTCCTCCTCTGGTCTCTCTCGCCCACCCACTATCTTTGTAACTAATGAAAATACATGGAAGTGCAGGAAAGTAAACTCCGCAAACCTGGTGTCCTACTGCCTGGAACCTTCATGTACAGTTGAACAGTGTTCATTCCTAGTATAGTATGACCAACGTGACTCAGAAGATTTCCAGCTGACACAACACGTGCAAAAGCAGGAAGTTTTGTCAGTTCATGAAGTTGTAGTTTCCACCTTTAATTAAAAAGACAGTTGATTTTAAGAAAGTAACCAAGCTCTTCAATCTGAAAGTTTAAAAACAAAGGTATTACATATTAACATTTTACAACTGAAAACCTCCTTTATTACAATTAGGGATGCGCCGAACCCCCGAATCCTTTGCGAGAGATTCGGCCAAATACCGAACCAAATCCTAATTTGCATATGCAAATTAGGGGTGGGAAGGGGAAAACATTTTTTACTTCTTTGTTTTGTGACAAAAGTCACGTGATTTTCCTCCATGCCCCTAATTTAGATATGCAAATTAGGATTTGGATTTGGTTTGGCCGTAAAGAAGGATTCGGCCGAATCCGAATCCTGCTGATAAAAGCTGAATCCTGGCCGAATCCCGAACCAAATCCTGGATTCGGTGTATCCTTAATTACAATTAGATTACTGTCAGATTGGGACACTATTGAGAAATTCTAATACAACTTTAACACTGTTTTTGTGACCAACAACTTACTTTCTTTCATCAGACAAATCAATATTGGTCCCAAATTTAATGGCTTTGAAAGGGCCTTTTCGTCTTCTACCAGAGCTGTTAGGAAAAGATTATGAAAAAAAATTTAACGTAAAATGTACAGACAACAATACTATGGAACTAATAAGAAAACATAAATCTGTAGCATACTTGAAGATTCATATTATGTATACTCCTACATATATATGCAGCTTTGTTTATCTTTACAACATAGTGATAACAGTAGACAGGTGAGAAACAACTGCCTAAATGTATAGACCGGAATGTAGTGCCAAATAACACAAACACGCATGCTAGCAAAGAGAATGCATATACCTCAAAACATATAAAAACATCCAATGCAAGCTGTTACTCACTTATCTGAAGATGTGGATTCACTATCGGAGTGGTCTTTGTGTTGGCTTTTTTTATCATTTTCTTCCTGTTGAAAGTAAACCACTTTTACTGACAATCATCATAATATCTTAATATGCCCATTATGACAGACATACAACATGATGATAAGGGGCAATATTTAGCAGTAAAAAATGCTTAAAGGGATACTGTCATGGGAAAAAAATATTTTTTCAAAATGAATCAGTTAATAGTGCTGCTCCAGCAGAATTCTGCGCTGAAATCCATTTCTCAAAAGAGCAAACAGATTTTTTTTATATTTAATTTTAAAATCTGACATGGGGCTAGACATTTTGTCAATTTCCCAGCTGCCCCAAGTCATGTGACATGTGCCTGCACTTCAGGAGAGAAATGCTTCCTGGCAGGCTGCTGTTTTTCCTTCTCAATGTAAGTGAATGTGTCTCAGTGGGACATGGGTTTTTACTATTGAGTGTTGTTCTTAGATCTACCAGGCAGCTGTTATCTTATGTTAGGGAGCTGCTATCTGGTTACCTTCCCATTGTTCTTTTGTTTGGCTGCTGGTGGGAAAAAGGGAGGGGGTGATATCACTCCAACTTGCAGTACAGCAGTAAAGAGTGATTGAAGTTTATCAGAGCACAAGTCACATGACTTGGGGCAGCTGGGAAATTGACAATATGTCTAGCCCCATGTCAGATTTCAAAATTTAATATAAAAAAATCTGTTTGCTCTTTTGAGAAATTGATTTCAGTGCAGAATTCTGCTGGGGCAGCACTATTAACTGATTCATTTTGAAAAAATGTTTTTTTCCCCATGACAGTATCCCTTTAACTACAAATAAAATAAATTAAATGTTGCAGCTTCAACCACAGATAAAATGAAAACAATAAGCAGGAAATTATTTGTTTTACAATTATCTTCAATAAAAAAAACAGTATGACAAATTCTAATCATAAACTGATAAAACAAGATATGCTTTCAAATGTTTAATAAAGATAGGAGATCTGCTATCCATAAACCAGATACCCCTGAAGCTCCAAAGTACAAGAAGGGTGCATATTAAGGGAACATATTTATTTGTGAATTATCTATTCTTTAATAATGATAATTCTTTGATCCTAGTTACTCTGCATATGTCTATATTGTTGGCAAAATAATCAAATTGGGTTTATTTAGACTTGGCCATTTGTCAGTACTTTAGATCACATCCCATTCGGTTGCATTGAAGTGGTAAGGATTGCCCAGTAAGGGTAAGGACACACTGGACGATTTGTCGCCAACGTTTTTAAAAAGCAAATCGCGGCGACATATCGCTCGTTTTGTCTCTGAACAAAACCAAATGAAAGATGCCAGCTCCTGTGCCCATAGCGCGTTTGTGAATCGCCTGTAGCTCCAAAACGCACAGAGACCCTTTTCCGAGCGATTTATCAGAAATAGCATGTACTTAGAAAAGCACTGAAATCTCCTAGACACGCACACACACACAGATAAGTAGCAGCAATTGTATTCAAATTACAATGCGAACGCAATGACGCAAGAACGCAAAGACGCCAGGTTACAGAGGGAAGCACAAACCGTTTCCGGTTTGGGTGGAGCACGTACCGCACAGAGTAATGGGATACAAATCGCTCTGTGCCAATAGTCGATGTGAATCGTCTGTTCAAAAAAGACGATCGTCTTGTCGCCGCGATTTACTTTTTTTAAAACGTTGGCGACAAATTGTCCAGTGTGTCCTTACCCTAATAGTGCTTAAAGTAACACCGTTATGTTCTACAGAGTTTATCTGCTGTGTAACCTGAGCCTTTTCTCCTTTGAATGGCTGCCCCCATTGCTACACAGCATTTCTTTATATAAATAAAAGTAGTGTTTCTGAAGCAAACACAGAAGCTTTACCAGTGCAGGGCAACATTGCATTATATTTTTATTACTTTAAAGGAGAACTAAAGCTTAGCTAAAGAAGTAGGCTACAAATGTTGTACATTATGTTGTTGGCGTCTTTACCAGCCCAAAGCAACCACAACCCTTTAGCAGGGGAGATATGTGCCTCTGAAGATGCCCCAGTAGCCCCGATCTTTTTCTCTGCACATGCTCAGTGTTGTTGTCAGTAACTGTGCTTAGGGACCGACTCAAAATGTACAGAACTCATAGAAAATAAATGTCACAATTTAAGGCTGATTAGTAATTAAAGGAACAGTAACGTCAAAAAATAAAAGTGTTTTAAAGTAATGAAAATATAATGCAGTGTTGCCCTGCACTGGTAAAACTGCTGTGTTTGCTTAAGAAACATTACTATTGTTTATATAAATAAGCTGCTGTGTAGCAATGGGGGCAGCCATTCAAAGGAGAAAAAGCTCAAGTTACACAGCAGATAGAAGATAAGCTCTGTCTGTCTAATGGTGTTATCTGTTATCCATTAGATATCCTGTGCCATATAGCCGTTTTTCAATTTCCGTCATTGTTCCACAGCAGCTTGTTTATATGAACTATAGTAGTGTTTCTGAAGCAAACAGATCAATTTTACCAGTGCAGGGCAACAGTACATGATATTTTCATTACTTTAAAACACTTACATTTTTTTGTGTTACTGATCCTTTAATACAGTTAATTACTACATGGCAGCAGAGAAACCAGTGCAACTAGCATCAGAATTTAATATTCAGCCCCGTCGCATCAGATTATATTAGAGGACAACCTTATTTTCTGCTTGATAATTTGCACCAACCTCAAAAGTTAGCTTCTCAACAGCTGCCCAGAGCACACTGAGCTCCTGGATCATTGCTGCTACTGAGAAACTAAAACTTTAGGCTGGTGCAATAAGTTCATTATATAAAATATGGCATTTTTAGCATTTAGTTCTCCTTTAAAACACTCATTTTTTTGAAGTTACTGCTCTTTTAAAGACACACAGCAGTAACATTGTGTTTGTGTGTATAAAATTATTTATCTTCTGGCTTATCTTACTCTTAAGGATTCCTGGAATGAAGCGGCCTGATACTGTGCATATTTTGCAATGGTGGTATGAGAACGACTGCTTTCACAGCGCCAGATTTTCTTTGTTCCAGTGGGGTCCCAGTTTTCATCTGCAGGTTGTAATAACTGTGTCCTCACTTCGACTATATGTTCATTATTCGCTTCTACTAATGTCTTTGTAGAAAAGAGTCCTAGATCTTAACACAAACAGAATATTTTCATTTAGATGTACAGAAAACATGCATGTACAACCATATTTAGAGCCAATAGAAATGCTTGTCTAAAGCTGGTTATTCATTTAAGATTGCCTGATCTGGCCACCAATGCACAGGTACAACAATTCTATCATCATACTGTGGCATACAGGCATGAAGGAGGCAATATCAATGCACCAATGCTATCCTCTAGCCTGGCTGATTTTCCATCAGATATGAGTTGGACAGATCTTCCGAGGGGCCCACACATAAGCCAATAAGATTCTGACTTGGCTGGGTATAGTAGAATATATTGCTTTTATAAAATTATTGTAGTTTTATTTTGTCGTTTTTTGAAAGGGACCAAAATAATGCCTTGGAGTCACCTTTACTGACCAGTATTTGGCTTAATGTAACAAATTAATTTTCTTAATTACTGTTATACTGTTGAAGTATACTGCATAGTTTAAGAAAATAGATTAAGAATACATATACCACTGTATAATAATAATCTCAAAAGAGATTTAACTACTGCTAACATGGTTTTTAATGTGATAATGTAAAGTTTCAGGTCCTGAAATAAATAATTTTATATAATTACCTAATTTAAGAGCTCCAGCAAGGCCACGTATGACAGTAACAGGGTTGTTTGGATTTGTGCAGAACTGATGGAGTGGTGGGAAGAAAGCATCTCTCTTGTTTTCTAACTAGAAAAGAAATAATCATTACGAGTTAGATATATTGGTTTCTTAAGAAATGTTTGAACATACAATTTTTGCCAAAAAGGGACAATCCATAGAACAAACAACATAACGGTCTCAGGAACGTAAAGGCAACGCAGGTATCCAAAATGAAATAAAAAAAAAAATGAGCAGTCATCTGCATGAAGAGTGATGTTTGTAAAATTACTTAAGGAATTATTGAATTCAAGTAGGAAAAACGAACAAAGAAACATAACCTGTGGTGGTTCTCAGTACTAAATATTAATGCAGTACGGAAAAAAAAATAAGCAAGGGCTGAATTATCTCAGCCTTTTATCTACATATATAAAAACCTTTTTTCTGTTAGGGCAATGACAGACTGCATTTTGCCATCAGAGCAGGTAAATTACACAAATTGTGTAAGAACTCGTTTGAGGAAATGTCACAATTATGCAATTTGAGTACTTTACCAACAAAGATGACATTGCAGACAATGACACAGGATTTTGGATGTTCCATTACCCAAATTCAACTCAGGTGACAAAAATGCAATAATTGGGATTTTGCCAATGAATATATCACTTTATGTTAGGTCTAAAGTTGGCAAACTTAGCAATTTGAAGCTACAGTCCATATAATAAGGAACATATAAACATGGCAATGCAGAAAGAAAATCCCATAAATCTTTTTATTCTATAATCTGCTCGAAGAGTAAACAACACGTCAATCACTTAGACAATAACAAAACTGTCCTTTTAAGCTTTTTTTTAATTGGATATTAAACTATAGAATTAATGTTGAGGGAGTACTTAGAACAGGGATCCCCAACCTTTTGAACCCGTGAGCAACATTCAGAAGTAAAATAAGTTAGGGAGCAACACTAGCATGTAAAATGTTCTTGGAGTGCCAAATAAGTGCTGTGATTGGCCATTTGGTAGCCCCTATGTGGATTGTCAACCTAGAGACTGTTTGACAGTACAACTGTTTTTTATGCAATTAAAACTTGCCTCCAAGTCAGGAATTCAAAAATAAGCACCTGCTTTGAGGTCATTGGGAGCAACATCCAAGGGGTTGGAGAGCAACATGTTGCTCACGAGCTAGCTACTGGTTGGTGATAACGGACTTAGAATGTTGGATATGTTCATAACTTGTGGGGAATAACTGGACCATCTGAATTTTAGATTTTTGGATAGCTGTACAATTGTAAGAAGAAATTGAGAAACCCAAATATGGTCTAAACCAGTGTAAATGTTATTTCTGTTCAAAAAGAAGGTGAAGTACTTCATTCTCTCCATAGTCCGGTTTAGGTCTGGAAAAGTAAACTCTTTGAAGGGAGGGGTGACAGGCATGGTTAGCTAGTTCTTCCACTAGAAAGTGTTAAAACACTACTTTTTTGAGAAGCACTTTCAAATGCAACCAAGTTTATTTGGGAAGCAAGACATGTAGAAATAGCAACAAAAAAGAACTGATCTTATAGAAGTGTCTAACCCAGGCATGTCCAAAGTCAGGCCCGGGTGTCAAATGCGGCCCGTTTTCAAATTTACACCGGCCCTCAGCCTCCATCATGAAATTAATAATAATGCGGCCCACCAGCATAGTGCGATCAGGAATCGTGTAGCCGTAATATTTGGGCAAATTAGTGAAATGATCTGCCACTTGGTCTATACTGCTGCCTGTGTGCTGAAGGTGTTCACAATATGCTCTTGCATACTTCTAGGCAGATCATTTCACTAATGTGCCCAAATATTACTGCTAAGTGATTCCTTGTTTAAATGATGTTAATGGTTCAAAGAATGTCAGGCTGAATGGTCGGCCCACACACATTTTCGCCTAAACAAATCTGTCCCTCCTTGCAGATCAGAAAGCCAGCACAAAACGTCAAATAGTAAATGTTGCCTGGGTGCAACAAGCCCAATAGGTAAGTTTAGAGCAAAAAGGAAGCTGGCACTCACAGGTCTTACGAAAACGGTAAAGGTGTTTATTTAGTCAAAAAGAACAGCTCTTTTTAACTAAATAAACAATTTTAGCATTTTCGTACGACCTGTGAGTGCGAGCTTCCTTTTCCCTCTCTCTCTCTCTCTGAAGCCTCTCCAATTTGCCTCAGAGGAGGAAAAAAATCCTTCCCAACTTCAAAATCGGACTAATCCCTGGATCAACTTGTACTATGAGCTACCTTCCATAACCCTGTATTCCCTCACCTCCTAAATAGCCATCCAACCCCTTCTTAAAGCTATCTAATGTATCAGCCTGTACAACTGATTCAGGGAGAGAATTTCACATCTTCACTGATAAAAAAAAAAAGCCCTTCCAAATATTTAGGGGGGAAAGCTCTTTTCTTCTAATTGGAATGGGTGATCTCCTGTCAGCTGGAAAGACCTACTGATAAATAAAGCATTAGAGAGATTATTATATGATCCCCTTATATATTTATACATCTCTATCATATTACCCCTTAAGCGCCTCTTCTCCAGCGTGAACATCCCTAATTTGGCCAGTCTTTCCTCATAGCTAAGATTTTCCATACCTTTTACCAGCTTAGTTGCCCTTCTCTGTACCCTCGCTAACTCAATAATGTCCTTTTTGAGTTATGGAGAATAAAACTCTACGGCATAGTCTAAATGGGACCTTACTAGTGTTCTATAAAGTGGAAGAATGACCGCTTTGTGCCGTGAATCAATGCCCATTTTAATACAGCTCAATACATTATTTGCCCTTGATGCTGCTGGCAGGCATTGCTTGCTACAGCCAAGTTTTCCATTAAAAAACATCCTTTGTACCCAATCTAGCAAGTTTCCTATCCATGTGCAAACAACTTCATTAAGCCCAACAGACATTAGTTTAGAAAGCAGTCGTTTGTGGGGCACGGTATTAAACGATTTGGCAAAATCCAAATAGATCACATCTACTGCCCCCCTCCCCACTGTCATAGCAATCAAATTTGTCTGACATGACCTATCCTTCATAAAGCCATGTTGATTGCAGCTCATAATGCCATTTACTAGGACAACATTTTGAATGTGATCCCTTAACAAGCCTTCAAATAATTTGCCGATTACAGATGTCAAACTTACTGGCCTATAATTGCTAGGCTGAGATCGTAATCCCTTTTTTAAATATTGGAATGACATCAGCTTTTCTCCAATCCATAGGTAGCATAGCAGATGAAAGCAAATCTAAAAATAAGAAATGGGGGCTGGTCTAAAACTGAAATAAGCTCTCTTAGAACCTAAGGGTGTATGCCATCAGGCCCGAACCATTTTTTATATTAATTTTTATTAAAGCTTTATGAACTGTTACCATTATTTAATAGAGCAACATTCTCAACCTGCATCTTTTTTACTATTAATGTTTTTTAAAAACTTTTGGGGTGTTAGCCTCCGCCGCAAAGCACTATTCGTTTCCTTTCTTTGCCTTCTGGATTGCTGATTTACAACATTTATTATAGTGTTTATATTCATTAAATGCAATGTCTGTCCCAACAGACTTTTAAATGTCTTTCTGTTATTTCCTATTAAACTTGTTTAGTTTATATTGAGCCAAATGACAACCATTTCTGTTCTGTGTTTTTATATGAAAACATAATGCCCCATCAATGCTCTGAAGGGCAGCCCTTGAGGCACTAAAATTAGCTTTTCTAAATTGATGTTTTTTGTTGCCCCAATGTAGATTTGTTTTTTGCACCAGACATTAAATGATATAACATTATGGTCACTATTACCTATGGGTTCAATGACTTGCACATTTGCTATAAGTGCTGGGTCATTAGAGATCACTAGATCAAGAATAGCATTTTTTCTGGTTGGCTCCTCAACGACCTGTGCCATAAAATTGTCATGCAACAAGTTTATATACTTGTTCCCATTAACTGATCTGGCAGTACTGTTGCTACAGTCAATATCAGGGTAATTAAAATCCACCATTAGCATTACTTTACCCAAACTAGCAGCCTTTTCTATTTGCATCAAGAGCTTAGCCTCCTCCTCATCACTTACTCCTCCTCCTTTTATATTGCCTCTGTCCCTCCGAAACAAAGTATAGCCTCTGATATTAACTGCCCATTCAACCATGTTTCAGACACAATAATCACATCATATTTTCCCTCCAGCACCAGCACCTCCAGCTCTCATTTTAGACTAATAATTGAATCCACTATAACTAAAACCTGCCTTTCCTTCCTTGCACTCCCCCCACCACCTGTATTAGAGCCACTGCCTTCCAGGGTGCTCTGAGAGTCAGTTTGCTCCATACATGTCAGAGCTTTCCTCCCCAGCATCTTCAGCCAAAATAGCGAATTTGTTGTTTTGGACAAGCTGTGGACCAGCCCCCCTACTCTTCTGTCCCCTACTGACCGTCACAAACCTTCCTCTTTCATTAGCCTCCAGTGCCCCTTCTCCTCCCCCACTCCACTAGCCCCTGCCAGTGTTTGGTCTGCAAGCCTCCTTTCCTTCTCCATGTTTGACACTGCCCTCAGAGCTGCAAGTTCCCTCCTTAGAGTCTGCAGTTCAGATTCAAAGATGAAAACCCACAGACATCTCTCACATATGAATACTACATGGAACTTGATGGTATTTTTAGTAATACCATTTTGACCTCGTGTAAGACAAAACTCAGTAAAGGAAAACCTTTAGTAATAGTCAGGCAATTTATTCTTACATAATACAACATAACAGTTTTGTCTGGGTAAGCTGTTGGAGTAACACACAGAATGTCAGCCAAGGACTTACCAAAGACCCACCTCTTGGTCCAGGCATTATATAGCTTTCAGAAGGCTTTTACAATAATTGTGACAAGGGTTTCACGGAAATACCATACATAGTCTGTCTCTTCCTTATACAATTAATGTCTAAATGATTTACTTAGTCTTACATGTTATCAAAGGAATGTTGTAACATACTGTGTCTAGCTCCAACGGTCCACAGCCTCGCAATCAGCTATCGGCTAACCAAGGCCATTGTGGTATTTCCAGTAATCTGAGCAGCACTTGTGCAGAAAGGGGCCCCAACAGACAGACTGGCGTTATCCTGACACTCTGGAATTTAAGTAACAGAGTGATGATCTTTTGTTTGTATGGCCTAGTATAAGCTATATGAGTGACCATTGTCCACAGTAGACCATTAGTCCATCCTGCCTTGGGCCTTATAGCGTTATGGCATCATAGAGGGCGGGGGTGACAAATAGCAACCCTCTGACACTAGCCATTCGTCCGTCATAGGAATTGGACCGTTCCAGATATTTTTATAATTACAAACTGCTGCTCCAACCCCACATACATGTGACAAGACACATACTGAGTAATACCAGCAAACTCACTTACACTCATATTTACATTGGGTGCAATTGAGACGCCTTTTTGGTTTTTAACGCTGCTTAACACTTAGATCACATGCAACACTCGCTTAGCAGCTCCCACAGTCGCTTTAAAGTCACAGAATCAACACTTCAAGTCTTTAGAAAATACAGGTCAAGCATGGTGGTGGTGGGTGGTGTGCAGATGCTTTGCCACAACAAAACCTGCCATTGAATTCTGCACTGTACCAAAATATTTTAAAAGTGAAAATCTGGTGATTTGAGATGAAGTACAATTGGGTCATGAAACAAGACAATGATCCAAAACACCAAGAGTAAGTAAACATCTGGCTGATGAGAAGAAAGTATATCTTTGGATTGGCCTAGTCTTTACTTACATCCAATGTGCCGGTGAAAGGACCTGAAAAGTGCAGCTCACGTACAAAACCATAAATCACCCTAATTTGCCTAAATTAAAGCAATTTAAAACAAACACACCCACTTCATAACAGTGGAATTCTGACTTAAATAGTTAATGTAAATGGAATATACATTTTTTATCTAGATTATAACTGAAATGCAATAGCAATGATTTGAATACATAAACAAAGTTAACATATAAAAGGGAATCATACTTACATAAATGCTTGGTGTTGGAGGATTTAATTTATCTGTTGGTAAAGGTGGATAGGGTGGTGGTGGCGGCCTTGGAGGTGGGCACTTGTCCAGTAAAATACTACTGTTTGATAACCCATTTCTACCCAGATTCCTAATAGTAAATTAAGAAATCAATTAATATTCCCACAGAGAATGCAGAGGCATTATAAAACATTCACCATATAGTAAACAATAGTACCAATTATAAGCCACAAGCTATTTATTTGTATATAAACCTCAAAAATATTTAAATGGGTAAGAATATAATACAAAACCTGTGCCAAATTACACCAAGTAGGTCTATTTAACACACTGTGTAAAAAAGTGGAATGAAGCATTACCAGTGATGTTGCCCATAGCAACCAATCAGCAATTAGATTAGTTAAAGAAAACAAAAGCAAAGATCTGATTGGTTGGACAGAATCCATTTAAATTGAATTTAAGAATTTAAGATACGTGGATTTGTAATGCACCTTGCCCAACAGCATTTATTTTGATTTCAAGGACAAGCTGGCCACATATTAACAAGTACTGCTATAGCCTTTTATGGGTTAGGCACTGAAATCTGCAAATAGCTTGCTGAAAAAAAACAGAGCAGCTGTAGAGTTTTCTGCTAGCAAGGAGGAGTTTGTGTGCTCATTTTTAAACAAAGGTGTAGATAATTGTATATTGCCCCTGCAACATAGTTTGATTTAGATTATGGCCTGGAATTGGAAAGCACTCAGCTATTATTAAATCTGCCTACATAGTAAATAAGTGGCCAGTTTTGCTAGACACAAGATAGGGAAGACTGGCTAATTCATGACAACCTGTATTTTGTTTCATTATTCATGTTTTTACCAAGAACAGGTTAGGAAGTCAAAAGTTCCCAAACATGCACTAAAATAATTCTCAGACAAACTTAATCTGCCTTTTTAAAATCTGCATCTTCAAATACATAATATGATGATACATCATGTTCAAAATTCATAACTGGGTCTGGAGTCATCGGTTTATTGTTGCCTTTTTTTGAAGGGACACTCCACCCAAATTAACATTCTGTTAACATTCCCTAAACTACAAATTAGCAGAAGCCAGCGGATTAAAAGCCCTTGAGGAGCATATTAGTCTGATACATGAAAAGAAAAAAAACAACCAGAAAACAAAATGGGTAACTACTGCTGTCCTTTGCAAGTACAGGTGTGGGACCCGTTATCCAGAAACCCATTATTCAGAAAGCTACAAATTACAGAAAGGTTGTCTCCCATAGACTCAATTATAATCAAATCATAAAATAGGAGCTTGTACTTGATCCCAACTAAGATATAATCTTGATTGTATGCAAAACCAGCCTATTGGGTTTATTTAATGTTTACATGATTTTCTAGTAGACAATGCATTCTGGATAACAGATCCCATACCTGTACTTTTAAAATACTAAGTGGTTGCACTCCAATTGTGGGGTCGCAGGTGGGTTGAGCACTTCTGCCTGTTCTCCCTGCCGACAACCTTACAATGCCGGCTTCCTGCTCCTGTTTTTACAGGCACGTGCTTGCCCTGCCTCTTTTGTGACATCATCATTGGGGTGGTGCGGGCCTATAAATGGAGGGGAGGCAACAGGTGTGGGGTAAAAAAAAAAAAAAAAACCCCGACCTGCACATCACTAATGCTCAGGGCTGCCTGCAAGACATTTGGTCAAAGATCTGCCAGGTATGTATCAGGCAGGTATTAAAATCCCATCAGATGATGGATGACTGCATTGACACATTGATGTGGTTACAATAGGCCCGCAAAATGATCAGACAGTTGTGGACCCGTGGTCAAAGACTGTATTACCATCCCGATAGTCAGTGTATTTTACAGAGAAATAAAAAAAAATCTTAATTGGCTTTCAGTATTTATTTATTTTAGTGTTTGAATGATGAAACAAATGGAGAGCTGCCAAATAAAAAGTGTTATAATTAGGGATTGGCGTAAAAAAATTTTTTGGCACGTGTCAAAATTTTTTTGACACCCATAGACTTTAATGGGCGTCTGCGACATTTCGCTGGCAGCAAACCTTTGGCGAAACGAAACGGGTCAAATTTGCCAAAGCCTAGTCATAATTCAAAAACCGCAAAAAAAATTAAACAAGTTGCAGATTGTCTCTGGATATCACACTCAACATCATACTAAAATTCAATTCAATGGTAACCCCTTTAAATGTAACAAGTTACATTTAGTTTATATTTAGTCTACTAACCTGTTATATATAATACATATACCAATTTACGAAAAATTATTTGTCCAATTTATCAGCTGATACTAGTAAAAGTAATAGTTTAAAAAAAATAAAATAATGCAGAAGATTGTACATCAAATGGATTCATTTATAGATGACAAAATGAATCAAAAAAATCAATGATGAGTAATGCCAGATAGTATAAATATGGAGGGAAAATAATGAAGTTTGGTTAATATCTGATCCAGACCAATGTAGAAGTTGAAAATATGTGTCATCACAATAGCTCAGGCCAAAGTTCACCCACAATTAACTATAGGTCAGGGGATTGAATAAACCAAAAATTCAGTAACTGAACACACGTAAAGACCTGGATTTCACATGCTCACCTATTAACTATACAGTTAGCCATGCTACTTTGCTTTCATAGCCACAAAAATCAGTAGGACACATCCAACACAGGTAGTTGGTGCCAACCAAAGTGAAACCAATTACTGTGATCAGCACTTGTGCATGTCAGCGTACATGATTTGCCTGTACCCTACCTCCACTTTATTATGTGGTGCTAATATAGTATAGTAATAGTATAAATGCTAATCTGGTATTTGTGTTATAATTAGGACTGCTGCGTGACTGCCAGGCCTGGAGGAATTTTAGCCATTGGGAATAAGGGTAATTGGTTAAAGAGTCTTCATCTTTATGAGATGCATTTTAAGTGGGCAGAACATTTATATATGGCAAAGATTTAAAATTTCTGCATGTCCTCATGTATAGGATGTAAATCTAGATAGCATTAGAAAACAAACATGTCACAACATTTATAAATAGGTATTTTTTAACTAAACAGTTTATGTTTTCAAACAATGATGCAGAAGTTTGTATATGTGTTTAAAAGCCTTCATGATGTCTACTTAAATTTGGAGCCAATAAAGTCACTTTGAAGCAATTCTATTTAAGTCTTCCAAGCGTGCATTTGTTTCTGGACTCGGTAAACATTAGACATGGCAGGTTGAGATGATACACTGCTTGACAAAAGGATTCTCACAAAGGTCAAGCACTTCACTATTGTGAACAAATGTGTATTAGGGTAAGGTCACACTGGGCGTTTTGGGGAGATTTAGTCGCCTGGCGACTAATCGCCTCGTCTTTGTGATGACCAATCTCCCCAAACACCTTCCTTCACTCTTGAGCTGGCTAAAATGAAAAAATCACTGGCGCTAAGCGCATGCGCCGATTCGTTTTCCAAAGTCGCTTGAAGTTGCCTCACGAGGAAACTGCGGGTGACTTCAGAAAATGAATTGTCGTGTGTGCTTAGCGCACCAGTTCCCCTTTAAAGGAAAACTACACCCCCAAAATGAATACTTAAGAAACAGATAGTTTATATCAAATTGAATGACATATTCAAGAATCTTACCAAACTGGAATATATATTTACATAAATATTGCCCTTTTACATCTCTTGCCTTGAACCACCATTTCGTGACTCTATCTGTGCTGCCTCAGAGATCACCTGACCAGAAATACTACAACACTAACTGTAACAGGAAGAAGTGAGGAAGCAAAAGGCAGAACTCTGTCTGTTAATTGGCTCATGTGACCTTACATGTGGTTTGCATGTGTGCACAGTGAATCGTACGATCTCAGGGGGCGGCCCTTATTTTTTAAAATGGCAATTTTCTATTTATGATTACCCAATGGCACATACTACTAAAAAAGTATATCATTATGATAATGGTTCATTTACATGAAGCAGGGTTTTACACATGAGCTGTTTTACTCAGTATCTTTTAATAGAGACCTACATTGTTTGTGGGTATAGTTTTCCTTTAAGATGTAGTATATTGTAGATCATGGCATCTGGCAGACACCACTCATGTCCACAGACAATTATAACATCTGTCATTTGAAGCAGATAGCTGTTTTAATCTCCTATGGTCTGCCTAGTGCTTCTTCAGCTCCCATTCTGATATCTTAATACAGCAGAAAAATTTGCCTTAAGATGTTTCACCTGGTTTCAACTAGTTTTCAGCAGCATCGCTAAGGTACCAAAAGAGCTGTACTCTAACAACTAGGGAGTTGGGAAGTGACTAGGTAGGTGGCAGAAACAACTATTCAGAGGAAAGGAAATAGTTGGGAAAAGCAGTAAAGGTTAGAAGAGGAAGAAGGACATGAGTGGGGAAGAAAACATCTGCCAGTTGAATACAAACTTGAAAAGGACTGATGGAGTACACAAGCCTCCTTTTGCATAAACAATCTGAAAATCATTCCTAAATTATAATTTAATAATAATTGGCCAAGAATACATTTCTACATAAGTGGCAAGCTAGGAAGAGAAAATAATTAAATATGAAATAACAGCCTCAATAACCAACATCTCCTGAGTTTGGTAAGTTTTCACCTTATCCACTATTGGAAATTTATTCAAACCAGTTTAAGATAACAGTTAATGTGACTAGTAATACGCTATATTAAGTAAAACTATATACTGCCTCTAATACCTCCTTGAATCTTTATGGGTTTCCCAAAAAAACACCAGCAGGTAACCTTTCCAAAAGGGTCTGTCACAAACAACATCAGAGCTCCAAATATTACAAACGCAGCATTATACAAAGATTTGTAACCATAAATCTCTAGATTATTCAGTGATCTCTTTAAAACAAAATCTGTTTGGATGGATGACGTGCAACAGTAAATTAAATAAAAATACTATTTACTTACCTACATGCTTTTAAAACCTCTGTTGAGCTAGGGTAAATTGATACAGACATGGATGGTATGGTCTGGGGACTTAATTTGTGGCTAGTTAAAGGGTGGTCCTTTTTTGTGGGGCTCTGAGAGTCCTCTGCTTGCTCACCATTTACTTTGTCAAGTCCACTGAGAGGGCTTTTAAGGCTGACAACACTGTTGGTCAAAGTCTGTTCTGCAGATTTTGGAGAAGGTGTTGCTGTGGAAATGGCTGAAGATGGAGAGGAGGCAACAGAATTCTCCGTTTTTGTATGAACAGCTGGATGAACGTTGTTAACCTTGTCACAGGTTCCAGGACCTACATTGTTATTGGCTTTTACCATCAACAAGGCAGAGAGCTGAGGATTGTCTGAACTAAGTAAACCTGGTGATTTTGAGTCTCCATGGCTAGGGCTAGGAACAGTGTCTGCCACCACCTGATGGACATGATTAGGAAGTCCCTCTACACCGGCAGTGCTGTTAGGTGTCCCCTCAGAATGCCTGCTTGTTTCAGGCACTGATCCATTTCCTGAAGGCTTGCTCTCTTTGGTTAAAATAATGCCTTGTTGTCCACCTGAGGTAGCAGTGTGAGAGGAGAGGTGATTGAGAGCAGCCCCCTGTGTTACTGAATTGCTAGGCATGGTAGGATGTCCAACCTGATTTTGTATACCAGTGCCAGCTGCTTGGAGATGCTGGGAAGGCCCAGTGGAAGAAGGAGGTCGTTCACAATTAGGACCTGCCAAATGTGAACTCTGACCTTTATGAAGCCCCTATAAAAAATATATATATATTTATATATAAATACAGATGTTTAGATGCCATTCTTAATAGGCACTATAGCTTCCTTTTTTGTAATTTTTCCTAATAGAAATAATACGAGCTGGATATAGGGATACTGTCATGGGAAAAAAATGTTTTCAAAATGAATCAGTTAATAGTGCTGCTCCAGCAGAATTCTGCACTGAAATTCTCAAAAGAGCAAACAGATTTTTTTTTTTTTATATTCAATTTTGAAATCTGACATGGGGCTAGACATTTTGTCAATTTCCCAGCTGCCCCAAGTCATGTGACTTGTGCTCTGATAAACTTCAATCACTCTTTATTGCTGTACTGCAAGTTGGAGTGATATCACCCCCTCCCTTTCACCCCCCCCAGCAGCCAAACAAAATACCAATGGGAAGGTAACCAGATAACAGCTCCCTAACACAAGATAGCAGCTGCCTGGTAGATCTAAGAACAACACTCAATAGTAAAAACCCATGTCCCATTGAGACACATTCAGTTACATTGAGAAGGAAAAACAGCAGCCTGCCAGAAAGCACGTCTCTCCTAAAGTGCAGGCACAGGTCACATGACCAGGAGCATCTGGGAAATTGACAAAATGTCTAGCCCATGTCAGATTTCATAACTGAATATAAAAAAAATCTGTTTCCTCTTTTGAGAAATGGATTTCAGGGCAGAATTCTGCTGGAGCAGCACTATTAACTGATTTATTTTGAAAAAATATTTTTTTTCCCATGACAGCATCCCTTTAAACCATTTTGCTTAAATAACCCTACTTAGCATACTTTTCTTCCTATAGAGTGGAACATACTACAACACCTTCAATATCATACCACAGAAGTACTAAATCAGAATATGCTAAAAGCTTATTTCTTTGCAACGTACTGAGCAGTCAAGATCTCTTACCTGAGTGGAGTTAGTTAGTTGGTTTTTCCACGGCTCCTCTGCGCTGCTGGTCAGGTTTGTGCGGTTATGAGGTAGTGCGAGTGCATTTCGCTGCGGGTAAGGCACATTTCCATTACTTCCATTTCCCGTTATATGATTATTGCCTATCAACATAGTGTCTGTGCTGCCCACTGTCCCTATGGTACTGCAGGAAACTTGGCCTACTGGAAATGGTCCATTAGCCACAGGCTGCGCAGGGCAAGCCAGACGGATTCCAGGCTGAGCGGCATTAGGCATCCTGGTTAATGCAACCTGATGTTGCGGACCAGAGAGTGAGTTTGTAGGCAGTGTTGAGTCAGCAGTTGGCCCATTAGCAATTCCAGTAGAACGTACCTGTGAAACTCCTGTTTGTCTCATCTGTTTAACAAAAAAACATTACATTTTATGGAGATCATTCTGGCAACTGGAAAAAAAAATCCTCTATTCAGAAAGTAAACATGTCACTACTCCAAAAGCTGCTGTATGAGTATAATATAATTTCAATTCCTTTAGTAATAAACCATAGTAAATACATCTTAAATAATTGTATAAAATGTTTCAAACAGTTGAAATAATGGAATGGGTTATTAAGGATTACGGTCAGATGTAAATATTTGATAAAGGAAAAGCTATTCTGTCAAATCCTAAAAAATGAATTTGTGTGTATATACATGGCGTTGCCAATTTAGAAAGAGACTCTTTTTAACCCTTGGGGCGAGGGATGTTCTATACTAAAATTTCGGTGACCAATAGGGTGGGATATAGATAAACCCTTTTGATATTGATAGCACTACAAAAGATTAATGATATTTTCATATCTATAACTTTGACATGATGTAAGAAAATATTAATGTTGGGCGGGGCCTCAGATGGAAAGGTATTAAATGCAAAAATTCTGAAAAGTACTACTGAAGTAGAATTTTACATATATGCATTATCTGGACACAAAAGCACCTACTTGCTGTTGCATTAAGACATATTGAGCCTCCAACTGCTCCAACGCTGCTTTTTGTGCTGGATTTAGGTTATTCCTGTTTGCTCGTAGCTGTTCCAATTGCTGAAATCAGATAAGTTCAAATTTACATTAAATGAAACAAACAAAACATTAAAGCATAATTATATTGTGTTGTAATTTTTAAAAATGTTTGAGCTACTCCGTAAGTTTACAATGTTATTGTTTTTGCTGTTTTTTTATTATTCATCTTTATATTCCGGCCCTCTGGTATTCACATTTCAGTTTCTTATTCAAATCAGTGCATGGTTGCTAAGGTAAATTGGACCTTAGCAGTCAGATTGCTGAAACTAAACTGGAGAGCTGCAAAATAAAAAGCTTAACACCTCAAAAACAACAAATAAAAAAAATTCAATCCAAATGCAAATTGTCTCAGAACATGTACAACGCTTTTAAAGTTTCTCAGATGACAGTTAAATGTTTCAGTCTCTTGCAGCTCAGTAATCCGGGTGCAGATTGTGAACTGCTACAATATGCTACATTAGTTGATACATTTATCAGCAAGAATTGTATCAGTAACACTATAGTTCATATAAACAAGCTGCTGTGTAGCAATGTCAGAAATTGAAAAAAGGCTATATGGCACAGGTTAATTAGTGGATACCAGATAACACCATTAGGTTCTACAGAGCTTTTCTGCCATCTGCTGGGTAACCTGAACCTTTCCTCTTTTTTATGGCTGCCCCCATTGCTACACAACAGCTTATTTATATAAACAACAGTAGTGTTTTTGAAGGAAATACAGCAGTTTTACCAGTGCATAGCAGCACTGCATTATATTTTCATTACTCTAAAACACTTAATTTTTTGATGTTACTGTTCCTTTAAGCAAATGGCACAGGTCAAAAGCCGATCTGCTACCTTCCACCCACCTATATCTGCATGCAGCAACAGGCACTAGATCAGCCTGTGAGAATGTCTTTTCTTGCCAAAATGTATCTATACAAATGGAGAAAACAACCTGTGTGCCATTAGCCGTACATATTCTATTGCTTAGGAGTTTGGTGTTTTTTTTTTTTTAATGTTATCTGTATGTTCAGTGTATACACCACATTCATTGTACAGCGCGCACTGGAATATGTTGTCACTTTATAAATAATAATAATAATAATAATAATAATAATGAATGGCACAATTACAAGTTAAAGGCTAACTTTCACTTTAACCTTGTAAATACAAATAAGGATTCACCAGTGACAATATAGGACCATGATATAGAATTGTGTGTACTGTATTGCAGGGTTTAGCGGGCATAATATAGGGAATTCGGTTTATTCTGGGAGCATAATTTGTCCAATAATGCCTTTTCTAGCATTTTGAAACAAACGCAAATGTAAGTCAGTAGAAGGTGCCAATGAAGATGGGGGATTATCATCAAAAGCAATAAAAAAATTCTTAAACCTCCCACAAAGAATAAATGTCTGTTTGGATACAAAAAACAAAGTTTAATTGATTAGATCAACACAACTTTGTACAAAAACAGAAAAATAAAAAACAAAGAGAGTGAAACAACTATGGACTTGGCTGTTCATACCTGTATTTTGTGTGGTGGCAAACACCACGAATGTACTTGTTGCTGTCCTGAAGTATGTGACGTCAAATGGCCACTGCTCCAGGTTTCAGAAGTATTCTATGGACAAAAAATAAGATTTACTAAAACTCTTGAAAATTAACCAATTTCAAACCATATTCCAATTGCTTATATAAGAAGTGTATAAAACATCCATAATCTTCAAACCAATAATTAAAAAAGGAATGGTTCAGTGTAAAAAGCAGGAAGTAGTGTTCTGGCCATTATGCTAGACATCCAGTCAATCCAGCCTTTATACATTACATTTTGGCTAACTAACTATATTAGAAATATTTTTTATTTTGCACAGCCTATTTACACAGCTTTTATTTTCACACTGAACTGTTCCTTTAATAACCAATATTAAAATAAATGTATTTTGACATATGGAAAATTATTTGAGCAAACTTTCCTTCATTTCATATATGATCAACTTAAATGAAGTGGATGGTTTAAAAAAAAAAAAAAAAACTGTATGGGCCACATACATTGTTGGCATGTGAAATACCTTTGCTGGACTAGATGCTCTTTTCCTCTTGGCAGGACTTGACAGTTCATCTACCTGGCTAGAAGGAATCATGTGTAATGGCAAGGACTGCTGTGAAATAGGTGTTTGACTGAGGCCTAGTACAGATTCAGCATTCTGATGATGAGGTTTACAAGCCTAAGAATTGTAAGAAAGAAAATATGGTTCTGTGTGATATTTAATAGACACCCTAATGTATAGGGTTTTGACATTCTCTGTGGAATAAAAATGATGTGGCTCCACATAAAAATTATACTGGCACAAATTAATGAATACCAGTATTAAAAAAAAATGAACTGATGGCGAAATATGAGCTTATTGTTTAATCAACAAGATTAATACAATTGAAAATAAGAGATCCACAAAGGTTCTTAATTGGTACCCAAAATGTAGGGATTTTTTTTTTTTAAATCATCTCACTGTATATATACTGGCGTACAAAAATATAAGAAAGTTTGGTGCTCAAGTAATAGAATTTTGACTAAATCGTGAAAATAACTTTTATAAGCTGGGCATCTGCAGAACATAACCCAACTTCTCACCTGCTGTGCTGAGTTCATGGCACCCTGCCTGGAGGTAAGCTCTGCTGGGATTGGTAGGCTCCATGCCTCCTCAATACTAGGAAGCAATTTAGTTTTATTCTGTAGACTACCTTGTGGAAGGTTACACAACTGAGCCTAGGAAAAATTATGTAAGAAGGAAATTTAACACAGGCCTATTTTAGTAAGAGCATTAGCACTACAACTTCCTAGCATGTCCTGAACTTTTGAAACAAGAATTTATTATTTCCTCCATTTTTTAAAGTAAATATCAAAGAGGGTAACCAGGATATAAACCTTTGTGATAAAAGATAGATAAAGATCTGTGGAATATGAAAAATTGCTTTGAAAACTGCAAACAATAGTCAGAAACACAGTTGTTTGACTGTTTCCAATCAATACTTTTAACTGTTGGATGAAACAAAGATGTCTACAGATACATGTAATAAGAAAAACAGGTGAAATGATTTTCGGCCAACTATTCATTTCACACACTTAAAATAAATGAAACACAAACAAAGCAAATTACATACATTAAATTATATGTATGCATGTGTGTGTGTATATATCTCATGGCATATACCCAACACACCTTTGTTTTTTATTCTTTTCTAACAATCATATATGGACATACCAATGTAAGTAACAAATTAAGTCTACCTGTAAGTATTTGATTCTTGCTGCAAGTGCAGAGGTATTGTTGCAGTTTTTGCTCCTTGTTGCATTTAGGTAGCATTTGATAGCATCCTGAGGCTGATTGCAGGATTCATATAGTGTGCCTAAATCCATCCAGGCTGCAGCATGACCATGGTCCAACTGAACAGCACATATGTAAGCCTGCAGAGCATCCATAGGTTGGTTCTGCTGCTGATAAAGAACACTAGAAAGAAAGAAAAAAAAAAGTAATATTTTTTTTAACCTTTTATCAACAGTAAATAGTTAAAAACTAGAATTTTATGATTATTTCTTTGGTGACACTTAAGCAACATAAGAATACATGAATATGTAATATGGCGTGGCACAAGAGCTAAACAAAAAAGTAGAGTTTGCAATCGTAAATGAAAACTAAACATACAACATTCTACAGTGGTTTCTCAGATGATAGTTTGGTGAGGTTTAATGGCACTAATGCTTACGGCACTTAAGCAACATAAGAATACATGAATATGTAATATGGCGTGGCACAAGAGCTAAACAAAAAAGTAGAGTTTGCAATCGTAAATGAAAACTAAACATACAACATTCTACAGTGGTTTCTCAGATGATAGTTTGGTGAGGTTTAATGGCACTAATGCTTACGGCACGGTACGAAACAAAAATTGAGGGGGCTATATTGGCCTCTGCGTAATAAAACAAATCTGTATTTTTTTTATCCCCTGATAATCATTAATCAAAACAGAAACTATTCTTTCAGCAAACATACTAATCAAGGTTAACAGGTATAGTATGTTATGCTATTTGTAGCCAGGAGACAGCAGCCTAAAAAATGATGCTTCAAATGACCAAATAAACACCAATTAATTTTTTAAAAAGCCACCAAGGGTTTTGAACATGCATGTTGCAGTTGTTGGAATTTTTGGCAAATGTTTATAAATCACTTCAGTGTTACTTACCCTATAGAACACCAAGTATCTGCACTTGCCTCAGATTTATCAATAGACTGCCTATAGGATATGAAGGCATCCTGAACTTTGCCTATACTGGAATAGCACCTAAAAATAAGACAGGGAAAGATTAGATTCTTTGTAAAATAAATTGGCATAGTTTGTTTTACTTAGATAATCACAAAACCAATAACCTGAAGTACAAGTAAAAGCTTGCAGTGTAAATGTAATTAATAATGTAATAAGGAAGGATTCTGTAATCCCTTGGACTTTGTAAATCTTCAAACTTGTTTGTGCAAAAGAAATGTACACAAATTACCTTTAACGCTCAACTTGTGTCATTGGATTCAAAGGAATTGAAAAATATCTTATTTGTGACATGGCAAATAAGCACTCACTACATGTAAAAAGGTGCAAAACACTAGTCCAAGTTGACTAGTGCTGTTAATTTCTAAGGAGATATTGCCTTGACTATAGAGGTTTTTATTTGATTTCAAAAATCCTATACGGTCCTGGAGTCTGATTGCCCTGTCAACTGGAATAGCATAACAGAGCAACCTGACAAATTTGTGTCCAGTCAGCAACATCGACAGTTTGTTCATAGCTTTTAAGGAGAGAATATTAAATGCTTTTACTGGGATATGTATAGGAGTGAGGTTACCACCTGTCTGGTTTTAAACAGGACATTTAGTTTTTAGTATGTGCTGTCCAGTGCCGTATGGGCTATGTGGCTATTGGTAGAAAAAAACTAGACAACAAGTCACTTGCATATCATAGCACTTTTGGGAACACTTGTTCAATGTGTCAATGTGTACTCGAACCTTAAATTGACCGTCATCAACATTACCACCATAATACCAATCTACAGTTTTGGTCCCTAGGTAGAACTGAAGACCAGTGCATCACAATTTCTCTCAGTGACAGAGTATTTGAGAAGGCATCTGCAGCCTAATATACAGTTTAGGTTATGCTTGAGGAGCCGTCAGTCAATTTAACACCAATCTAATGGATGTGCTGCATGTTGTGCAAGAATTGTTTTTGTCAGCTATATATACATATCTATATAAAGCACTAGTAGGAAATGCATCAATGTACAATGTTACAATGTAGAAAAGTAACAGGGAGGACAAGCTATCTAGAAAATAAATATACAAAGATAAAGTAGGTCACTGCTCCATAGTGGGTGGTAAACATACAGTCACAAAAGTGGGCTGAACACTGAATACATCAGATGTACGTTCTGTTTGTCAATTAAAAATATCTTACCTTCCAAGGAAATACCAGGATTGACCAGAGTTGGGATCGGCTTCTAAAGATTTTTGTAGATACTGAATAGCATAGCTTGCCTTTGTGGCTTTGTCTCCCAGCTGATCAACGGTGTGATGCATCCAACCTATTAAAAGAGAAAACTAATTTCATGACTTCTAAATAGGCACAGTGCAACTGTGAATAAAGCATGTTTTCAAATATCCTTAAAGGGGATCTATCGCAAAAACAAATTTAATATAAGCTTCATCTTGCGGAAAGAAAACACTTTGTAATTAAACTCAATTAAAAATACTGTACCATTTATGAAATAATCAAGGTACTCTTCATTCTTCCCCTGTGAGCAGCCTGTCTCTCTCATTTCGTTCTGTCTTCATGCAGTGGCTGGAGCCAATTTTTGATTGACAGTTAGGTCTAATAGATCCTTTGGGAGGGCTTACACCCTTAACCAAGGTGCTCACTCTTTAAAAATAACTGGCACTGATGGAAATTATGTTTCTCTACATGCAGGGAGTTTGCCAGAGTCTGTTTATTTTGTTACATTTTGTTTGTGGTGGAGTTGGGTATTTGAGTTATTCTGCAAAGAAAGAGAGCCCATACAACACTTATTAGACCTACCTGTCAATTAAAATCTGACCCAGACCTCTGTATGAAGAGTGAGATACTGAAGAGTAACTTGATTATTTCTTAAACGGTACAGAATTTTTAATTGGTTGAGTCTTATTTCAGTGAGATGAAGTTTATATAACATTTTCATTTTTATGATGATAGATCATAAAAATGCTATACCCCTATACTTAATTCAGAAAATAAAAAATATTAAGTTATAAATATTTAATACAAACCTAACTGCTGTAAAACCGTAGCTTTAACTTGAGTTGGAAGGTTTTCGGTTTGCAAAAGCTGTTCATAAGCTTCTTTTGCAGAGTGATACTTTCTCTGTTTAAAACAAAGAAATCAAAAAAGTTACCAAAACAAAAACTAGTACTGTACAGGCTGTAACTCTTTCCAACTGCAAGATGCAACTGCAAGTGTTTTATGTTGAGTCCTTTTTGTAACAAAAATACTGAAAGTGTTTTATGTTGAGTCCTTTTTGTAACAAAAATATGTCACTTATTCATTTGAGCCCTGTCACAGCAACAACAATAAAATAAGAACTATAAACTTACCTGTGTTTCGTACAAGTGAGCAATGTGAAACTGAACTGGAAAATAAAAAAAAAAAATGTGTCACTAGGACTGTGGAACATAAAAGGAAAACTGCAATGGATATATATATCTATATCTATATCTATATATATATATATATATATATCTATATCTATATCTATATCTATATCTATATATATATATATATCTCTTAAAGAAAGTTGTTAAGCTAATAAATGTTCAGGGGTGGCTTAAATACTTCACAGAACACTAAAAACAGCCAAGCCGATTAGCACCATTGTCACTTAAACCTATGACACATTGAACTGAAGGGTTTTCTAGTTGTGGTTTTCACAACTAAAAAAATAAAACCAGCAAAAATGCATAAAAGTTCATTCATAGAAAGGAAATTGCCCGTAACTGCCTTCCCTGAAAATATTTACTTGAAAGTACTGTACTTTCTGGTGAGAAGGAAAAGCAGCAGTGCATTTTAGGAGATTCTTAAGCTGGCCTTACATTATAAGATAGGCTTGTTTGTGGAGATCGGACAGGGTGGTAAATATCGGGCTGGTACATTTTCTTGGGCCAAAGATCAGATCATTACTCTGGAGGTTGGATTGAAAGCTGTAGCAATTCACACATATGGACCTTTGATCCAATGGGATAGGGTCTGTAGGTTTGTTCTTACGTTGAATTTGTATGTAGGATAAAACATATACATCTACTTATTACATACAACAATATCTTAAAACAATATGTATTTTTACCTTTCTGTGCTCTGCAGTAGACAACACACACCAGAGGGGATTGGGGCAGGTGGTTTATTAAAGCTAAATGCTAATAAAAGTCGAGCAAACCACAGTATGTTACTGTAACAGTCCCCACCTGTAAGTGTGAGTTGGATGTAAGTTGGATGCATGTAACTCGAGGACTGACTGTACTTTAATATTTTCATATTTGGGTCACTGACTTTGACCTTTGTCAAGGAATACAGGTGCTGAAATGTTGGTTTTGTAAATTAAATTGTTAAAAAACCATATATGGGAAATGAGGCACTCTTAACATAAAAAGTTATGTATTAGTTTTCCTTTAAATTCAAAAAATGTAACGCATGACTCAGTGCGGAGAAGTTTATTTTTTAATGCAAACTAAGAGACAGATTTTTACTTTACACTTGTGGCCAGTGGATTATCAAGTGTGACTATAGCCCCCTTTAATGGTATTACAATCTTTAAAGGATCACTATAAGTCATTTATTTGTTAATGAAAGGTCTTTGGAAAAAGCAAACACTCTAGCAAAGGTTTCTTGTATATTTCCTGATAGACTATGATTAGACTTCAAGGGTATATTCACCTTTATGGAAATGACACATGGTGCTACCTGTCAGTATTATAATAGAAAACAGGACAAATCCAAGGCAGTAACTATGACTGCAAAGTGCTTTTATTGGGGAAAAGTGCTCCACAACATGTTTCGGGCATTGGCCCTTTATCAAGTCAATGCCCGAAACATGTTGTGGAGCACTTTTCCCCAATAAAAGCACTTTGCAGTCATAGTTACTGCCTTGGATTTGTCCTGCTTTTTATTATAATACTGACTGTATCAATTTGGGTGTGGACACAGGACACCTTGCAGGAGAATCCACCTACATATACTAAAGGTGAGCTACAGCCTATTTATAATTGATTCACATGGTGCTACCTGTTGCAGCTAGAAAATATACTGCCACAGACAATACTGAAAATTGCCTCAGTTAAAATACCTAATTCACATAATTGCTCAAAAAAACTTTTGTACGCATTTTTGATCGATTTTGATCAAAATGTCTCAGATGATTATGTGCATCATACTAAAATGTAATTTAAAGTTGAACTAGTCCATTGAAGAATTGCTCCTGCTAATCCTGAGCCTGAAGTAATCTATTACTGACATTCTTGGTTGGCCATTTTGGTAGACCACTTGCCCTACTGTTATTGTTATCGGGGCACAATCTAGATGAGGAAACAGGAAAATAATCTAACATCTGAATCACTTACAAGTTTCTGGATGAAGTAATTTCAAGTATTTTAGCTTTATCCCATAAAGCAACAAAACACTCTACATTTCCTTGTCTGTCATTTACCTTTATATCTTTGTACAAAAAAATAGTGCTACAGGTGCACCCTAATTATCTGTGAGCAATCCAGATTCATATGCTAGGCGTAAGCAAGATGCAGGCCATGACAGGGGTTCAAACTGGTCAGTGAATGGTCACTACACCTTCCTAAAATCAGCCCTGGGAAGTTGATATCTATGCAAAGTGGATAAAGTAAAATAGGAAAAGGTAAAAAAGAAATAGCCAACCAAGTTAGAAGAGGGGTTGCTGTGGGCCAAATGATAGGATAAGTACAATTTCACCCATCATATGGCTGTTCACTTTATTAAAGATCTAGAGAAAAGGCTACTATGATGAGCACAAAAGTTACAATTAAACTATTTGAGGTTCTAATGCCACACTTGTTTTCTATTTTCAGTAGAAGCGAATACACAGTGTTAAAGTAAAATCACTGCCAAATGCTCGGCATCCTACAGAAATTATAATCGTTTACCTAACCAGGAGCACCAAAATGTGATCATCTTCTCCTGCTTCAGTGGTACCTGGACTGGCACATGCACAGTAGAGGGAAAAATGCAGCTTCTTCCTTAAAGTTTGGTTTATAAGGCTACCGTACATCTGCTGGCCCAGAAGTGAAAAACAATCATTGTGCGCTGCTTCTACAGTGGTATCATGGGCCAGTGTAGATTTCAAGGGGGGGGGGGGTAGATTTTTTATTTATTTTTTTTAATTTAAAAAGATCAAAGTAGTACATGATGAACTGCAGGTTAAATATATGGACTCAGAAGATTGTAAAACAGGCTCCAAATATAAAGGTGATATGTTCACTGATATTGAAGACACAGATGTTAGAAAATCCCATAAAACACAAAACCGGTCTTGTAAAATTGTGTTTAAAGAATAAATTAGGCTGTTATTTTTAAAATCACTAAAAAGACTATAAACAACCAAAAGAATAACAGCTAGTATACAAGCAGAGCTTCATGCAATACCAGGAAGTAGCTGAAACGAGCAGCAGCTTCCAACACTTGATTTAGAAATAGCATCAGACTAAATGCATAGAGAAAGGTATGTTATTCTGGAAACTATTTGGAATAATTTTAGAGATTTACACACATTTAAGAAAATGTTACTAATTCTTTAACAATACATACCAAATACTGAAAGCATGGAGAGTAAATATGGATCAAAGTATCCTATTCCATTCTATTTTAACTAGTCAGTAACAACAAGAAATTAAAATGCTTCACATGCTTTTAAAGATTATGGTGACTTTGTATGAATTTCAAATATCACCTTTTTTAAAAGTATCTTATTTTTGTCTAAAGGCTTTTGGGGCAGATTCTGGGCATATATTGAAAGGCAGCTTTATTTTCAAGCACAACCTAGTGCTTGAGATGTATCAGGAAAATCAGCATACATGCTCTTTTAGATCTATGCAAGAAAACTTTTTTCTTAGTTTACATTATGCAGTCAGCACTATGTAGATTTAATACACCTTAATATGGCAGGCATGCCCAAATTCCACAAATATTTAAGGCCCATCAAGCAAATTGGTCCGCAATAAAAACATGACAGTGTATCAATATATGGATTTGAAAGTTATGATGGCATTTCCAGAAAAAGGAGAGAAATATTTGCTAGGAACAGAAACGATAAGCTTAGGCAAGCGCTTATTAAAAAAACTCAAAATGATAAAACCACTGCCTCTTAAGAACTACAAAACTGAACATAAAATATTCTTTCAAGCTAAACAGGAAGCAAACACTCAGAAAAGCCAAACATTATGTTAGAGTTCATCATGTCAACCTACTAATTACAAGCAATAATGCAGAAGGGATAAGAATAGTGTAATGACCACAGGAACTGGACATCTGATGACTGGACACTATCCATATGGTTAGCAAAATAACTTCGCATTTCACCCAAAGTCATATAGGGTTTTGATCTGAGACTGCTGTTAAAAATCCTAGCATTCTGCATGCATAGTAACATTAGCTTAGCAGAGGATTCATAATTGTCATGGGTCGGTATCTTAATATTTCTTTTATCATTAAAACATTCGTTTTTAGAAACATTAACGTTGGTATCTTCCAATGTCAACAATATCACCAGAAGAAGGGACTTAACACCGCCCATGTTGGAAACAAAATCGAGAGGATACTCTAAAGCCATCTTTCTAGATGAGTAGAACATTCCCCTGCCAGCAGTTAAGGATATATTTAATTCTATTCCATACTAAAGGCAAGTATCAATCAAAAAGCTCCTTACATACACTATCAAGTTTTAGAAGGCGGCACTACTTTTTTGTCCACCACTTCTATGCTGTTGAATAAAAATGATTCAATTCAATGTCTGATAATGTATGCAAGTTCAGTGAAATAGCATTTTAAATGAGATCATTAAATACCATAATGTATATCACAGAAAATACTTACTCTCAGCTTTGGACAAATTGCAAGGATTACAGTCAATCAAAGCCAACTGAAAATGCTGTAAGGAAATGAGAGAGTGTTAACTATTTTTCATATGTAAAGGTTTGCAATTCTTCATGCTGCTAATGAGGCAATGAGATATAAATAAATTCACATGCTCTTTTCCACTTTTTCCTCCCAATGTCTTTATGTACTTAATTAACATTTTTCATTTTTTCTTTATTCGTAATGCTTTTCTGTAATGCTTTGCATATATTATTCAGCATTTACCGCAATCCCTGTCCCAGTGGACAATCTAAGGCCAATTAACCTACTACTAAGGAAACTCAAACATTCATAAGGAGAACAAAAAGTATTTCACCATAAGTATATATTTTTGAATGTTCAACTTTGCTCAGCCCTGGTAGAATTTCTCAGACAACACAAGTGTACCCTTTCAAAGGAGCACTCCACATTGAAAATAATCAACATTAAAATTATCTCTTTTTCCTCACCTCAAACTGGATATTCAAATCAAAACACTAATACATTCAGCATCCGAAAACAACTGTAATTCAGAATGTATACCTGTAAATATCTTTATCCTTTGTGTACTGATGCAGATAACTAGACTGGGTTGCTTTTGGGGCTGTTACCATAGCAATATTAATAAGGGAATTTGAAAATTCACTACATAAAGTAAATAATGGCACAAATAATGGGTGAACATTATGTAAATTACCAAAAAAATAAGAGGCAGCAAATCTACTTATGGACCAAAATTAGCATAAATAGCATATCTGATGGTAATAGAAAAGCTTAGAAATAATGTGTTATATTTTGCAGCTAACACCAGCATTCTACGAGTAACCAAAAAACAACAACATAGAATACATGTGAATATAAAATGTCAGCAAATTAAATTCAGTTAACGCTATATAAAAATACATTTTTTAAAAAGCATATGGTTTAAACAAATGTAAAACATCAAGAGATTTGCTTAAAAGCATCTAATTAAAACATGTACTCTCTAGATTAAATAACAAAGGATTTCTACAGAGTACAATGGATAAAAAATGAAGTACAAGGAAATTCCATTTAAATGCTAGAAAGGAAAAAAACAATACTATTTTCTCTAAGCTTTACTAACCAGAAAAAACAAATGGTATAAAGAAGGCACAACGATCGCAAAAAACAACCAAAAAACTGTTAGATACAGATTACTAGGTTGAATCACAAACGACACTCACCAGCAGAAACACAAAAAGCCTTCTTAAATTCACATTTTCCTGTCTGCAACAAGCACAAGCAGCTAGAAAACATCTGCACCTCATACAAATATTGCAGTACTGAAGCTGGCTACTGCTGTGTGAAATGGTTATTATGCAGGAGAGGCCACTGCAGTTCAGAGACGACACACAATACCCTCAAGGCAGACAGCAGTCTATAGAAATTCAAATCCACTGTTAGAGGATTTACCTAGAAGGTGCTGTACTGAATGTCAAAAAGTAATTTTGTCTTAAGAGGTGAGCTAAAATCAAATTATTTGGACCAGGCACTTTTTTCACTGCTATTTACTAAGAAATAGCACTGACTGGATATATGAATATAACATATACATTTTAATTCTTTTTTTTTTAATAGATGAACTCATTTATTGAACTAACTACTGGAATACTACAATAATTACTTTAATGAATTTAAAGCAGTTTGTTAATTGTAAGAAATAGGACCTATACAAATATAAGAAAACGATTTAACCGATTAAATATAATGAATCAATTTGCACCAAATCCAAGATTATAAACCAAATCCAGAATCCTTTGTGAAAGATTTGTCTGAATACCGAATCCTAATTTGGATATGTAAATTACGGGAAATAAGGGTGGACGAGTAAAAATAGATTGGCTATGGTCTGCTGCTACTTTGTGAACGGGTATGCTTTCAGTCATGCCAGCACACCACTGGCAGAAATCACATTTGACTGCCATATTGGTGCGCCTTCTGAATGTCCACGCAAGGCCTTACTTTCAATTTTATACGTCTAGACTTCACTTACAGAGGAGGAAGAGATGTGTACGAATATCTATAGTCTATATTCTCTCAAGTTCCACTTAGTCTTGGAGGCCAACACTATAATGTATTTTCTAAATAGACTGTAGTCTTTTCTTTGGTTAACATTCTAAACTTTAATACAGCCAATTTATTTCACAATAATAATAGACCCTTGATCTGTCAGCAGCTTTTATCGGACCATGTATGGGGGCCTTTAGACTAGGTACACTACAATGCCTTGATTTGTATGACATTTGTATCTTTATAATTAATATATATATATCTGGTAGATATCTGGTATAGGTAAATCTAAAACAACTGGACTTGCCCAATAATCATTTGAATAATTACTCAGCAAGTCCAGTTGTTTTAGATTTACCTCTACCACATATACCATGACCTGGATGAATGAATATTTTCATAGTCATATACTTAAGACATTTACCTCTCAAACTTTTGAGCTCTAAACAATTACGTAAAGAACGTGTTTTATACCCTCCTGGTAAATATTTTTTCCAACACAGTAATAAAACACATTTAGTCTTATAAACCACAAGCAGTATTTTGACCATCACTTCCTCACAGGTAAAACGGCTTCTTTTGCCACCTTGCAGCCATATCCTGTTCATTTAGCGTTCCAAAAAAAAAGGAGACAAAAGTTTTAATCTTCGTGTTAAAGAAAACTACATGTGCCAAAAGCCTTAGAAATTAGTTTTTTTCTTAAACAACCTGTTAAAATTGGTCCAAAACACTACGTGTGAATAGCTTTGGTCTTTCTTAGGTCTAGACTGAGTATTATCTTCGACTCTAGCACTTCATGTACACAAAGGTCAAAACATCCCGCACAGGCACAATAAATTAGAGATGCACCAAATCCACTATTTTAGGATTCGGTCGAATACTTTGTGCAACATTCAGCCAAATCTTGCTGAAGAAGGCCAAATCCTGGATTTGGTGCATCCCTACAAACAATTGATAATATATATAAATAAACAATATATATCCAGTTTGTCTTTCGACATGTACGTTAGCACTTTTCAATATATCTAAGGTACCAGCTTGCCTAATGTCATGTGGTGATTTTTAAGTCACTGACACATTTTGGCAAACTGCTGTGCTGCTCATATCAGTAATTGGTTCAATGCTCACATTTTCTAGGCCAAATGCAACGGTCACTAGAATTAACAGGCAATAAAAACCAAATGCATAAGCCTACAGTCACATTAGTGTATGTCTCTGCCATTGCAGAAAAACTGTACTGTTCACATGTTGAAAAGTATCAAAAGACACACTAGCTTTGAATATATTAAAATATTTGAATTTGTGCGTGTACAGGTATGGGACCTGTTATCCAGAATGCTAGGGACCTTTCCATAATTTGGATCTTCATACCTTAAAAATAATTTAAACATTAAATAAACCAACAGGCTATGTTTGCTTCCAATTAGGATTAGATCTAAATTTGGGTCAAGCACAACGTACTGTTTTACTATCACAGAGAAAAAGGAAATCATTTTTAAATATTTGAATTTGTTTGGATAAAATAGAGTCTATGGGAGATGGCCTTTCTGTAATTTGGAACTTTCTGGATAACATTTTTATACATAACCGATCCCATACTTGTACCAACAACCCACTGAAGCCAGCATTGCAATAAATTACCAAAAGCATTGCACAATCGTGGCTTTCAAAAAAGAAACCAACTACAACGCAAAGCATGCCACTTTCATAAAGGTCTAACATCTCCACGACACTATAAAATTGAAAATCCGCATAGTCCCAGTGAATGGGCAATTAAAATATTCTTTACCCACTTTGGAATGACAGCTTTTAATTAATATAACACCCCCCTGGAGTAGCTCAAACACCAAATACTGAAATAGCAGCTTCTATCCAATATCACATTGCACAACTCTCAACTACCTGCAAAAAAATTATGTACTAGTTTGCAAGTCTATGTTTTAACTAATTTACCTTTAGACTTGACTCATAATCAGTATTCACTTTGAACATCAGTCCAAGTCGTAAATGAATTTCCTTGGCGCGACAGAAGCTGGGTTCGACATAAAGCACTTCCTGAAATGCTCTAATTGCCCTGAAGAGAAAAAAGTTCAATTATAAACAAAACATTGTAGACATATGGAATGATTAGGAGCAAAGGTGCACAACAGGCTTTTGGGGCATATAACCTTTATGCAAGTTAGAGAGCAAAGACTATTTGCAAATACATTGTGCTGGGTTACCTGGCACTTTAGGAATAGGGATTGTCTGGCAAGGACCCTGTTAAGAATTAGATTTTGTTGAAACCTGTTCTACCCCTAGGAGTAATTTGACTAATTAAAGAGAAAGGATGTCCATCATAAAGGTGGTTGTAATGTTTGTTAATGTATTGATGATATTAAACAGGAAATTTAATGTACAATACATTCTCGTAACTTACCAATACCATTTATAGTTCTGCATACCACTGTACTACAATATGATAAATTAATCAATCCTGAACTTAGGATAGGTTATCTTATGAAATGATATAACGTTACTTTTCTGTGACCAGTTACTGGGATTATTTCCCACTTGACTTAAACCAAATATACGCATGGACAGTCTAAGATTGCATGTACTTTCAATTGTGTAAAATGTACTGCTATTTGTTGTTTGGATAAATGTACAAATAAAAATATTTTTTGAAAAAAAGGTGGTCTTAATGTTGCATTCAAATAGTTTTATTTTAGACCAAATAAAATAAATAGGTATTTGGTGAATCCCTTAACAAAAATAAATGTTCCCTTTAATTTATAGCCTGCAAATCATGGAGATAACACTTGATACATTGTACCTGTAATTTATTTTAACGCCAGCTGATTTTGGGAGTAGGATATTTTTTGGCTAGTATAATGCAATCCATGGTTGTGTGTATAGTATACTGGGGCACTGATTACCCAGGACATTTGTGCCACTTTTCAAAATTAGTATTTTGACAACCGCAATCAATTGACAACCGCAATCAACTTAACCAGATCAGTGTTCATTTGCATTATTTATTATAAGACACGTTTCAGTGAGTCATGTGACAGAAATACCACTAAGCACCCGTTGTAACCCATGCCATCTCAAAACACTATGTTATGGAATAAAAACCATGTATACTTACCAGTGAAATGCATTGTAATGGAAGTAGACCAAACCAAGGCCATAAAGAAATGGAGCATTCTGTAAAGACAATATAAAATTATAAAAAGGCTATTTAACAAAAAAAGGGAAATTAACCTGTAGCATTAATGTTTCATGTTGGGAGGGTTTGAAAATAAACCAGGACCTTGCATTCTTTTTTCTGCAAATGTTCAGCATGTCACACAGATTCCGCACAGACTGATTTTCATTTATTGACGCCTATAATTTACATAGCACTGACATGTGATGTCAAAAACAGATCCCTCTGAAATCAAAACATTTCATCTAAAGTTGTTGAACACAGACTGTTTCACAGAAATCTTAGCCTAATTGTTTACAGAGCACTGGAAGTCCAGTAGAGAATAATTTCCAGTGCTCAGTGAAGTGTGATGGTTGTGTTTTCAGGCTTGAGTAGCTCAGAAAACACATCAATTACTGCAAATTGTAGTGCCATCCTCAGTACACACATCTTGGCAACAGCACTACTGCATCACATTCACTTAAAATTGTCATAGCTGCCTGCATCACTAGCATGGTACTTAACATTAACCAGAAAATTTCAGATTCAATGCATTCAATGGATCTCATACCTATCCATGCTATATCACCTCCCCTTCCAAAATGAAAAACACATGCATAAAACAGACCCTGAGTGGGACCAGACTGAGAAATGGCATTATATAATAATAATAATAAAAACATACATAAAAGTCATAGTTAACTTACAGGCATGGGTTTAACGTTGTTAAAGAATTGGTGTCATAAAAGTAGCATATCTATACTCTTCCCTTATGCGTTCAAGATTTACCTAAATATGCACAGCTTTCCTTGCAGCACTACAAGACATTTCAAAATGTTGGTGAGCAGTAGAAGTAGGGATGTACCGAATCCAGGATTCGGTTCGGGATTCGGCCAGGATTCAGCCTTCTTCAGCAGGATTCTGATTCGGCCGAATCCTTGTGCCCAGCCGAACCGAATCCGAATTTGCATATGCAAATTAGGGGCGGGGAGGGAAACTGCATGACTTTTTGTCAGAAAACAAGTAAAAAAAGTTTTCCCCTTCCCATCACTAATTTGCATATGCAAATTAGGGTTCGGATTCGGTTCGGTATTCGGCCGAATCTTTCACGAAGGATTCGGGGATTCGGCCGAATCCAAAATAGTGGATTCAGTGCATCCCTAAGTAGAAGAGTGGCTTCCCATAATTCAACATTTTCTCCCTCAGACCAAGACTATGATTCTGCAGAAAACTTGTGCATGCCTTTTAGAATGTTCCTCACAGTAGCAGGTGTCCCCTAAAAGACAACTTTCTTAACATAGCCAATGATTAATATTGCAAGGGTGCTATGGCGATGCCCATCACATTACAGAGGAACTGCAGAACCGACCATCAAGTGGGGTGTGTTTTAAATGGTTGGACAACTTTTAGTTACATTTAAGTTGTTACAGAATGGCTAATTCTAATTGACTTTCCAATTGGTCTTCGTTATGTTTTTTTTGTATATTTTTGAATAATTTGCCTTCTTCTATGGACTCTTTCCAGCTTTCAAATGGGGTAACTGACCCCATCCAAAAAAACAAATGCTCTGTAAGGTTACACATTTATTGTTGTAGCTACTTTTTAGTACTCCTCTTTCTATTCAGGCCCTCTCCTATTTCATATTCCAGTCTCTTATTCAAATCAGTGCAAGGGTAATGTGGACCCTAACAACCAGATTGCTGAAACTGCAAACTGGAGAGCTGCTCCATAAAAAGCCAAATAACTCAAACTAAAAATAAATTAAAACTAATTACAAATTGTCTCAGAATACCACTCTCTATATCATACTAAAATTAATTTAAAGGTGAACAACCGCTTTAATTCCTGTTTAGCACTGACTGGTTTGTTTCCTTCCTTGCCTGTGGTAAGGTTATGAATTATCCTACAAACGGTACAGAACTTTGGTTAATATCTCCCTACATGATCGCAGGACTGAATCCATTTATGACATCTCCAGGTCAGCGGCAGGCTATTATTTTCACATTCGCTGAAATAACTTATCTGGAATCTTTATAGTGTAGGTGAAGGTAATATAGCGCCCATGATTGTGCCCTAGGAGAAATATTGTGGTGTATGAAATGGTCCTAAAGTAATGGATTGGGTTAAAACGTTAGCAATTAGGTAGAGAAGCAGCTCTAACAAATGTTAGGGTTACCTTGTTCTTTAACTTTGCCATAAGCATGTGACCATTTACATTACCTATCTGATCTCTCAAGTTCCTCTATGAGGAGGACTGCCATATTTTAGAAACTCTTCAAAGATTAAGAAGGGACAATCAGATAGGCAAAGCAGTCTGGATTAGGAACTTTATAAGTAACAATTATTTACAAAAGCAGACCTTTCAGTGAAAAATGGTCCACGTGACCTATTGTTAACTTTTAATGTACATTAATATTTTGAAGAGTTATTTAGTGTCATTATCACTTTAAGGACACTGGCACACATTTATTCTGGGTATTGTGTTTTACCAGCAATTCTTTATTCTCACAGTTATCGACAAAGCCCTTAGAAGTGTTCCTCATTAATTTAAATTGCATGTCGTGGGACTGTTGATCAAAAATGTAGCCAGTATTAGACAGTGGCAATCAATTGACACACAAGACCACCTACAAATAAATGGTCGGCAATTCTGAACATTTTGTCCTGTTGAGATAGGAATGAACAGTGTAGACAAACCAAGCCAATACAATATTTTGGCCCCTAACATAACAACTGAATTATAATAAAACAGATGTTCTGTAGACTTTTCAGAAGATGATTGCATCCAAGGCCCAATTAAATGCTCAAAGGGAATATTAAACGTGCCAGATATCTTTTGGGCAGACCATGGTTTTTGGGTCTGTGGTCTAATACATAAGAGCACTTGCATTTACAAATTCTACCATATCTGCTGCTTTTTTTAAAAAAAATGCTCCTAGCTACATTATGTGCATTGCCGTTCACCCTCTGTTGGACTGCACAAAATCAATGATAAATAACTGAACAAAATGTATTTATAAATACTCAATATATACCCAAATTTTGGTATGTTCAAAAATCATTAAAATACAAAAAGCCCACAACATTTAAACTGATCTATAAATGAATATTTCAAATGATTTTTCTACCAAGGCCTACCTCACAATACATAGCAAAACAGTTCTTTCAAGCAGATCTGCAGATTGCTTCAAGTGCATGGACAGGCACAGACAAAGCTCCAAAATCAGCTGTGTGGGTACCAAGGGAATCATAGCTTCAGTGAACTTAGGAGTGAACAAGGAGTGGATCAGTTTGGACTGGCTTAGATTGGCTGTTTCTCTGACTGCTTCTCTGTCTGCATTTACACACAGGCAGGGAAGCAGACTCATAACATTAATCTCAGTCACAATCAAAATGTCCTGCATCATTATGCCCGGCCAATTCGAATCATAATTTGTATATGCAAATTAGGGGTGGGAGGGAAATCACATGACTTTTTGTCACAAAACAAGTAAAAAAGGTTTTTCCCTTCCCAGCGTTAATTTGCATATGCAAAGTAGGATTCAGCGCGGTATTCAGCCAAATCCGAAATAGTGGATTCGGTGCATCCCTACTAAAAAAAAAGATATATTTTGTTAAAATATATCTGTACCTTCCACTAGATAAAATAAAAGGTTATTTTTTATGCAATAGTGGCTGGGATGTGTGTTTTTTTTTTTAATTAATTAATTAAAATATAATCACTTAATAATCCAGGTATTAGCCCATGCTTTTTATACTATTACCATAACCAAGTAAAAAAAAAAATAGATTATACTAAATAGCAGGTATTAATATACCAAAAATGTATGTTACTACAAAAAGCAAAGGAATCTAAATAATCAAAATAAACATTTTACAATAGAAAACAAAGTGTGCATCTTTCAAATAATAAAATATATTAAATGAGTTGTTCATCTTTCAAACACATACCCACAGCAGATTACTTTTCAGGCCCCCAGGTTGACCAGTTTTATCAATATTTATTTAAATTGTATATGAATTAGGACCTCATGGGGCCCCTATACCTCTTGGAAAGTTAAAAAATAAATAAATAAAAACTTTTGGAAGGTGACCCACCTCTAATGGTAACAGAATAATGCAATTCTAATAAACAGAAAGCTTTACATTATTTGCCTTTAAAATAATCAATTAAAATGATAAATGGTATATACCTTCCAGTAGTCAGATTGTAAACTGTAGTACCTCTGGTATGCAGATAATGCTGTAAGAAAACACAAAATAACTCAGTTAAAAACGTTTAACTCACAATTTTAATATTACTTTAGAGGTATCTATATGAAGAGTAACACCTATTAATTGATGCTTTGACATTGGAAATTATTTAAATGACAGTTGGACAAAATGTGCTTAAATATGTTGGTTAGGTAATTAGAGCAGTGTCTGAAATTATTTACCGTATGCTCATCTTGACTTTTCATAAGCACAGATGTCATATTTTAGTGACTACCTTTCTACATTTCTTACTTTATGTACATGAAAATATGAGGCATAACATAAATCTAGCATTTAGCTTTTTAACAACCTGCAGACTGGATATATAAAATAATCTCACATGTAGTAAACGCTCTTTTTTTTTTACTTAAATGTTGTATAAACTATTAAATAGTTCTGAATAGTGATCCTTTTCACTACAGTTTCCATTTATTTAAAATGATGTGTCACGTATTGGCAACGGGCAGACCTGTGCTCAGATAATGCTCAATGTTAGTATTTCTAAGCAGAAGGCATGTTACCATAATTATTATTATTATTATTATTATTATTATTATTATTATTAACATGTATTTATATAGCACCAACATATTTCGCAGCACTGTAAAAGTAAATGTGTTTATATAACTAAATAACGAATTAAATAATAATTATATAACTAAATAACCTAATTCAAATAACGAATTACATACATAAAACATACGGAGTTACATACATCACAACCAATACCAGTACAAAAGGAGAGGAAGGCCCTGTGCAAAAGAGCTTACAATCTAAAGGGAAGGGAATAAGGGTAGGACTACATGAACGTTTTCAACGCGATCGGACGCACTGCGTCATTGGATCAATGCTGCAACTTCATCTGACATTTCTCACTTACCTTAGTTGTGTCGGATGTGACTTGTCGCGCCGAAAATATCCATGTAGTCCTACCCCAAAACACAAGGTGTGGGAGTGGGCAAGATCAAAATGAAGTGGGTGAGAGATGTAGTACTGTATGTGGTATTTCATTTGTTAGTTATGCAGTGTGAGGGTAGGCTTCTCTAAATAAGTGCATTTTAAGAGATCTTTTGAAAGCAGAAAGGTTGGCAGAAAGTTGGACAGATCTTGCAAAGTCTTGTATGCGAGCATGTGAGGAGGTAATGAGAGAAGAGTTGAGTTGCAGGTCAGTAGAGGAGCGTAGTAAGCGGTTCGGCTAGTTCAGAGAAGTAGGGTGGGGCAGAGTTATGAAGTGCTTTGAATGTCAAGGTCATTAATTTGAATTTTATTCTGAAAGGTAACGGAAGATAGTGTAGGGATTGGCAGAGTGGCATGGTAGATGAGGAGAGGTTGCAGAGGTGTATAAGCCTGGCAGTGTCATTATGGACTGTAGAGGTGCATCTCTGGAGTGGGAAGGCCAATTAGAGAGTTACAGTAGTCTAGACGTGATATGACGAGAGAGTGAATGAGAATTTTGGCGGCATCTTGGGTGATAAATGATCTAACTTTGAATATGTTCCTTAGGTGGAAGTGACATGATTTAATAAGTGACTGGTCCATTTTTTGGAACCCTTACCTGACCTGTACCTGCAATCCGCAACCCGGACCCCCAACCCGAATTCTTACCCGCTTGGACCCACTACCCAACCCGCAAGTACCTTATCTGCAACCCAGACCCGCTAACCATCAAGAATCGGGAAGTGCTGTCATTGTAAACCGGAAGTAACATCATTGGAAGTAGGCGTGGTCAGAAAAAAGGAGACAAATCCCAGCGGCCCGACACGCAAACCCGCAGAACTGCCGACCCGCGTCTATACCCACACCCAGAACTTCTACCCGCAACCCGCAGGGTTTTTACGGGTAACCCGCAGGTACCCAACCCGCTGCAGGACTACCTAAAACACCTTTGCTAAAAGACACAATAGCAAAAAAAATGCAAACACAAACAGAACTTTTCCTACTTTGTCAATATAATGCAATTTACTTTTAAATTAACTTAAAACTCTGTCATATACATGGAGATAAAAGTGTGCTGCTTATTGGGCTATGTATGGGACCCCAAAACCTTGCGGCTATCAAGCAACTTAGAGTTTGGCACATTGCTACATTTGCCTCCACCCAAGATGATGCTAAGACTCTGGATGCAGGCACATCAAAAGTATGAGTGTAGGAGCAGAGAATCCTCCACTAGCCTTATAGAGATGCTGAGCTCTGTCAGAACAAACCTTTCCTTCCACAAGTTTCAGCCTTTGTAGTAGATAACAGCTCAATATACAGAGGAGTGATAATTTCATAAATCAGTTTCTCCTCTGCTGGCAGAATAGGAATAGTGCTTGTTTAAAGCAAGAGATGTATTTCAACATTTAATCAAATAACCAGTCAAAAGATAAGCTCACCTGTATAACAAGTTCCTCATTATGTGAAAGTCTAAAGGTGGCCATACACAAGCCAATAAAAGCTGCCGTAGTGGTCCCTCCAAATTGAGTCACCAGCTTATTAGCCAGACTAGGCCCCAGAGTGAGTGGCCAAATCAGGCACAGAGTCATTTGTTTGGTGACCATGACAAGTGGGCCTAGCAGTGTATGGCCACCCTTACACAGACTTCATTAGTATCTCTTATGAAACAACAGAACTCAAAGGGTAGAGAGGATGAATGAGAGGTAAGAATAACGTATCACATTTTTTTATATTAAAGCAAATCACTTTATGTTGCACATATTGAAGAAAACTAGATACATGTCATTTAGATCCCAGTATATCTGTTATCCACTTTAACCATCATATAGCATTTTTTTCCATCATTGCTACACAGCAGCTTGTTTATATGAACTATAGTAGTGTTTCTGAAGCAAACAAATCAGTTTTACCAGTGTAGGGCAACAGTACATGATATTTTCATTACAAGCTTTTCAATACTCTGTATTAATGTATACCTCAAATAAATATGTCTGGTTAATATCCAAAGTGAATCTATTTGAGTAAGTATTTATTTAAATCCAAGAGAGACATTGTGGGCGAGAATCACATGGGGAGACAAGCATGAATATATGAAAATATATGAACTCGTCATTGATCATATTTGATCAGTTTATATATACATTTTCTACATATTATAAAAAAAATACAACAGATGGGAGTGACAAAAACAGTGAAAAATGAGCGAAAATTAGGATATGTAAAATTGAGATTTTACTGTATATTGGGGAAAAAAAATTTCAGGTGTACAAAGCTTTTTAAGTCAGGATGTCAATTTTCTAAACTGTTCTAAAATATTTTCTCAGCAGCATTAGAAAAATGTTAAGTGTTTTTCACAGCCATCTTGATTGTAAAAGATTAAACAATATTTAAATTAATAACAAAACATTTATGGATTGTTATATGTTTTGTTATATGTTTTATTCCTTGTGAATATCCTTTTGAAAATTGACAAGCAATGAACATTAACTAAAAACATTAGGCAAGCACAAACAAACATGTAACAGAAGTGTCTATAATATAAAATAATCCCAGAATTAAGTATATGTACTATAGTATTATAAAAAATATGGGTTAACAATTTCCCAATTATCAAACTTACCTTTTGGATAGTCTTCCAACAACAGGTTGAAATGGCCTAAATGACAGAAGAAATCAGACTCCACTTTTCCCTCTGATTTTAATATCAGAGCCTCATAACAGCGAATAGCCTAAAGGGAGGAGTAAAAAAAAAGTTAACATAGTAGAAAATAATATCTGCAGTTCTATGCTATCTATAGTTTAAATATATAGTTGAAATTTTAAAACCCATAGGGCAAATTTGAAGCACAAAAGGCACTGTAAAAATTCATTGCTGACTGAATACACAAGTGCAAAGCACAAATTAATAGGACAATTATAGTTTCATGCAGATTCAGGATGCCTATGCAGAGTTTTGGACTGCAGGAAGCATCATGCATGTGTTTGAAACTCCTACTTATTTTAAGAAAGCAAAAAAGACATGTGAGATGCTTTTCTTTGATCCAGAACTCAGAATGCTGCTGATGTTTTATGCTTTTCAGAATGCTGCTGATGTTTAGTGAGAAAATGCAACATGATGTTCAAGGGGTTGTTTACCTTCCAAACATTTTTCAGATTGTTCGTCAGAAATACTTTTCTTTCAATTGCTTTTAATTTAATTACCCTCTCTCTGTTGTTTGAGTCTGGCAGCTCAGTAATTCAGGAGCACTCTAAACTGTTACAATTTTGCAACATTTAGTGGATACATTTTTCAGCAGCATCTCTGGAGTATTAGCAACTATTGTATCAATTCTAACAACCGCATTTAATGAAACTCAGGGATTCTGGTCAGCAGGGACAAGATAAGAAATGCATCAACTAAATGTATCAATTGAGAACAGTTTAGAGTCGATGACCCGCCCCCCCCCCCCCCCGAGGGCTGCTTTAGCCTTGTGACACAAGGGCAGATTTAGTCGGCTGGCGACTAATCGCCTGTTCTTCTGGGCGACAATCTCCCCGAACTGCCTTTGCGTGTCTTCCCGTCCGATAAAATGAAAAGTCGAATGCGCTTAAATCGCACGAGGCATTCGTTTTCCGAAGTTGAAACTTCGGGCGACTTCGGTAAACTAAGTGCTGTGTGTGCTATAGCACAGGCGACTTTTCATTATAGCAGACGGGAAGACACGCGAAGGCAGTTCGGGGAGATTGACGCCCAGAAAAACAGGCGATTAGTCGCCAGTCGACTAAATCTCCCCGAATCTGCCCGTGTGCCACAAGCCTTAGAAGGTGAAAAATTAGAAGAACGGTCACACATAGAAAATAGAAAGTAATTGGAAGAAGTATTTACTTCTGGTAAATAATCTGAAACCAACTGAACTGAAAAAAGTGTTTGAAGGTGAAAAATGTTTATATAAGTGGTGCACAAGATTGGAAAATGCTTATTTTTTTTTTTTTTTAACAAGAATTTTAATTGTCCTTTCTTGATAAGTCCTCTTTAACCATTCATATATTTACTATAAAATCACACACACATAGCATTAAAATATTTTGGCATCACTTACTGAAGAATACATTTATAATTCCCATGAGAGTTAATGGAACCAATTTTGCTTGTAAGCCAATGAGGATAATAAACCTTAAAGAATCAGACTAATTATGTCAAGAAGGAAAATCTGTTTATTGAGGGGGGGCCAATATGTTAGGCACCTCTCTATGTTTTTCTCCAAGCTGGTGCTCCTCTTACTCTACTGTGTAAGCTTTAGTCTTTAGTTTCTGCTAGGGATACCCAGTAAAGGTTAATTTAAATGGAAGCAGTGTATTATTTTATTTCCAGGGGTCAATGCAATTCTTTCCTAAAAGGTGCACCAGTACAAAGCAAAAACTTTGTTTCATCCCCCCAGTGAATCAGATAAATGAGGTTCAACATGATTACAACAACTACATTTGGAAGGAAAGGAATGATCATTAAAATAATATATGCATTTAATATAAATATATGCATTTATATAATTATATCACATCATAATGAGACATCTACAAATATTTCTGTATTGCAAATGCGACAAAGTCTAAACTTGGATTGAAGAAGATGTGGTAAGACGGCAGCAGCCTGCTCTGTAGAAAACTAACCCTGGCCAGTGTGCTTTTTAAACATTGAGTCTTCACAATTCCCACTGCTTTTGTCTAACAGAAATATTAAAGGAGAAGGAAAGGTTAAAACTAAGTAAGCCTTATCAGAAAGGTCCATCTAAATATACCAGTAAACCCCCAAAGTAATGCTGCTCTGAGTCCCCTGTCAAAAGAAATACTGCATTTCTTTCCTTCTATTGTGTACTCATGGGCTTCTGTATCAGACTTCCTGCCTTCAGCTTAAACCTCATTGCCCTGGGCAAGAGCATGCTCAGTTTGCTCCTCTTCCCCCGCCCCCTCCCTTCTCCGCTGTAATCTGAGCCCAGAGCAGGGAGAGGCTCAGGCAGGAAGTGATGTCACACCACATTAATACTGCAGCTCCTATCCTAAACAAACAGATAGTTTCTAGAGCTTTTTACTCAGGTATGGTAAAACATTCTACAGAATAAATATTGCATTCTAGCTTGCACTATTGCAGCTAATCTATTGGCAATAAAATGGCTCCGTAGCTTTCCTTCTCCTTTAAGAGGTATTTTTGTTTGATTGCATTTGTTAAGGTGTAAATGACTAAGATGCAGTTTGAGCCATGCCTAAGCTGCCACTTACTCAGGGCTGTGGAATTTTTGGTGCATGTTGGCAACTGACTCCAAATTTGCTTCAGACTCCAGAGCTCTGCACTTGCGATCAGGTTTTCATGATATTTGTATTGAGTTAATAAATCCTAAAGTGGTTCTCAAAGGGGTTAAAAAAAGAAAGAAAAAGAACCGCAGTATGAAAAGACAAATACCATCAGCATTTAAGCCCAGATTGTAGTTGAAAGACTAATCCTGAGAACTATAGAAGAAAAACAAATTTAATTGGAAAAAATATGAAATGTGATTTATAAAAAGAAGCACCATCTAGCTCATACTAAGGGACAGATTTATCAAGGGTCGAATTGAAAACTTGAATTCAAAATTCGTATTCGAGTTTTTTTAATGGTCAAAACTGTCAAATTCGACTAGGGAGTAATTCGATTTGAGTTTAAAAAAAAATTAAAATTTGATATTGGAGATTTACAGTCACATAATATAGTTTGGGAACCCCTCTTAATTCTTTGGAGTTTTGTTTATCATTGGCTGAGCTTTCAAAGTAGCAACTTCCTTTCAATATATAACATGCCTTATGGAAACAGTAGTATTTCAGCAGTGACAGTTTATTGGATAAACAGAAAATATGCAATATGCATCATCTCAAAATTAGACAGGTGCATAAATTTGGGCAACCCAGCAGAGATATTACATCAATACTTAGTTGAGCCTCCGTTTGCAAATGTAACCGCCTCTAGATGTCTCCTATAGCCTTTGATGAGTGTCTGGATTCTGGATGGCGGTATTTTTGACTATTCTTCCATATAAAATCTCTCCAGTTAATTAAATTTGATGGCTGCCGAGCATGGACAGCCTGCTTCAAATCATCCCATAGATTTTCGATGATATTCAAGTCGGGGGACTGTGGCGGCCATTCCAGAATACTGTACTTCTTCCCTCTGCATAAATCCCTTTGTAGATTTCAAAATGTGTTTAGGGTCATTGTCTTGTTGGAATATCCAACCTCTGCATAACTTCAACTTTGTCACTGATGCTTGAACATTATCCTGAAGAATTTGATAACATTGGGTTGAATTCATCCGAACCTTGACTTTAACAAGGGCCCCAGTCCCTGAACTAGCCACACAGCCCCACAGCATGATGGAACCTCCACCAAATTTGACAGTAGGTAGCAGGTGTTTTTCTTGGAATGTGGTGTTCTTCTACCGCCATGCAAAGCTCTTTTTGTTATGACCAAATAACTAAATTTTTGTCTCATTGGTCCAAAGCACTTTGTTCCAAAATGACTGTGGCTTGTCTAAATGAGCTTTTGCATACAAGTGACGGTTTGTGGTGAGTGCAGAAAGGGATTCTTTCTGATCACCCTGCCATACAGATGTTCTTTGAGCAAATTGCACTGAATTGTAGAACGATGTACAGATACACCATCTGCAGCAAGATGTTCTTGCAGGTCTTTGGAGGTGATCTTTGGGTTGTCTGTAACCATTCTCACAATCCTCCACATATGCCACTCCTGTATTTTTCTTGGCCTGCCAGACGTGGGTTTAACAGTATCTGTGCCTGTGGCCTTCCATTTCCTGATAACATTCCTTACAGTTTAAAGCTCTGAGATAGCTTTTTGCAGCCTTTCCCTAAACCATGATACTGAACAATCATTGTTTTCAGATCTTATGAGAATTGCTTTCAGGATCCCATGCTATAACTCTTCAGAGGAGAATCAAACAGAAGCACAACCTGCAATTGGTCACCTTAAATACCCTCTCATGATTGACCAACTTGCCTATGAAGTTCAAGGCTTAACAAACTAATCCAACCAAGTTGGTGTTGCCAGCAATCAGTATTAAGCAGTTACATGCATTCAAATTAACAAAATTACAAGGGTACCCAAAATTTTGCACAGCCAGTTTTTCACACTTGATTTAATTTCATACATACTTCACTAAAAATATTTGTTCAGAAAACACCCCAAATGAAAGACATACCATATTTTTTGTTGAAAGTGGAGTCAATTATTATGCAGGCTGAGGGGGGGGGGGTTCTCAAATTTAATATGACTATCATACTCTGGCCCTTTAAGAACTCAAATTAGACTATTTGCCACCTAAAACCTGCCAAATTGCTATTTAAGTCAATGGGAGAGGTCCAGGGATCAATTTTGAGTTGTTTGCAGCCTTCCTGACATTAGATTTTTTTTGGACAAAAAACTCAAAATCGAGTTTATAAAATTTGATTCGAGTTTTCAGGTCAATTCAATTCATGCGAGCTTTAAAAATTAGAATTTTTAAATAAATTGGAATTTATGGGAGTTTAGGGGAGTTTTTAAAAACGTGCATGAATTAGAAATACAACCTTTGATAAATGTGCCTCTAAAAGTTAAAGGGATACTGTCATGGGAAAAAACATTTTTTTCAAAATGAATCAGTTAATAGTGCTGGTCCAGCAGAATTCTGCACTGAAATCCATTTCTCAAGAGCAAACAGATTTTTTTATATTACATTTTGAAATCTGACATGGGGCTAGACATATTGCCAATTTCCCAGCTGCCCCAAGTCATGTGACTTGTGCTCTGATAAACTTCAATCACTCTTTACTGCTGTACTGCAAGTTGGACTGATATCACCCCCTCCCTTTTCCCCCCCAGCAGCCAAACAAAAGAACAATGGGAAGGTAATCAGATAGCAGCTCCCTAACACAAGATAACAGCTGCCTGGTAGATCAACACAATAGTAAAAACCCATGTCCCACTGAGACACATTCAGTTACATTGAGAAGGAAAAACAGCAGCCTGCCATAAAGCATTTCTCTCCTAAAGTGCAGGCACATGTCACATGACCAGGGGCAGCTGGGAAATTGACAAAATGTCTAGCCCCATGTCAGGTTTCAAAATTGAATATAAAAAAATCTGTTTCTTCTTTTGAGAAATGGAATTCGTTGCAGAATTCTGCTGGAGCAGCACTATTAACGGATTCATTTTGAAATTTTTTTTTTCCCATGACAATATCCCTTTAATACCCATTTAACATTTATTAAAAAGAAAAACATTAGCCCAACCTACATATGTGTGATGAAAATGCTGTACACAAGTGAAATCTGCTGTGAAAAAGTATTGACATAAAAAGTTAAAGCAGGTATGGTACCGGTTATCCAGAATGCTCGGGACCTAGGGGGATTCTTTCTGTAATTTGGATCTTCATACCTTAAGTCTACTAGAAAATCATGTAAACATTAAACAAACCCAATAGGCTGGTTTTGCTTTCAAAAAGGATTAATGACATCTTAGTTGGGATCAAGTACAAGGTTGCACTTAGAATAGTGACAGCTGCTGATAGCTCCACAGTGAAAAATGGCAGCACTTAAGGGCCCCTGCTGCAAGTGGTATTGTGTTTCTAGAGTTAATACATGAAACATAAGTATCGGCAACCTAGGGTAGTTACTGAATGCAGAGGAAGCACAATACTTGGTTTAGGCTATCTTGAGGGGAAGTGCATGTTTTGTGATTTCACCAGGGACTGCTTTTTCTTGTATACTTCTCACCATTTAGAAGATTAACAGGAAGTTTGCCCTAGTTATGCATCCCACCAGCCATTGCGGGGGATTTAGATTCAAGAGGCCTACCATTTCAAGGGTTAAAAAAAATAATACAAGCATCTGTTTTCATACAGAATGTTCAGAAAGTATTAAATGGCAGGTCAGTGGATGGTGCAAATAAGAGTTAGCTTAAAGGAATTGTTCAGTGTAAAAATAAAAACTGTGTAAATAGATACGCTGTGCAAAATGAAAAATGTTTCTAAAATAGTTAGTTAGCCAAACATGTAATGTATAAAGGCTGGAGTGACTTGGTGTGTAACATAATAGTCAGAACACTACTTCCTGCTTTTCAGCCCTCTTGGTTTACACTGACTGGTTGCCCTGGTTACCAGGCAGAAACCAATCAGAGACTTGGGGGGGGGGCACATGGGTCATATCTGTTGCTTTTGAATCTGAGCTGAATGCTGAGGATCAATTGCAAACTCACTGAACAGAAATGTACCATGTGGCCCCCCTTCAAGTTGCTGACTAGCTCAGAGTTATAGAGCTGAAAAGCAGGAAGTAGTGTTCTGGCTATTATGTTACATACCAAGTCACTCCACCCTTTATACATTACATTTGTGGCTAACTAACTATATTAGAAACATTTTTTATTTTGCACAGCCTATTTACCCAGTTTTTATTTTCACACTGAAATGTTTCTTTAAATGAAAGGAATACATTTGAAATATGATAACATTTAGAACATTTGCATAGCATTATTTCGAATGAACTATTTGAAAAAAGCATTGTGTGGAGGTGGTATCCCTTAAGCAAGAGTCCATTAAAAGTGGAATAAGTAAAACACCATAATTGACGTTTGTTCTAGCACCATAATTTTCAAGAAGTAGGAAAAATAGGCAATACAAGCTGGCATTAATAGTATTTCTGGGCATGCTTCCAAAATCCACATGATGACCTCCCAATTTCAAGAAAACACGACTTTTAAGAATAGTTAAACACTGGAGGTTATTTCAAGTTCAACTCTTAAATTACAGGTCATCTAGTCTGAACACTAAACTAAACATGGATATTTAAATATGAAATCATGAATCAGTCTTCTTTTAAAAATACTATGACTTCAGAAAGAAAAGCCAAACTAAAACATGAAGGATATAAATATAGGGTATACAGCAGCAGTACTTTTTGGTTTCAGACCAGCAGCAAAGTAGAAAAATGCAGCGGTCTGTGATTTTGAACAAAACCCCTATGCATGAGGCCAATGTCAAGCAGCATGAGGGAGTGACATTTTTCCAAAAGCTAAGACAATTCATGGTTTGCTATTAGCCTTACAATGTTTAGTAATATAAATTGAAGTATTGGGGGGGGGGGGGGTTTGATAGCAGCAGATATAATGAAACCAATACATGTAGGGGAAAGCAGGAGATTGTTCTATTTTAACTTGAGGCCTATGGCACAGGGGACATATTTGAGTAGGCTCGTGCAGCCTGTAGTTGTGGAACCCAGTTGGATTCAGGTTGAAGACATTCAAATGGATGCCGGTCATAGGTGGGGACAAAGGTGTTTCCATTTAACTCAGGGGTCCTCAAACTACGGCCCGCGGGCCGGATACGGCCCTCCAATGTCATTTACCCGGCCCCCTATCGCCTAGGGCGCAGTCATAGGGGGGCGCAATATACAAAAGGAAATTTTTTTTATTTTTCTTTAAATTTTAAACTTTGTGCGGCTGCCCCAGGCCCCCTGCAGAGTTCCGCTCTGCTTCCGACTTCCGAGACCCAGCCAGGCAGTCTCTACTTGTCCTGCTGGCTGGATCCGTCTGGCAGCAGGGCAGCAGCAAACCGGCCCAGCGACTGTCACTTGCGCATGCATCCAATGATGCGCCGGCATAAAGAGAGGCGCGCTGGCGTGCGCGGTGACGTCAGCAGGGACCTGTGCGCCTGTGTAGTGTGGCCTGGGCCCTGGCGCGTCGTATGGGTGCGGCCGGCGTTCTTGCATAAGTCTCCTCCTGGCTCCTGAAAAACTGTGGGTGGCTGCCTGTGCCTGGTGAGTGGCGACTGAACTGCTGCTGATATTGGACACACAACAACAGGTACAGACTTGGGGGGGGCTGGGGGGTGGAAATGCATTTTTTTTGTCACAACAGGTACAGATTTGGGGGGGCTGGGGGCAATGAATTTTTTTGGCACAACAGGTACAGATTTGGGGGGGCAATGAATTTTTTTGGCGCAACAGGTACAGATTTGGGGGGGCAATGAATTTTTTTGGCACAACAGGTACAGATTTGGGGGGGGCTGGGGGCAATGAATTTTTTTGGCACAACAGGTGCAGATTTGGGGGGGGAAATATTTTGGGTGCTGCTGGCTGGCACAGGAACATATTGGGGGCAATATTTTGGGTGCTGCTGGCTGGCACATGTACAGATTGGGGGCAATATTTTGGGTGCTGCTGGCTGGCACATGTACAGATTGGGGGCAATATTTTGGGTGCTGCTGGCTGGCACATGTACAGATTGGGGGCAATATTTTGGGTGCTGCTGGCTGGCACAGGTACAGATTCTTCATTGTACTTTTTTTAAATAGTGTATTGTTTCTTCATGTTTTTTTTGCACTACCTGTACTACAAATAAGATATATATGCAGTGTGCATGGGAATTTGTTCATTTTTTTTTTTAACTATAGTCCGGCCCCCCAACAGTCTGAGGAACCGTGAACTGGCCCTCTGCTTAAAAAGTTTGAGGACCCCTGATTTAACTGAATATCAGGCTGCAAGCGTGCTTCTCCACTGGTTGAAAAACATCAGACTACATCCACGTGCCATCAGCCTGAATATACATTTGGGGCTGACCTAATGTTGTCCACTCATCTTAGTATGGTCAATGCTGATGGGGTTGTCAAAGGAGTGAACATCTTATGCAAGATTTTTTTTTTACGTTTAAAGCTGGCCATAGATTCAAAGATCAGCTCGTTTGGCGACATCGCCAAATGAGCGGATCTTTCCCCGATATGCCACTAACGGCATGGCTATATCGGGGGTAATTCGAACGTTCGGCTGTATGGCCGAACGATCGAATTACGATATACCAAGGGGCTCCGAAGGGTCAGTCAAAAATCAAACCTTCCCAATCGATGATAATGCCAACTGGGAAGCAGTCAGGAAAATTACACATTTCTACTCCACTTTTTTTTTTATCATTATTGTAAGATTGACTATCCATGAAAAGATGATATTGATTGAAACAAATCAACCAAAATACTGCACAATCAACTTGACAATCACTACAGGTATGAGACCGATAATAAAGATTGCTCTTGACGTGGGGTTTTCCCAGTGGTAAGTACTTCCAACCTGCTAAGAATTATTTTTTGTATCTTATATCAAATATGTTTATCTGTAAGGAAGAAGTGTTGAAGTCAATTTTACCTGATACAGGTATGTGAGCTGTACATTAAGGGGCCGATTCACTAAATTCGGGTGAAGGGTTAGAATAAAAAAAACTTCGAATTTCGAAGTTTTTTTGGGCTACTTCGACCATCGAATGGGCTACTTCGACCTTCGACTACGACCTTCGAATCGAACGATTCGAACTAAAAATCGTTCGACTATTCGACCATTCGATAGTCAAAGTACTGTCCCTTTAAAAAAAACTTCGACCCCCTACTTCGGCAGATAAAACCTACCGAAGTCAATGTTGCCTGTGATTTTTTGATCGAAGGATTTTCCTTCGATCGTTGGATTAAAATCCTTCGAATCGTTCGATTCGAAGGATTTAATCGTTCGATCGAACGAAAAATCCTTCGATCGTTCGATCGCAGGATTTGCGCTAAATCGTTCGACTTCGATATTCGAAGTCGTACGATTTTAGTTCACAGTCGAATATCGAGGGTTAATTAACCCTCGATATTCGACCCATAGTGAATCGGCCTCCCCGTCTACTAATATCATTTAAACATTGATTACAGCCAACAGGATTGTTTTACCTTCAATAAGTCTTTACCATCAACAAATCTTAGTTGGGATCAACTACAAGGTGCTGTTTTATTAATACAGAGAAAAAATAAATAATTTGAATTATTTGATTAAAATGGAGTATATGGGAGATGGTCTTCATGTAATTCACAGCTATTTTGATAATGGATTTCATACCTTTTCTAGTAAAGGGTTTAAAAAGATCCCCAAGCCATTGGGTCTCATATACAAGTATCTGATAAATAAGTCAAATCAACTGGACTTGCTGTGTTTTTCTTGAAGATGTTTCAACAGTCATCCAACTGGCTTTCTCAGTTGAGAATTGCACCAGTTTATAGTACAGCTCCAGCAGAATTTGCACTGAAACCCATTTTTTTAAAAGAGCAAACAGATTTTTTTTTTTATATTTAATTTTGCAATTTGGCATGGAGCTAGACAAAGTCAATTTCCCACGTGCCCCCAACCACATGACTTGTGCTCCCTTTCACTCAACAATAAACAACCCCTTTAAGCTTACACCATGGAGATGAGGCTAGAACCATTAATTTGTAAGAGGTATTACACAAGCATTAAGTTAAGATTTTTCAAGCGGTAAAATCGCTAGCCAAACCAAAATGCCAATAATGTGCTTAATCCTACTTTGCACTACTTTAAGGACCCCAAAAGGGAAGATCAGTGCCTACAGAGCTCCCCTGCTTTGCTGTAAAAAAATCCATAAGCCAGAAGCTAAACAGGCAAGCGCCTTTAAATAAGCTAGGCAGTAGTGCCTGTTCGCTTGGGGCATTAAAGTTAGTACTGCTTTATTTGGAGGGCATCTTACTCACTGTAGTAGTTTTGTGGTTTATAACTGCTGAGAGCCACAATGAAATCAATTGTGATTAAGGCCTCAGCTGCACAACACTTTCATGAAAATCTGGACAACATTGTGCCATTAAATGCGGAGAGCCAAACTTCAGCATGGAATAAAAAAAGTTTCTAATATAGTTAGACAAAACATGTAATCTATAAAGATTGGAGTAACTGGATGTCTAACATAATAGCCAGAACACTACTTCCTACTTTTCAGCTCTCTAACTCTGAGTTAGTCAGCGACTTGAAGGGGGGTCACATGGGACAGAACTGTTCAGTGAGTTTGCAATTGATCCTCAGCATTTAGCTCAGAATCAAAAGCAACAGTTATGAACCTAGTTGCCCCCCACCTCAAGTCACTGATTGGCTACTGCCGGGTAAACAGTCAGTGTTGTATTTTGGCTATTACATTAGACATCCAGTCACTCCAGCCTTTATACATTACATTTTTGCCAAACTATATTAGAAACATTTTTTATTTTACACAGCCTATTTACCCAGTTTTTATTCTGAACAATTCCTTTAAGTTGCTGCACATGCATACTGCGCAGCGTTAGTAGCTCATATGTGGTGTATCTCTCTGAAACCCTCTTTCTATCTGGTAACCTGGTAACACAGTTAGGTCGATAAATATTTGGACTTTTTTTCTCATTTTGGGTCTGTACATTATCACAATACATTTTAAATGAAGCAACTCAGATGCAGTTGAACTGCAAACTTTCAGCTTTAATTCAGTGGGTTGAACGAAAAGATTGCGTAACAATGTGAGGAACTAAAGCCTTTTTTAACACAATCACTTCATTTCAGAGACTCAAAAGCAATTGGACAATTGACTCAAATGCTATTTCATGGGCAGATGTGGGCAATTGCTTTGTTATGTCATTATCAATGAAGCAGATAAAAGCCCTGTTGTTCATTTGAGGGGGGTGCTTGTATGTGGAAGATGTTGCTGCAATATTAGGAGTGGCAAAATCTACAGTTTGGTACATCCAGAGAAAGAAAGCACTGGTGAACTCAGCAACGCAAAAAGACCTGGACGTTCACGGAAGACAACAGTGGTAGATGATCGCAGAATCATTTCCATGGTGAAGAGAAACCCTTTCACAACAGCCAAACAAGTGCACAACACTCTCCAGGAGATAGGCATATCAATTTACAAGTCTACCATAAAGAGAAACCTGCATGAAAGTAAATACAGAGGGTGCACTGCAAGGTGCAAGCCACTCATAAGCATCAAGAATAGAAAGTCTAGATTGGACTTTGCTAAAAAAAAAAAACATCTAAAAAAGCCAGCACAGTTCTGGAAAAACATTTTTTGGATGAAATAAAGATCAACCTCAGAATGATTGCAAGAAAAAGGTATGGAGAAGGCATGGAACAGCTCATGATCCAAAACAGACCACATCTTCTGTAAAACATGGCGGAGGCAGTGTGATGGCTTGGGCGTGCATGGCTGCCAGTGGCACGGGGACACTAGTGTTTATCCATGATGTGACACAGGACAGAAGCAGCTGAATGAATTCTGAGATGTTCAGAGGCACGGTCTGCTCAAATCCAGCTAAATGCAGTCAAATTGATTGGGAGGTGTTTCATAATACAGATGGACAATGGCCCAAAACATACAGCCAAAGCAACCCAGGAGTTTATTAAAGCAAAGAAGTGGAATTTTCTTGAATGGCCAAGTCAGTCACCTGATCTGAACCCAATTGAGCATGCATTTCACTTGTTGAAGACTAAACTTCGGACAGAAAGGCCCACAAACAAACAGCAACTGAAAGCCACTGCAGTAAAGGCGTGGCAGAGCATTAAAAAGGAGGAAACCCAGAATCTGGTGATGTCCATAAGTTCAAAACTTCAGGCTGTCATTGCCAGCAAAGGGTTTTCAATCAAGTATTAGAAATGGACATTTTCTTTTTAAATGAAGTGATTGTGTTACAAAAAAAAAAATTTTACTCAGAAGATTATCACTCAAAAATGTCAAAATATCAATGTCTACATCATACTAAAAACAACCCCCGTGACAAACATGCACACATGGGAAAAACAAATTTGCCCAAACCGGTAAAATAAGAAAACCTGAAAAAATATTTTCCCCCACATTCTTGCATTGTAACTATTTCACACACATATTTAACAAAAGACAAATTTCTGAAAAGAAAGTAGAAACACTTTGTAAGCACCGTAAAAAAAGCTGTGAAAATCAATCTCAAAATTTAAGCAGTCACAGATTTTTCAGTCTACCACCTGTATGAGTTCCAAAACTGGTACAGGTATGGGATCCTTTATACGGAAACCATTTATGCAGATATCTCCGAATTACCGAAAGGCTGCATGCCATAGATGCCATTATAATCAAATAATCCTAAATTTTTTAAAAAAATTCCTTTAACTCTGTAATAATAAAACAGTAACTTGTTCTTGATCCCAACTAAGATACAATTAATCTTTACTGGAAGCAAAACCAGCCTATTGGGTTAATTTAATGTTTACATTATTTATTAGTAGACTTTAGACATGAAGATCCAAATTAGGTAAATACCCCTTATCTGGAAACTCCCAGGTCCCAAGCATTTTGCATTTGTTGCCATGTGTCTAATATTGAAGTTTAGTTTCATTTTCACCTTTTGTCCTTCTGAATGAGCATGGCCGGGATCACAGACTGGAATCTATTCTAAGTTGATACATTTCTTTTTTGGCACTGCTGAGCAGAATCCCTAAGTTTCATTAAAGAAGAAGTAAAGCTTAACTAAAGAAGTAGGCTAGAAATGTTGTACATTATGTTTTGAGCTTCTGTACCAGCCCAAGGCAACCAAAGCAGCTCTTTAGCAGGGAAGATATGTGCCTCCAAAGATGCCGCAGTAGCTCCCCATCTTCTTTTCTGGTGATTCACTGCACATGTTCTGTGCTGCTGTCAGTTACTGAACTTAGATCCACTCAAAATATACAGTACACATAGAATATAAATGTCACAATCTAAGGCTGATTGAGAAATACTACATGGCAGCTTAGAAATCAGTGCAACTAGCATAAGAATTTAATAATCAGCCTTTTAGCATCAACCTAATATTACAAGCCAACCGCCTATTCTGCTTGATAATTTGAGTCGACCCTTAAGCTTAGCTTCTCAACAGCTGCTCAAAGCAAACAAGTGTCGCAGACTGCTATTTAGAAGCTGAAGCTTTAGGCTGGTGCAATAAGTGCAGTATATAAAATATGGCATTTTGGCCTTATTCATGTGTAGGGTTTATTTTTCTGCTGCAAAATTTGAGTTTGTGTTGTATTTTTTGATCAAAACTCACATTTTCAGGTATGAAAAAAAAAACTAATCAATCAAGTTTTCTTTAAAAAGGAGATTTATGGTACCTCAACCCTGGAAATAGCTTGAATCTGAAAAACCACCACCTAAAACCTGTTGAGGTTCTGGAGAAGTCAATGGCAGAGGTCCCTTGAAGCATTTGAAGAGGTTAACAGCCTGCTTGATGTTAGAGTTATTTTTGGAGGGTTTTGCCTGAAAACGCGATCAATTCAAATTTTGGGATTGCAGGCCTCTAACATTCTGGTTTTTGCCATTTTAGTTTTTTTCTTAAATAAATGAAATTCGAAATGAATTTCGAGTGCTTCATTTGAGGTAAAAAAAACCCAAAATAAATAACTTGATACTTAACCCTCTAGAAATTCGAAATGAATTTCGAGTGCATCGGAGTTCATTTGAGGTAAAAAAAAAAACAAATTAAATAACTTGATAATTAACCCTCTAGATATTATTCTGCCCCAGGCCAGACAGTGTGCTTTTTCTAACACCGGCCACTTGGCTTGGGAGAGCTGTAATATCTCTTTATATACCCTTGCAATGGATTGGGATGTTATGACAATGTGGGCTCTTAAAGGAAAACTATACCCCCAAAATGAATACTTAAGCAACAGATAGTTTATATCAAATTGAATGACATATGAAAGAATCTTACCAAACTGGAATATATATTTACATAAATATTACCCTTTTACATCTCTTGCCTTGAACCACCATTTCGTGACTCTATCTGTGCTGCCTCAGAGATCACCTGACCAGAAATACTACAACACTGACTGTAACAGAAAGAAGTGAGGAAGCAAAAGGCAGAACTCTGTCTGTTAATTGGCTCATGTGACCTTACATGTGGTTTGTATGTGTGCACAGTGAATCTTACGATCTCAGGGGGCGGCCCTTATTTTTTAAAATGGCAATTTTCTATTTATGATTACCCAATGGCACATACTACTAAAAAAGTATATTATTATGATAACGGTTCATTTACATGAAGCAGGGTTTTACACATGAGCGGTTTTACTCAGTATCTTTTAATAGAGACCTACATTGATTGGGGGGTATAGTTTTCCTTTAAGTCCTACTGGAATCTTAATGGCATTCCCCATGGTTATACAGTGCTTTTTATAACATGTATGTTAGAGATTCTAAAGTAAACACAGAATTTGGCAAGAAATGCTATATTCTGTGTTTAAGAAATTTATGGTAACAGTTTAGAGATTAAGCAGCCCTTTATCACTAAATATTTAAGATTGTCAACAGCAGTTCTCTAACTTCTAATATTGTTAGGTTATCTTTTGAGAATCAGGAACACTGCACCTGCTCAATGTGTTCTAGGCTGCTGCTGAGAAATAAAGCTAAGGTTCTGCAGAAACCACTAAAACATTTACCTGAAAAGTAGTGTTACATCAAAAGTCTGTCTGTCATAATAGAGGATGATTCAGGTCTTATTTTAATCTTTGAAATATTTTATAATTGGTTATTTATATAAAGCATTTATTGTTTTTATCTATTTGTTCTGTTGGGGTTTTGCAGAGATGATGTGAAACTACTTAAATACAAGTTACATATAAAATCACTAGGCTACATACTGTAGTTGATTCATTTCCAAACTGTCTAGCAACCTGTACGGGATATTATTAATCTAGCATAAACTCGTGCTCAGAACTAACCAGTCTACAGCATATACATTTGTGCCTTAACCCTTTGCCTGCCAGGCACATACTCATGAGTAGTTTTGAGTAAAAAATATCAGAATGAGTGCTTTTCAAAATTTATAGTTTAAGGGGGTCTGCATACTTTTGGGAATGTTTAAGCACCCTGTATGCAATTTAGATGACATTTTACTGCACGGTTAACCATAAAATTATTAATTGGGGTGTCACTACATGCCATATACTTGAGTAAACCCACAGACACTGGGGCAATAAGCTGTTCAGTAGAGCACGGTCACTCATTTATAAAAAGCTTGAGCTTAGTACATAAGGACTTGTCGGAAATAAGAAAAAATGTCATACATTTCTAAATTTAGAAAAGCTTTGTGGTTTGCTAGTTTGAAAAGAAAGACAGTTTACCTATATCTGATTTAGGAGAATGTTTACTTCCTAAAAATATTTTTGGAGGTGAACATACTTTTTTATAGCTTTACTTGACAAATAGCAGTAAATGTGTAGACTTTGCATTAGACATACATCTCAGAGAGGCTAGTATCATTTGGGGACTTCTAAATGCCACACACTAGTAAACCTATGCAGATTGGGCTTCAAACTATTAGGCATACCCCTAAAATTCATATTCAGTATATTTTATGTACCTAAAAAAATCTAGGAGGAGACAGCCAATAGATTAAGTGATTTGATATATAGAAAAGCGCTGCAGTATGGTCGTTTGAAGTAATAAGCATTTACCCATTTTGGATATGTTATAGAATTGGAATTTCACAAAATATGGGATAGGATATTTTGAAAGTTTATGTTCTAAAAAAATTATGTATAGTTTTCCTGGGTAAAGTAATAGGGACCCATAGAAGTGTACCTGAAGTCAAAAAAACAATGTTCAAAAACTGTCTGCCAGAAAGTAACTAAAGGAGTAACTAAAGTGCAAAATTCCACTGGTGAGGAAAAGGTTAAAGAAATGAGGTGGCAATGTAGGCAGAGTAAGGACAGATTTGCCACATAATCCCTTTAAAACTATATAACAATATAACTAGCAAAGGAACCTTTTTAAGTGGGAGTATAGACCAAAATAGAATTCTAAATACATTTTTTTTAAACTGTTGACATTTGACAACTTCTGTATAATAATAATAATAATAATAATAATAATATATACTGTATAGTAATTGTTTTGTTATGGGTAGATATTTAAAAATAAGTGCAATCAAAACTTACATATTGTTTGGTTACAGCAGCCCAATTAGGTATGAGGGTACCTCATGGTACATAGCAAATATTAGAAGGGACTGATTTTAACTTGTATAGGTTTATGATGTCTGGTAAAGGTATTTTGGGGGGGGGGGGCTCTAAAATCAGGTAAAATATTAGGCTACAAATATGCCACTTTATGTTTTGGATTTACAGTGACAGCCCAGGTCCTGAAGCACTGTAACACTAATGAATCATGTATTCAGTGTGGTCTACAACATTTCAAAAGAGAAGACATGTGTGAACAAGGCTTTGTCTATTTTAATTAAAACACATCTATAGTTTTACAGATTCCTTGTCCGCTTAAGCAGGGCAATATCTAAAAATAGTTTTAAAGGAAAAATAGGCAATACACGGAGTAAACTTCTGCATAATGAGCTGCTCTTTAAGAAACTCAGGATTCAACAGTCCCTCCCAATTTCATGGAGAAAAGAATAGAAGTTAAAATAAATGCTATAAAATGTGATTTAATGCCTTATTAACTCAAATTATTTTACATTACGTATTGTAAAAAAAACCTGACATTTTCTCTATACTTTCTCGACCACTTGGATTTCATATATTCCTTATGATTTTAATGTATGTATATATATATATATATATATATATATATATATATATATATATATATATATATATATATATATATATATATATATATATATATATAAATACTTACATATAGTGTTTTGCACATTTACACAAAATTCAAAAAACAATACTGTTTGTTCAAATTTGATTGACCAATTGCAATCAATTGACATTCTGAGAAGCCTTTAAAATATATGGGTACCACCTTCCTGGTTTTCACTAAATAGTGATAAGCGCTGCCTATCACTAAAATATTTCAGAATGCGTCTGGAAAAAAGGATCTCACAACTGTGGCTTACATCTTGGTGTATTTGAACAACCAATTACTGTTTACTAATACTACCACTTGATTTGGAAATCCATAGCTTACAAAAACAAGAGGCATTTTAGTAATAAATAATTATAATACAACAGGATAAGGAGACAACTTGTATTAAATAGCATACATGTATACAACCACAGTCAAACACTTTAAAGGGTTCAAACCCCTGCAGAAAAGACTTGTTTTAAATCAATACAAGTATCTTTCTAGATAGCCATTAAAAAAGTATCACCAAAAATCTATTTTGAGGTACTAAGCTCTTCTGATAACAGGCAATGCAATATAGGGGTAGAAAACACAACTAAAATTAAGCTTTAACTACAAGCAACACCTTCTCAAAACTGCAAATCATACATGTAATAAAAAATTTAAAAAATGTTAAGCATAATACTAAATTTTAAAAATACAAAAATACACAATACACTTTTTAAGGCTATTAAAAGGGGTACTCCGCCAAGAAAAGGTTTTTGCATAATGGAAAAGGTGTAATTCTAAGCAACTTTCAATATACATTAAAAATATGCAATTGTGTATAAATGTTGTGCAAGTGTAATTGCAGTTAAAACAGTATTTGTTCACCCCTTCTGCTCTCTGGGTCTCACAAGTGTAACGGGAGTTATGTCTCTTCCATGTATTTTAATCTCAGGTGTAAGAATGTAAACAGACAGATACTGGTGTGAATAACAATTACAATTAACTTTTAATCCAGTTAAAATATTCCATATTTCCCTACGGAAAAATTTGTTCCCAGGTGAAGTATCCCTTTAAATGTCAGATAATTAAAAATACTAACTGCAATATCCATTAAATACAATAGAACCTTTACTATGATTATCAAAAAGTATTTATAAGAGCCTGTGCATTCTGCAGTGCTGTACAATAACTGGAGGTATATGCTGGACATACAGACTACATACAAAACAAAAGCAACCAATAACCTTTTAGGTGCTCTGCCTGAAGGAATTTACACTCTTGAAGAAAAAGTAGTATGAGACATAAGGTGTGGGAAAAACAACAAGCAATATTTACATGGCAGATATAATCTAAATACATTTTAATCTAACTTGGTATCCTAATAATCTATTTATATAAATCTGAAAAAAACTAAAAAAGGGTTTATTGCATGACACGGGTAAAAACAACATGACTCAGTAACTACAGTAATGATACTGCATCAGACAGAACAGTTTTACAACTGAATTGTAAGTCTAGGAAAAACAATGTACTAGCAGCAGGTTCTAGAAAGCAACATTGTATTAAAGGGATTGCTCACCTTCCAAACACTTTCAGTTGAGTTGTTTTCAGATTGTTCTCCAGAAATAAAGTTGCTTTCCATTTTGTTTTATTATTTTCAGTTTTTCTAAAATCTAAATTTAAAGTTGAATGTCGCTGTCTCTGGTGTTTGAGTCTGGCAGCTCAGTAATTCAGGTGCAGATTCTAAACTGTTACACATTTGCCACATTGAGTTGATACATTTCTCGGCAGCATCTCTGGAGTATTAGCAACTATTGTATCAATTCTAACAGCTGCCTGTAATGCAACCCAGAGATTCTGCTCAGCATGGACAAAGATAAGAAATGTATCAACTCAATGTATCAATTTTGAACAGTTTAGAGGGTTGACAACCCCCCTCCATCCAGCTGCTTGAATGGTGAAAAAATTCAGAAGGGTCACTCATAAAATAAAGTAATTGGAAAAAGTGTATTTCTGGTGAACTATCTGGAAAAAAAGTGTTTGAAGGTGAAGAACCCCTTTAAGGGAGACAGAAGAAACACGCAATCTGCCATGACAGGCTGGGTCCGTGCACTGCTTGTGTGTACTTCTCACTAGACTCCGTGCAGGCAGAGATGTGTCAAACTCACACACTTCATGACACAAACTCAGAGGCCAGTAAACATAGCACACGGTTGGGTATAAGCGAGCAGCTCCTGGCTTTGTTTAACCGTGTCACAGCAGAGTAGCTACAGGTTGACAATAACAACATTGCACTGCGACTGCCCCCTTCAATCGCAAAAAAAAAAGGCTTCCGCATTGCCTTTACCCCCAGTCTAGTTGTTCCGAGGCGATGGGGCCAAGGAAGTAGTCGCTGTTAGAAACCAAGCAATCTAAGTAGCAGTTTGTGCAGTGACGATGCCTCCTTTCTCTCTCCCATTCTCCCCTCCCCTCTTCCCTGTCCCGCCATCTTGGGCCGGGAGGAGCAGCCATTACTTAAAAAACTAAATGACAGCCGAGGGAAAGCTGGAGGAGTGATGGAGAAGGCAGCGTTAGACGTAAACAGTAGAACAGATGGACTAATAAACGAGCTCGAAGACTCAGGCTGCTATTGGAGCAGCAGCAGCAAAGTCCACGGAGCCACTTGAAGACTCCCAGCAAAGTGTAGGGTGAAGAACTATATACACACACAGCGTTAAGCCTCATTACAGCCGTGGAGTATAATAATAAGCATGGCTGAACACTAGACTCTAACTGGCCTTCCAATAAAGCTGCATATACCCCGTGCAAACAGAACAGCCTGACTCCTGATACACAGTTGTGCCCTCCAGTTGAAAAACCATGGCGGCCACAGAGCAGCACTGCTATTGGAGGCGAGTGAGTCTACATGATTCTTCTCGTGCTCCCCATGGAGACAGAACAGCTCACTACTGACAATGCCCCTATGGGTGGCAGCAAAGTAAATGGTTAATATGCACACCACATAAAGGCAGGCATGTCTATTACACGGGGCCCTCTGTCTCCCAGCACTTCCATAGACTGGCCCATACCAGAAGCTGGAGCTCAGGAAACTGGAGGGCCGCATGGTTGCACATTTCCGTGCATAGTCACAATACATGCAGATGCCTGGGATATGATATGGAAGCCTGAGTGGGACACAAGCGAGGCCTTTCTCTGTGCAATAGTCACAATACAGAGTGTGCAGCGGCCCCACGACCTGCAGCTAGCACTAATTCACACATAACATCTCTCCTGTCAGCTTACCTTTTGTAGCAAGGCCTTCGTTCTGGCGCCATCTTCATGAAGCCTTAAAAATCCATAAAGTCGGCTGTAGCCGGACAGCACATCCCGGAGCGAAGGGAGGAGGAGGGAGAGAAGAGAGAATATCATGTTTAAAAAGACAAGAGAGGAGAGCGGAATAAGCACAAAGAGCAGCAGCACCCCTCTGACCCCATTACAGGCAGCAGCAGGGGAAGAAGCGGCCGGACAGCTTCGTGGAGCGGAATAGTGTCCGGGGAGAAAGGGGGATCGGGCAGGACACTTTTTTTTTCTTGCAAAGACATTTTTATGCAGGTTATAATTAAGAATTCCAACCTGTCGAGCCCGACCAGTGCTTCTCGTTCTTCTGCTGTCAGGTTGGGGAAGTCCTCCTCGGTCTCGCTCGCTTTTCCCGCCGCCATTTTCTTTTTCTCATCACCGAGGGAGGCGGCGGCGGCGACAACTGCGGCGGAGAGCGACACTCCGCACGATTTCATGGAAACGCAGCGCACAGCGAGGGAGTCACGGCAAGAAGTGCGGACTTTGCTGAGGGGGGAGCCCCGGCGGACTAGCAATGGAGGGGGAGGGGGCAGGATAACAAACCGCACGACCTCCGCGCCTCCTCCTCCTCCAGCAGCAGCAGCAGCAGCAGCGACAACACAATGTGCGTGTATGTGTGTGTATATAGATAGTATGAGCCTGAGAGTGGACACACACAGCTTTAGCTGCGACGGGCGCTTCAAAACGCCTTATTTTGTGGCTTTATATCAATAGACCCGCCACCGCTGCTAAGCTGCCTGCACTGACAATGGCAATAGAGTAAGTCCAGGGGAATCTGTACATTTAGAATTACATTGATAATTATGTTCGCCCTGCACTATCCTTTATTCTGCACGAAATTCTTTCTTAAAATACTACGTCTTGCAATAGCGCCTGAGCTTAACTAAACACCTGGGTACAGGAAGGGCAAGCGACAAACTGAGTGTGAATAAACTTCCTTCCATTGGGGTCTTTTTTTACTGCCAGAAAGTTGCTGTAATTGTGTCAACGACCATCACACACGCACTTCTCTCACACATACACACAGCGCAACCACGCCGCGCATCAAGACCCTCCCCTTCTTCGCCTCAGCCCGCCCCTCCATGCGCAGCCAATAGTGGAGCAGCGCTAATGGCACGGGACCTTTGTTGACTTACGTCATTGTCCACTCCCGCTGGGGTACTTGGGACTCACGTAACTTTTTTTTCTAACTAGGACCCCGAAGCGCTTGCAATAAGGGGAGGGCCGTCGTGGTGACGTCATGTATTGTATGTCGCTATTGATTGGGTTCGCTGTGTGTCAGTCAACATAGGTTTATAAGGGGTTCGGGTTAAAAGCAAAATATTTTAATTGAATGGATAAAAAAGCGTGGCTCCTTACTATTTATAATATCCTATCCTAATAATCCTATCCAGGATTTTGGATAGCTTCAGAATGGCATCCTATGAAAGACATTTGTGAAGCCTCTAAGGGCTTGTCTCTTCTAAAGGCTGGTTACATCAAAGTGTCATTTTTTCCCTGACTGATCTTGTGCAAGAATAGTTGCTGTACATTTCTAATATTTTCTTGCTATTATTTATCATTTTCCCTTGGATTCCTTAAGTAAGGAGAACAAAAGGTATATTCACTGGAGGTGTCAAAATCCTCAGTGATTCTAATCACTTACCTGATACACTAGGCCAGACCTCCTATTCTTAAAAAAATTGTGCCGGCCTAGGGTATTTCTGTAGAAGTTCCTGGTTGCCATCATCTTCTGTTCATTTTGTCTGTGTTCCTGTCTGGGCAGGTGCATAAATAGTAAGTGAAAGCCAAACACACTACTACTCTTGCGAACCTGCTTCCAGGGAAAAGAAGACAGAGGAGGAAGATGATCACAGAAGATCAGTTTCTACAGTTGTACCCTGGGCCAATGCAATTTTCTGCTAACAGGAGCATTGGCATGGGGGATCATGTAAGAGATTATTATCACTGGGGGGTTCCTAACATTTTGGCACCCCCTAGTGACTATACCTTTAGTTCTCCTTTAAGCTCTTGCCATTTTTTTGGTCAATAACAAGAAAAATTGATTATCAATGGGAAAAAAAGTCTGCATCCGCTGGAGAAAATTTTTTTTTGATTCTGAGTTTAATTTAAAGTCCGTCAAAACTTTTGAGTAATCAGCCCTAATGTGTTATTAAAATGCCATCATTTCATTATCACTTTAATGCCAAAACTGTAAAGGGGATGGAAAATACTGATGATTTCTTCTTTTGCCCAAAAGAAAATTGCCATTCTCTCATAATGATATGCAAAATAACATTTTGGTTGGTCAGTGAAGAAATTCTTTTTTTTTGTGGAAAATTCTCATTTTGCCTGATTTCTGAGTGTGTGTGCACTGATAGGATCAGCCTGTCAGTTTAGACACAGAATTTGATTACACCTCTATGCAAGTGCAAAAATGAATTTAACTTTTCAGTATTTCCATCCTCTACTTTAATAACACTGCTCGTTGTTTTCTAGCACAAATACAAACTTTACATCCTCACTATTGTGTTCATTTATAGGGGACATAAACTTTCTACAGCAGTGCTGCTCCAAATGTTCCTAGACTACAACTCCCACAATATCATAACATTTCATCTAGGATAAAAGCACAATGTGAACTGTAGTATAACTACATCGGGACCATATTAAAAAAAACACCTCTAAGTAATCAAAATTTCTTCAGCTATGCAGCCCCTTACATTCAAAATCCAGTCAGAATCCACATTCCACTGTTATAGTAACACTATAGGACCTGCTTTGGTAAGAAATGGTATGATGTATAACCTTTGGCACATGGGGGTGGCCAAAAAGGTGTTACACTGATAATGAGCAAAAGGATATTGATAAGGATGGAAAATATCTTTTTCCCGAAGATTAGGGCCCAATGATGTGGTGCCCAATAACTAGCCATCCCATGGATTAAATATTCATGAAATATTCATGTTGGTGACAGCACACATTAAATAGATCATAATAATTAATAACCATTAATTAATTAATAATAATAAAGCAGGCCATAGATGCAAAGATCCGATCGTACGAATCATCGTACGATCGGACTTTCCCATCTCCCGACCAGCCACTAGCCATTCAGATCAAAGTCTTACCAGTCAGATTAGTTAAAGAACAGATCAGCAATGTTCTGCCCCTGACAGCAATCGTATGATAGTTATGTCTAACAAAGCTAGTGACAGTCTCCCACTAAAAATCGCACGATCGGCAATACACGCAGAGATATTATCGGCAGGTGACAGAAATTTTCTAACCTGTCCGATCGACCAAATGATCGATCTCAGCCAGACTAAAAATGTCGGGACTCTCCACACACGGTCCGAAAATCGTACAAATCCACGATTCGTACGATCGGATCGTTGTGTCTATGGCCAGCTTTAGTCTGTTAATTCTCTGGGAGTCAGTGGAGTTTGTCCTAAACTTAAACCCTACACACCTGATCTCACAGTGCTTTCTGTTGTTATTGCTGTCATTTTGTGCAAAAGTAATATTAGTTTTTTCTATGGGACCCAATAACAAGCCATTCCACTGGCAAAAAGTTCTTGTAGTAGATAGCTTAATTAAGTAAGTAGCTTCCAATATAAACTATAGTTACTCTATAATAAGTAAACAAATAAGTCAGTCATTTCATACTTGAAAAACATAAAGCACTAATAAGTCCTTCAGTTTATTATGGGTCAGGGTTGTTCTAAATGTAATCCCCACACTTCTGCTTGCCCTGTCACATTGCTCTGCCTTGTCATTGCTAGATATGTAACTTATGCAAGCTTCTAGGCAAATCAGTTTTTACAAAAGTTACATAAATTGCATAAACCTTTAACGCAAGCTTATTCATAAGTTTACATAAACTTGCACTACATGGCTGGGCCTCCTCTGGTTTGGAATTTGATTGGTTCCAGAACATCGGCCCCCCTTCATCCCCTGATGGCAGCCCAGTGTATATATACACTATATATATGGCTGGCAAATGTGCTTGGATGCAGACTTTGCTTCCTTGCCAAGTATAAATTACCCATTGGTTAGTCCCTTGGTGACAACTTAGAAAATCAAAGTGAAGTCATTCTTAAGTTTACTATGGCAAAGCTTTATTAAGTAAACCCACTTAATAAAACTCATGGTTTAAGAGAAAAAAACAAATGTAAGAGTTTCCTTTCATTAAGTGTTTTTTGGAATCTTCGGCAGTCCCTAGGGTATAAAAGTTCAAACAACAAAGTACACAGCAAAAAGCTAGCTTGGCAGTTTGCATCAAAAGGAAGTAAGTGAATTATCATTCAACAGCAAGCCAGAAATCCAAAAAGCATTGTCAAAACAGCACAAAAGCAGAAAGTACAGCAGTGAAATGAGCAGGAAACTGTAAACCACTTGGTGGCAATTTGTTAGGCACCCTCCAATGAGCAATACCTTGCACCCCAGGACGGTGTGGCTCTTCTATAAAAGATGCAGCGGCCTGGGTATTTGGCTAAGGGCAAGTTGATGCCATCATTCTTTATGTCCCAGGTTTTTCTTGTGCAATCTTGGGGTGGAAGCAGGCACAGTACTCTAGGACTTGCTAGAATTGCTATAATGCATTTGGGATATGAAGTGTCACACTCCCAAGCACCCCTGGCTGTTGCATTTTAGTGCACAAGCCCAGGGTAGTTGGTTAGCAGTCTTGCTCATTGGAAGTGCCTAACAAATTTTGCTATAAAATATTGCATTTATATCCTTTAACTGACTATTTCATGCCACACACACAAGTCCCCCTGGTGTGTGTTTAGGGGCCTTAAACTGTAACCACTACTGGGACAAAGACTGGTTTTAATAATAAAGAAACTCTAGAAACAGCTGCATAATATGTAGCAGTATATAAATAAAAGGGTAAATAATATAGAGAATAACTTATCCCTTATTGTTAAACATATTACCAAAGAGTTCCATTACCATATAACAGTAGAAGGCTTGTATACTGGTCATGGAAATTCGAGGTGACTTTTAATATCCTCATGTTTTACAACAGGTGGTGCTTTTTTTAAATACACAAGTTTTAGAAATAATTACAGTAAGCACCAATTAACTAATGGCAGCACTAAGCACCATTTATAAGGCTATTATTTACAGTATATTCATGGCTCTTGAATATTAAATATATTACATACACACATACAATAACATTTTAGATTCTGGTAAATGTAAAACGGAGAATAGTATTATGCATTATATTTTGGTGAGACAGCAAATAAATGTGTAAAATGAGGGAAAAGTTAAAATCAGGGTGTGTAAAATTGTGGTTTCACTGTATACAGTATGTATGCCATGCGAAAGGAAACATTTTCAACAAAGTTTAAGCATTTTAATAAGAAACTAGATTTTTTTTTTTTAAACTGATCATGCTATTTTATACAAATGCTGCGAATCAGTGTTCTGAAAGTGTTTCAATGTATTTCATTTCAATATAATAATAATTCAATATAATTTTTATTTGGTAGAATTCTTTTTAACTAATTATATACAGTAAATACATTCTGGAATCATGGGCAGGCTGAAGAAAATAAAAATGGCTTGGGTGGCCACATCACATCCTTACTGGAAATACAGTTAAATATCAGATGTGGTGGATTCTGTCTTTTTCCCCTGGCACTGCCTTCTGCCATTTGCTTCTATTGCATGCACCTGTCACTGTGCACACTTGGGTGTTATGGATCTACCACATTTGCCATTAGTTTTAGTGCCCATAACAAGTCCACCAGATGTTTAAAATTACTAGACTGAGGGATTATGATCTCTTTATGAGGTTGTACTATGATCCAATGTAATGCACAACACAATATTAAGTTAGCTAAGAGCTGCACATGAAGTTAATACAGATGGCAAAATGTAGGCTTGTGTTCCCGTACCATAGCCTGTTCTCCTCTATGCTTTCCTCTTGTTTTCTCATGTTTTCTTCTGTTTTCCAGTCACCCTTTTTTCTCTGTGCTTTTCACTGCTGCTTTGCAGTTAACACTTCTCATCTCAGACATTCTAGTTATTCTCCCCTTATCTACACAGTGCCCAATTACTGGGGTTCTCCCTCTTACTGTGGCAAACCTCCTAACATTTGAAAACTTGAAAGTGAGTCAAAAAGACCAAGAAGCAATACCCACTTTGTGACCACTCTTTTACATACCACACCCAATTTACCAATACATAAATGCCACTGTATGTATGTATCCCATACGAAAGGCAACTAGATCAAATCGAGTTTTTGGCTTGTTAAACCAAGATTTCCTATTAGAACTGGGCCAAGTCGGCTGGGCGAAGTTAGAACCGGGCCAAGACGGCTGGGCGCCCAAGGCAACCTGGCCGACTACATTGCCCCCCTCCTGATGCACTTGTGTGTACAAGCGTGTAGCTGAGTATGCATGTGCATGCGCAGAAGAGCTTGCGCGTCCCAAAAGAAGGGATTGCTGCCACAGGTGGGGAAACAAGGGTCTGAATTAGGGACAAGGTGGCTGAATAGGTATGATGCCTGGCGCCCCTCCACCTTTGTGCCCTAGTGCAGGCTCTGTTTCCTTTAGCTGTAGGGAATCTTTTAGCAGCACCTTTGGCCAACTAATTAATAAGTTCCAGAGAATGCACAGTAATTGTCCCCCCCCCCCCCCATTTGAGGCTTTTTAAATCCCTTTCTCATCTCGGTTTGTAGCAATTATATTAAATAATTAGATGTTTATCTCCCATAAAATTGCATGCCACTTTTTTTAGAGCGCCCAATTTTGATCACTGAGCTAAAATATTTGCCCTCGTACATGCCATCTCATTCTTAGTGTAAGAGTATCTTGTGGTCAAGTGGGGCAGCGGGGAAGCCTGCCTCACTCACTCCTGCCACTCAGGGTTCGTGCAGTGCTTGGGTACTTTTGGCTATATCCGGAGCGTTGCGTGACGTCATCACGGTTTGGTGCAAAATTCAAATATTTAAAGGCACAAAGGTTCTATTTTCATTGCCCGACGTAAAGGTCTATTACTATAGTTCCTGGGTGTGCTTTTCTTGTCTAATTTGTGATCCTGACCCTTGCCTGTTCATGTCCTCGGCATTATGCACATGTACCGACCTCTGCCTGTATATGACTATTCCTCAGATTCCGATTTTGAACCACGCTGCTGTTTGGTCTGAGCCAGGCCTGTGACCTCAACTACTCTCTGGAGATTATGGATTACACTTGCACACCCTGGCTCTTTGATCTATGCCAATCCCTGGTGTCCGGTGGAAGAGGAATCGGCAACCTCATGCCCAATATGGAAGAAAGGGAATGCTAGCAGGGTAAACCCTTGCTGGTTTATTGCGGGAGGCAGGGGCGCTCCACCAATGAGGCGAGTTGAGACACTCGCCTCAGGCGGCAGCGCCCCCCTGGTTACCAGGGGCGGCAAAAATGCCGCTCCTGGTAACTAAGAGCCGAATTTCCGGTTTTCAACCCGGTAATTCGGCTCTTCTAGTGCAGAGAGCGCAATAGCGCTCTCTGCACTATCGTCGTGCAGCGCCCGACCCCCTCCTGTGCAGAAAATGTGAGCGCCGTGAGGAGGGGTCGGGGCGGCAACGGAAGGCCGCCTCAGGCGGCATAAAGGCGCGGATCGGCGCTGGTGGGAGGAATCTAATTATTGCAGGAGGAATTGAATTTGATTCAAGCTTTTTCTCAGATATTCAGCAAACAACTCCAAACTGATCCCAGGACATCCCCCATAGGCTAAAATAGCAATTCAGCAGGTTTACGGTGGCCAATAGTCAAATTTGAGATCTTAAAGGGCCAGTGTATGATAAATTTCTAAATCATATTCAAATTTTAAATAAAATGTGAATCAAATTTTAACAATCCCCTAGTTGAATTTGACAGTTTCGGCCATAAAAAACTCAAAAATTAGAATAGAAATCGAAAATTCGAATTTTCACTTCGACCCTTGATAAATCTGCCAAGGGGCGCCATTTGAAATGACAGGGCCCAGTACAACAACATTTTCTGGGCTTCGCCCACACCACAGTTAAATGACCATGCAGACATCAGTGCTAAAAAACGGTAAACCCCCCCCACACAAGTTATAAAAAGCCATTGATGGTGAGGACCCCCATATACTGTAAGTAAAAAAAAAAGTGGCACCAGGGCCCCCCATAAAAGTTTTTTTAAAAAACATTGGTGGTCAGAGCCCCCTACAAGTTAAAAAAAATAATTGATGACCAGGGCCCCCCAATAAGTTAAAAAAAACATTGGCAATGCATTGGAAATGGCTTCAGGACTTCAACTTCGGCTCCTTTCGTTGCTTCTGGTCTTTTCGCGGCTTCAGGACTTCATTTTCGGCTCCTTTTGTGGTTTTGGGTCTTTTTGCGGCTTTGGGACTTCAACTTCAGCTCTTTTCGTGGCTTTGGGTCTTTTCGCAGCTTCGGAACTTCAACTCTTCGGGACTTCAACTCTCCTGGACTTCAACTCTCCGGGACTTCAACTTTTTGACTCTTTGGGACTTTGTCGGTTCGGGACTTCAGCAGGTGCGGCATGGCTTTGGCGCTGTTAAGGGAGAAAAGCACAGCGCAGCCGGGCCCCCCTTTAGGCCCGGGTCCGGTACAAGTGTACCCCCTGTGCCCCCCTGATGGCGGCCCTGCTTAGAAGTATGGGGCATAATACACTATATGTGGCTGGACTGGAAAGGGAACTGTGTATAACAGAGGCAGCCTGGCCTTTTTATATATGCATATGTAACGCCCTTTGTTGTAAAACCATGTGATTTGTAGGCTGATTAGTATAAATTGTATTCATTTTGAATAATTAGATGTTCCGAGCCCTTCAGATGCTTGTTAAATAGGGACCACTGTTTAATTACCTTGTTAATGTGCATGGACTCTAAAAGGTAAAGCAAATAAATATAGCTAGTTCTATTTTGTTCTTTTTCCTACTTTAAAACTAGAATTACTTTCAGGGGACCAGAAAAAAAATACATAAAATTCAGGAAAATATAAATTCAGGGAAATGTGTCAAAGCAACTTATTCTTTAAGTACCAAAGGATATAAGCACAGGAGTCTGTCTTACTTTGAAATACATTTACTGTGTTAATGAAAAGGGTTAACCATTGCATCATTAATGTTACACTATGGTGCATGTGCAAAACCTCTCTGAAATATGCACAACCTAAAGAAAAAAGTGATTTCTGTATGAGGTAGAGACTGATTGAAATGGAATATTTACTATATTGAGAGCACCATGGCAAAATGCGCATCTGTTTAGTATTTTAAACCTCTATATTTCACTAATAATAACATTCACAGAGGCCATACAGTGATATTTAGGAACATCTGGACAAAATTTTGGTGTACAATGTGGGAAAGCATAAAATCAGGGTATGAAAACTAGGCAGCAAACTAGGAATGGTCAGGGACAGACAAGATCAGGAACAGACAAGACAACTAGAACTCGCACCCAGGAACTATGAAAAAAGGCCTATATTGGGCAATGCAAAAAAGGTCATGGCGCCTTTCAATATTTGAATTTCGCGCCAAGCACAAGGACGTCAGGCGCACATCAAAAACCCGGAAGCACGGCTTCAAAGAAGATTTAGACGTGCGAAAAAGGACACATTTTGCGGCCCTGAAGGAGTACTTTAAAAGACATCCTTACATTACCCCTCCTCTAGAGGGGGCCAATGGATCCCTAGGCTTATCAGGAAACTCGGCATGAAACTGTCTAATAAGCCTGATCTGCAACAATAATAAGAAGAGCCTTCAACAGGGTCGGAACTAGGGGTAGGCAGAAGGGGCACGTGCCTAGGGCACAAAGGTGAAAGGGCGCCAAGCATCTACTGCTTCTCCCTGGCTGCCCCTAGTTCCTGAAGTGAAGAGGACGCTCGCTGCAGGTAATTACGGGAGCAGCCAAGTACTTTACAGTACACTTTGCGCTCCTGCCTCTGAGACAGGAGTGTGCTAGCTCAAACGTACACGTGCAGACGTATGCACACACGGAGGGCGTGGTGATATGTGCACCCTGCCTTGGCCGGGCCCTGGCCTTCAACAAAGGAACATGAAAAGAATTAGAAATTTTAAGTTTAGTAGTGGGATTAATGACCTCAGACACAGGAAAGGGAGCAATGAATTTAGGACCTAGTTTGGTGGAAGGAACTTTTAGAGGAATGTTCTTGGAAGACAACCAAACCTTATCAGCCACCTGATAGGTGACATTTTACGATACCTCTCACAGGCTCTCTTTTGGGCAGCTATTACTGGAGACGTAACACCTGAGACAACTAGAACTAAACACCCAGGAACTATGAAAATTGACCTATATTGGGCAATGCAACCGTGAGTCAAAAACCCAGAAGCATGGTGTCAAAGAAGATTCGGCATGCACAAAAAAAGGATGAAGCGTGCATCCCTGCCGGGAGCGTGAAAGACCAAGCTTCTATAGAGGATTTGGTCCACTTTTTATTAACTTTAATCAATAAAAGTTGATACTGTGTGTGTACCTCCATCCTCCCAACATACGACAAGTTACTTTTCCAGGTAGTTGCATATAGCAACTTAATTTTGGTCATATTCAAATGTTAAAGGGGTTGTTCACCTTTAAATCAACTTTAGTATGATGTAGAATGAAGAATGATGTAAAATGATATTCTGAGATAATTTGCAATTGGTTTTCATTTTTTGTTTTTTTTAGTTATTTAGCTTTTTATTCAGCAGCTCTCCAGTTTGAAATTTTGGCAATCTGATTGCTAGGGTCTAAATTACCCTAGCAACCATGCACTGATTTGAATAAGAGACTGGCATATGAATAGGAGAGGGCCTGAATAAAAAGATAAAAAATAGCAATAACAATACATTTGTAGCTTTACTGAGCATTTGTTTTTAGTTGGGGACAGTGACCCCCCATTTGAAAGCTTGAATTAGTCAGAAGAAGAAGGCAAATAATTAAAAAACTACTAAAAATAAATAATAAAGACAAATTAAAAAGTTGTTTAGAATTGGCCATTCTATAATATACTGAACCACCCCTTTAAGAGGATATACTGAAAATTCCAGTATAATTAATTCACATGATTTTTCCCAATCCTCTGCTCCTATAGCCTCTTCTACTCCTCATTGAGGTCAGAACCTCTTTATAACAGGTTTACAGATGTATGGGAAAATGTATATACCATACATTCTGTTAAAGCTGTATGGGTATCCAAACATCAATTAACTCACACCATATCTCGACCTAACTGGATGTCAAGTTGGGCTTCCATGACTATCCGGGAGAGCAAACACATTCTCTAATACATAAATAATTCACAAGTCATCAGAAAGGACTTTACCAATAAGTTATAAACTAACAGCTACATACCTCCCAACTGTCCCGTTTTCGCGGGACAGTCCCGATTTTGACAGCTCAACACACAGTTCCAAATCGTTTCTGAAATGTCCTGACTTTCTCTTTGATCTCACTAAACAGCCATAAAAAGATACTAAGTTTCTAAAACTTAATTGGCTTTTGGCAGAGAGCCCAGAATACATGGCAGGTGCACTTGGATACTTTTGTAACAATTTAAGATAAGCAAAGAAACAATTGTAACAATTTAAGGTAAGCAGGTCTCTTGGGGAAACTGTGACTTGCAGCTTAAAGGGCAATTCACTTTCATTAGCAAAACTGTAAAAACACATTAAAAACCACAGAAATGTGTTCAAACTTTTATGACCTGCCAAGTTTTGTAAAATGCGCATGGTAATTAGGGGGTGTGGACACGAAAACGGGCATGGTCAAATTTGTTTGTTCCTCCGGGAGGAATTGCCACCTAGCAACAGCTAGTGGGAGATGGTGGCAGCCTCCCGGAGAAGTGCTGGGAAAGTTTAACTTACCCACAGCATCCAGTTCAGGAACTCCCGCCTTCTACTTCCTGGTATGGGAGGGAGCACGATGATGCTGCCTCCTCATTGGTGGATGCCTCCTGTGACCATAATTAGGTCACAGAAGGCTGGTAGGCGGGGAATCTGAACTGGATGTTAGATTTTTTACCTCAGCACAAGATGGAGGACGCAGTTTCTATATCTGCTACAGACTCCATTGTGCTGTCTCCTGAGATTCGGTCTGTTCCGTCTAGGAGCAGCCTAAAACACCTCAGGAATTATTTTTCTTCCTCTGAGGAGGAGGTTCAGGCACAAAAGCCAGAGTTTAAGAGAAGGAGGACTGAGGGCAGAATGATATCCTCTTCTTCTGGGGACTCTTCCCCTGGCAACCCTGAGAGGGGCAGTAAGCATGCTGTTAAGGGGGTTTCCTCTACTAAAAAAACACACAAACATGTCTCTGCTCCGTTTGGAGGCAAGAATAAGAGACTTACACAGGGCAGCTCTTCAGCCAAAGGGGCCCGTTTGGGTAGCTCTAGCTGCACCTGCTCACCTGCTGGGAATTCAGTATCCGCAGGCCTTAATATGTCAGATGACGAAACTTTGTTTCCCACGTCTCAGCTAGTTGACTGGGAGTCTGAGGAAGTTAATCTTTCATATACCTCTGGAGACAAAGGAGAGTGTAGTCATTTGCAAATGACGAGAGTTAATTTGCAGGGCAGACAACCTCCAGCTAAGCTCACAGCTAAACGTTGGTGCATTGATAAAGACACTGAAATGTACAATTTCCTGCACTTAGGTTTTAGAACACCTTTAGTCAGGGAGGATGAGCTTATACTCCGATCACATGTTGGTATACCTGATATGTCACAGCTTGTGGCACCAGAGTTAGACCCTGCATTGATCTCTATTTTGGGTAACCAGGCACTTAAGGCTGACATAATGGATCAATCTTTGCGTAACATACAGTTTAAGATCGCTGATGCAATTGGTCCACTAGCCCTGATGCTAGTAAAGGCAGAACAGGAAGGTCCGGACACCGAACACCTTCCTAGAACCACACTCCTGGCCTCTAGGATTGCTATGCTTCAGGCAATATCCAGGGCATCCTTAATTATTGGGCAGACCTTTAACCATGTTACTAACATCAGGAGGGCACGCCTCCTTAAGTCAGCAGGGTTGGCTGATCTGGCTCCAAAGTCTTCAGAGTGTCCCAATACTTCTACTCCTCACCTCTTTGGCCCGGATTTCATTCAAGAGGTTAAATCCCGTTATAAGGCCAAGAAGTCCTTTGCGGACATTAAACCTACTAAGAGATTTTCCGCTAAACCCTTTCGTAAGGAGGGACGGTTTTCCAGAGCCCAGGAGTCGTCCCGGTCTGGACAGGGCTCACATCAGTCGACCTTTAAGAACAGGTCCCACTTTCCCTCCAAGGGAAATTTCTCCAAGAAGAAACCAGGTAGGTTTACATCATTCTGTTCTGGGCAGAATAACACAATGGTCAGAGATTACATCAGACCTTTGGGTATTGCGGATTGTCAGGAGAGGCTTAGCCCTCCCGTTAAAAAAGTTTCCTTTTCAATTCAGCATTTCACACACCCCTTGTCCAGAGTCATTAAACGAGATCTTGCTGACAGCCCTTCATGCAGGAAAGATTTCCCCAGTAGACCCAACAAAGAGAGGCTGGGTAAGCCCTCTTTTCCCGGTCAGAAAGCAAGATGGTTCATTACGTCCAGTTCTGAACGTAAAAAAGTTGAATACCTTCATAAAACCAAAGCGTTTCAGAATGGAGGGTTTAAAAGACCTACCCACCATTTTATGTGCTGGCCAATGGGCCATAAAAATAGATTTAAAAGATGCCTTTCATTCTGTACCAATTTACCCCCCACATCGAAGGCTTCTTCGGTTTCAATGGGGAACAGATTTATTCCAGTGGAATGTCATGGTGTTTGGCCTTTCAAATGCTCCGTACACCTTCTCCAGAATGATGAAGGCAGTAGTAGGTCATTTACGCCTAAAAGGAATTTCCTGCCTGGTGTACCTCGACGATTTACTGGTGGTTCATCAGGACAGAGAAATATTAATCCAGGAAAGAGAGGATATTCTCAATCTTTTCTCAAATCTAGGGTTTCTAGTAAATACAGCAAAGTCAGTCTGTTAGAACCTTGCCAACAGATTCCCTTTCTAGGGTTCATCCTCAATACTACAAACCTGACCTTAACGGTTCCGCCACTGAAACTTCAGATAGTTTCCAAACTAATTCAGAGGGTCCTAGCTGTGAGACAGCTCTCTCTTCGGAAGCTAGCAGCTCTAGGCCAACTAGTGGCACTTTCTCCAGGCTTTCATCAAGCCCCACTACACTGCAGAAACTTACAGTTTCAACTAAATTATCACCTACAAAAAGGGAAGCAGTGGAGAGAATATTTAACTCTAGACTTAGAGTCCCAGAACGACCTAAAAACGTGGCTAACCATATTAGATCCCACTCCTTCTCCAATAGTACGGCAGAACCCAGAACTAGTCATTACAGATGCTTCTCTAGTAGGCTGGGGAGGTTTTTCCAGAACAAAAGCCGTAAAAGGGCGATGGTCTCCAGAAGGAAAGCTAGATCACATCAACATATTAGAGCTCAGGGCAGCTCGCCTAGCGGTACATCAGATTCTAGATTCCCCTCCCTATCCCGCTTCTATTCATTTCCAAATGGACAACAAGACAGCGGTGTCTTACATCAACAGGATGGGCGGCACACGTTCACTGCAGTTGTGCAGGGAAGCAGTTCATCTCTGGAACTGGGCCTTACGCCATAATCTGTTTCTATCAGCAGAATACATTCCGGGGGTTCAGAACGAATTAGCAGACTCCCTTTCAAGAAACAAACTCTCGTTGGCAATAGTGACACTTCACAACAGTTTATTTCAGAAAATTCAGGATACATTGGGGACCAGGCAAATAGACCTCTTTGCCTCTCCAACGTCAACACAAACTCAGAAGTTTGTATCCAGAATTTGGTCAAAAGGCGCTTGGAGGATGGACGCTTTTTCATTCAAATGGCAGACACTAAAGGGTCTTTATGCTTTTCCTCCTCCGGCCATAATTCACAAAGTCCTATTAAAGGTCCAGGAGGAACAGGTTACAGACCTTGTCATAGTTTACCCAGTATGGCCCTCCAAGATATGGTACCCAGTCCTACAAAAGATGATAGTGGGCCCCAAGGTTCCCCTGGGTTTCACTGCAGAATGCTTTCAAGGGCCGAAGGAGTTACTAATGTCCCTAACCCAGTCTATGTGGCTAGCAGCCCTGGTGAGGGGTTAACCTTACCACATTTGTCGATAACATCAAATGCTTTAATTAAGGCATCTTTGCGTCCCAGGACATATAAAAGATACAAAGCTATTACACAAGAGTTTCAGAATTGGCGAACAAATAACCCACATACAGATCAGTCTTCAGATATGATCCAGGTGGTCTTAGACTTTTTGTCTTACAAGTTTACCCTGGGTTTATCAGTTTCTACCCTTAAAACCTATGGTTCAGCTTTAGCTATTCTATTCCCAGAGGTTACAAAACACAGACTTTACTCCAGATTAATTAGGGGAGCTAACATCTCAAGACCAGTTCAACCAAAATATAGTTCAACGTGGGATATAGACCCTCTGTTGACATACCTTTCTAAAGTTCCTCCAAACCCATCTGAAGTAAGGTATTTAGCCCATTAAACTGGCTTGTTTACTAGGTTTGACATTTGCAGCCAGAGGTGCAGAACTCTCTTTATTGCACATCACAGATCCTTGGTTATCCAAGACCCCAGGAGGTTTTCATTTAATACTTAAGGGTCGCACTAAAACTATGCTGGATGTAACTCCAGTGGAGATCGACCTAATAAGAGATACAACTGATTCCTCCTTATGTGTTGTAACATGCATGTCATCCTACCTAGAGAGGACAGAATCTGTCAGAGCGAATATTACCCAATTATTCATTACTTCTAGACAGCCATTCAGACCAGCCAAGACTAATACAATCAGAGGTTGGATTCTATCAGCAATGTCTTTGGCAGGGATTGACACCTCTCAGTTTAAGGGTCATTCCCTGAGAGCAGCAGCAGCCACTAAGGCAGCAGTCAGAGGTGTCTCTTTGCCAATAATCATGAAAGCTGCAAGATGGTCCTCATCAAAAACCTTTGTCAAACACTACTGGAGACCATCTGAGACAGAGAGAGTAACCTTTATGAAAGCCACTACTAGGTGTGTGTTACTCTCCCACTAGCTGTTGCTAGGTGGCAATTCCTCCCGGAGGAACAAATAAGTGTTTGCAGGAATCTATGACCTGCAAACAACATTTGTTCTAGGGATAAGGATTGCCACCTAGCAACAGCGGCCCTCTCTTCCCTCCCATGTATTCACTCCTGAGAGGAGTCCTAGTAGTTGCTAATAATTGTGTGATTATTTTCTTCTTCCTAGGCTGGAATCAGCAAACAAGGAAGGACACAACTCACCAGCCTAAAAACAAGGAGAATTAAGGAACAGATGTTTTGAGTATATTGAAGTTCATCATAACAGACTCTCTACGAAATAAATGAGTGCGGTTTTTGGACAGTTCCATTATCTGCAAACACATGATCCTTAGGTTTTTCGGAAACCACAAAGTTATGCTTAGCTCCTTCATAGTTATAGTTTCTGGACAAAACATGGAATACTTTTCCAATAAAGGAGTTTATTGTTCATATTCTGGGATATATTCTTTATTTATTTATTTATTATCTAAAGGATTGTCATCGACAGGCTCCCGGTAAAAAATCTAACATCCAGTTCAGATTCCCCGCCTACCAGCCTTCTGTGACCTAATTATGGTCACAGGAGGCATCCACCAATGAGGAGGCAGCATCATCGTGCTCCCTCCCATACCAGGAAGTAGAAGGCGGGAGTTCCTGAACTGGATGCTGTGGGTAAGTTAAACTTTCCCAGCACTTCTCCGGGAGGCTGCCACCATCTCCCACTAGCTGTTGCTAGGTGGCAATCCTTATCCCTAGAACAAATGTTGTTTGCAGGTCATAGATTCCTGCAAACACTTATTGCTGCACGGAGTGCATTCCCTCTTTCTATTTCCAAATTGTTGGGAGGTATGCACCTTCTTTCTTCTGTTTATTTACAAATAATTGCTACATAATTTACTCAGCTGCAATCTCTTCAATGACCCTACAATCTGCATTTCTGCCTTTTTTTGTAGTAAATGCCACATTATGTATTTAGTATTCACCTACACTGTCAACCTGCAGTCTGCATTTTGTCTTTTTTATTATTAACTGCCCTGCATTATTTCCAGCATTTTTTATCTGCATCTTCTCTGTGCTCTGGCAATTTCTTTGAGTTTACAATGCCCCATAAAAAATAAAAAAAACCTTTTTGCAGTTCAGTCACTTTCAGTAGTGTTTAATCACATCTTTAAGCTAATAACACACAGGGCTGTTGATTTTCTTCTGTTTCTATGTAAAGCCTTTCTCCCAAAACTTCTCATGTCCCTGGTATGCATGGTATAATGTAATAAATATGAATTTTCTGGAAAAAAATACCTGCCTTCCTATTTCCGTTATGTTTTTTCCTCTTATACTCTGCTGATTTCTTTATTTACACAGAGGAGGAGGGAGTCAGCATTGGTGGGGGTAGTTAGGGTTGCCATCTAGCTGGTATTTTACCTGGCCTGGCTTTGATCCCAATGTTATTAATAGGGAAAAAAGAAAAATATATAGGAAGGCCAGTATTTTTAGGTGGCAACCCCGGGGTAGCCCAAAGCCACCTTACAATAATAAGTACCAACTTTACTTACTATATCACACAAACTACAACTTTTTTTCTACAGGAATGTATTTGGGAAAATTATTATTTGGAAAGTCCTACCAAAGGCCTGTAGTCCATTATTAATGAGCCCTAAAGAGTTAGTAGAATTTATTGCCTAGAATAATACCCATTCATCATTCTTCTACTGGCATTCATAATATATTATTATAATCTAAAGTAAGCTTCACTCCCTACAGCCCCTGTACTTTTTTATAAAAGAACGCAGTTATAAAAACAGATAACGTCACAAATCAATACATTCTTTGGTACAACTTCCAAAGCGCATGCGTCAACTATACAGAACTTGTTAGCGTTCCTCCGTACGTATTAGCGGGTGCCCGCCCACTGCGTACGTGACGTATTGCGTAACAGCAAAGTAAAAAAAAAAAAAGAGCAGAGGAGAAAGTCATGGCTGCCCGGAGAGGTAAAGAGGTCACCGGTAACCGAAAGCAAGGAATAAATGATTTGTTTTCGTGGTTTGGTTAGATGTACGCGTGCGGATAACTTGTTTATCGGTGGTCTGTGTGTAAGGTGTTCCGTAGCGTGTGAATGAATGTGTTTATGTATACATGTGTACGTGTAAATGCGTGCAGTAAGCAGTTTGTGTATGGCTATTTATAGAACAGCCGGTGACTGTCGCAAAGGAGTAATTCTTTAATGTTTCATAATTAAAGAAGATATGTTTCTTAGCAGCTTTGCGATATAGGTTGTTTAATGGTGTTTCTAGATGAAAGCAGCGTTCTCTTCAGCCAATAGAGCAGGTCAGCATTAAAGGCTTCTTGACAGATCTGTTACTCAGAATGCTATACATGTCTTAATAAAAGATTTGTTTTTACTTTGTATAACCATTTTGGTTACTGCATCACTGTTTTTGGGTCTCTTCTAAAGCTGCCCATAGATGTAAAGATTTTTAAATTATCCGATAGTCATCGTGAGACCACGATAATCTCGAAACGATCATACGAATTGTGCATCAACTAAAAAGACCAATTTTTCAGGAAAAAAAAGGGGAGCTGCCTGCTTGGCCGCCTTGCAAACATAGATAGATAGCACTGGGACCGACAAAGATTTTTTAACCTGGCCGATAAATTTCCTGACAGATGTCGGCCTAAAAATCGTAAGGTGTATGATCGTTCGAATCCCACTAACCGCACAATAATTTCAAAGGATTGGTCAGACTAAAATCGGTCATTCAGCAAGAGAAATCTTTGCGTCTATGGGGACCTTAAAATATATTGTAATTTTCCAAATTTGTTTCTCAGCTGGCTACCTAGTGATTTGAATAGCAATTAAGTTGCCAAATAAATTGAGTAGTTGTATAATTGAATATATAATATGCTTATCATGCCTATTTCTTTCTTTAGGTAATATTTTATTTTTTGAGTTGGACTGAAATTTTCACCCAGTAGTGGAGCAGAAACTTAAGAGCTATACAAGCTCACTTATTTGTGCTTACAAATTGCATTTCTATAACTGGTTGGTATGAATATCCTTTTTGAATTTTGGCACAGCCCTGTGAAATATTTTAACTCTTGAAAAGCAGTATCATCATCTTCATTATAGCAGTCCCAAGTCACCCGTTTTAGTGAACCACAATACTTTTATTGAATGTTTTAGAATAGTGTCCCTGCAGGTGTAGAAAAACAACTCCCAGTTTTCTTAGGTAAAATTAGGTACCTCGGCTTATACTAGGGTTGGCTTATACTCGAGTATATACGGTACTTGTATTTCCACTGCCATACCCATAGCCAAGTGCTATGGGCATGAAAACATGTACATCTTTGCCAGAGATATTTCCTTAAATAGCAAATTATGTGTTTACATTTAAAAATATCTACTGAAATATTCATAATCTTTGGTTTAAACAGCAAAAAAAAAAGTTCTAAAAACATTTGGTGTCAAGAATAAGTCTGGACCACAACAGGCTTAAAATATTTGCTGATTTTCATCCAGTAGACAGCACTCCCGTTTGATTAAAACCATCTTTATTGCTTTTTAGGACAGCAGCATAATGCAATGTTTCGTGTGGAGTGCCACTCGAAACGTTGCATTATGCTGCCTTCTCCCCAAGCGAACTGTTGGTATAGGAATGATTAAAAGTGACTGCAATCTCAGCTACTACCCGCTGACCCGAGTATAAGCTGAGGTAGAATTTTTCAGCACATTTTGGATGCTGAAAAACTCGGCTTATACTCGAGTATATACAGTATTTAAAGGCAATTTCCAAAAGGACAAAAAAAACCTGTTAATTGAGCAAAATAAGCTGCTGTTACAGGGTGTATAATTAAAAGATTAGTTATATTGTGTTTGTGGGTGGGGCAGTTTCTTGCAAACACATGCACCCTCCCAGTGAATACAATTTCTTACATTTTACAAGGTTGGTGCAACTAAATAAATAAATAAAAAAAGTATTTTGGGCACTGCTGCATGTTAATTTTCACATTTTCAGCATCTGTTTAAATAGGTACATTTAAACCTACATTGTCATTAAAGGAGAATTGAAACTTCTCAAAGTAGGCTAGACATGCTGCACATTATGTTTTTAGGTTCTTTGCCAGTCCAAGGCAACAACAGCCCTTTAGCAATGAAGAGCTCTGCCACCGAATATGGCCCCAGTAGCTCCCCTCCATCTTTTTTGCTGATTTCACTGCACATGCTTTAGGTATACCTACTTTTCTGCTGATTCACTGCACATGCTCTGGGCTGATGTCAGTTACCTGAGCTTAGGGCGACTTACAATATGTCAGTATTTCTGCTTAATGATTTACAATGACCCCTAAATTGTGAAGATAATCCTCAAATTCAATTCCTTTCAATGGCAACTATTGTGAAAATGTAATATGAGCTAAGTCTCAAGGGAATAAGACACTTTCTAAATATAATCAGTGAAAAGTGATGTACTTTTTCTGAAATAATCAAGTTACTAATTAATATACCCATCCTGAACTCTCTCTCTTTTTACAGGGGAGTTGGAGCTGTGTGCCTAGACAATTTTTTAGGGCTAATTTTCAAAATAACCCTCTGCAATCAACACAAAGCCCACCTTTAGAGATACAGATTGGGGAAGGGAGCATAGGAAAGAAACACTTTATTTCATAAATTGTATAGTCTGTTTTATTGATAAAATAAATCTGGTAATATATTTTTGTTCACACTAGAATCCCTCTTTAGGAATTATTTAATTGGAAACAAAATACATGAGCAAAAAGAGTATTAACATATTCCCTAGTTCAGGAGCATAGCACAAATGTATACAGGTAGTTAATATAGATGGTAACATTTTCTCAATATATGTTTGTTTGTTTTTTTTGTTTGTTTTGTTTGTTTTTTTTTATATTTAGAACCCAGCAGTGACGATGAATCATATGAAGTGTTGGACTTAACAGAGTATGCCAGACGTCACCATTGGTGGAACCGCTTGTTTGGGCGTAATTCAGGGCCACTTACAGAAAAATATTCTGTAGCTACACAAATTGTAATTGGAGGCGTGTCAGGCTGGTAAGCAATGTATATATTTTTTTAATATACCCATTGTTGTTTTTGTCCTTTCTTTACAGTTTAGTGGCACTGAAAAAAAAACAGGACAATAGCCTAGAAAATAAGACTGTTTAAATTAGAACATCCTTTTGTTATGATGTTATTTTCTTTAGGGTTATGAAGGGACTGGAAATTGGGGTGGTATACTATTTCATAGAGTAAATTCCCTATTACTTGCTTTCAAAGCTCTTAAAAATGAATTACTTTATGCTGTAAGTCTAGCCAGTGACCACATAGCACATTAGCTAGGCAAACCAGAGTTTTCCAGCAAGGTTCAACTCACAAGTGAGCATTGCTGACTTTTGCTGTCTTGTGTGTCTGGACTGTAGTCATGTGCCTGTGTTGTGGACATTTTAACATGCATAGATTTGCAATGTAAGAAGAATATGTCTTACAAATCTCAGAATATATTTTAATATAACTGCTAAATGTATTAAAATATTTCTATTGTATTTATAGGTGTGCTGGATTTCTGTTTCAAAAAGTTGGCAAACTTGCTGCAACAGCAGTAGGTGGGGGTTTCCTTCTCCTTCAGGTAATTCAGTACTTCAATGATAACGCTGGGGAGCAGATTGCAAAAATCGACAGGGGAATAAACCATTCACTGTTCTCTGACTTTTCCCCCACTCTCTTGCATTTATTTGCTGCTGAAACCCCTCTTAATTAACCTATTAAAGGAAAAGTATTTACAGGGACGTGTGTATGTGTTATGCACCCCCAGGTGAATATAATTGCTTACCTTAGGAAATCATGGCAGTATACACTTATGAACTAGTACAATGGGCAGGTATCTAATTCCCCAGCAATTTACTTCACTCTTCTGGATAGCACTCCTGCAAAGTCGATTAATACTTTAAAAGGTAAAATTTTGCTTTACTGCCTATTAACACTGTCACGTCTGGGATTGTCCTGCTTCGTGGCTGTTGACTTTTCTTACTTAGGATACTAATAAGGGTCACAGAATTAGTGAGCAGTCAGTGCTGCCTGTTTTAGGAAAGAGGACAAGGGACAAGAAAGGTGGAATTACTTTGGGGCACCAAGTTTTTATACAGCAGGAAAATAAGTATTTAACATGTCAACAGTTTTCTCAGTAAATATATTTCTAATTGGGCTATTGACATAAAATGTACACTGGATGTATGTAACAGCCCAAGTAATCCACACACAAAGAAATCAAAACAAATAATAATAATAATCTGTGGCACTGTTTTTTTGGCTTCCAGGTTCTGTGACCCCATTTGAAAGCTGGAAAAATGCAAAAGATAAAGGCAATTAAATCAAATACAATAAAAAATAAAGACCAATTAAACATTTGCTTGGTATAGGACATTATGAAACATAGTAATAGTTTTTTTTAGGTGAGCTACTCTTTAGCAAAAAAGCTGACTGTTACATAAATTACCCCAGAGTCTGTCCTTTTTTAGAACCAGCATTGCCTGCAATGGCAGAGCAAAGACTTTTGGGATAAGTTCATACCAGCTTTGTATAACTTTAAGAAATTATTTTTGTCCATTCTTATGCAGATTTTCTCCATGATGTTCAGGTTAGATAGTTGACACTTATTCAACTCAATTTTCAAATAGTGCCCAAGTTCCCAGGCTGACTGAGATCAGCACTTTTACTGGGCCTTGCAGGAGATTCACTGTTTTTGAGCCACCCTATTGTTACTTTTGCCTTGCCTTCTGCTTCTTAGATTGGGTTTTATAGCAGAAAGGTTATTGCAGTATTATGTCAATTTACTTCTCTGCTTGTATGAGCTAACCACTTTTAGAGCTCTGCATGAAAGCAGAATAAAAGTAGGCTGACACCATTAATCAAAAAGAACCGTGTTGAAGACTGTTTGCAAGAAAATGTTTGAGCACCCAGTTGAAGTTTAAAATAATGTGTGTTCTGAATCTACCACTGCTTACACTGAAGTACGGGTTTTGCAGCACTCTGTTTTATCTTTTTGTTTCTCCAGATTGCCAGTCATGGTGGATATATACAAATAGACTGGAAGAGAGTTGAGAAAGACGTGAACAAGGCTAAAAGAAAGATTAAAAAGGAAGCAAATAAGACACCTGAAATTAACACTGTAATTGAAAAGGTAAGAGCTGAAAATATTTGCTTAAAGGACACCTATCGGGATTTTTTTTTTCCTGCCCAACGCAGCTGTGAGCTGATAGAACCTGTACCAAGTATCCCAAATCCCAGAACACTTTTTCAACTGACTGCATTGTTTTCCGGATTGTGGGCAATAGGTGCTTTTTAAATGAGTTTGAAAAGTAGTGGTGTAACATGGGTGCTACGTACCCTGTTGCAGGTATTGGACTCGCTTCCCCCATCCCCTCTCGTATAGTTACGCCACTCTTCAGTAGCCATATATTGAAATTCAACCTATTCTGTGGAAAACCTAGGCACAGATTGTCTTAAATGTTACACGAGCAAACACAACAGAACAAACACCCAACGAGTATGTATGTAAGAGAAATTGTTTCTTTATCCCAGTTTATAGTCTTTTTGCACTAATGCATGGAAAGGCTACACATATTAAAATGTACTGTAAATGTTCTTTGATTTCCAAATATGCATGTGTATATTTTCAACATAAATCGCTCCCTGAATTGGATCTTGTATATTTGAGAGAAGAAACTAGTTAAAATTACACTTGTATTATTTTTAATGAAAGGTCTGTAAATTTCATTGCATTATAGGTGAATAATAGTTGGGGATTTTTTAATAAACTCCCAATACCCATTGCACAGCTCAGAGATACCCATGGGTGCTATCTGTGTGCAGGTCCTCATCTTATGTTATCCTTCAATAGGCTGGGGCACATATGTCAAACAGGCATTGTGCAGTATTAGTGTATGGTGCCAAGGTTTTACTGGGTGGGTTATTCATTTAAAAAAAAAAATACTTGGCCTGTTTTTTAGTGATATTGGATGCAGTCATATTTAGGAAGAAATGTTTGTAGTCCTCACTTTAATCCTTATTTGCAACAATGGCAATGACTGTGAATAAAACCTGTAGTATACTTAATACACCTATTTTGGCAGCCCAAATTGGTGTAAAACTACATTGTCCCCAAAAATCAGGTAGCACAAAAAGTTAATTAATAAATAAACATGCAGCATTTCATTGTTTAATGGGAAAAGCTGGAAAAAAAGTATTTTTCAGTCTGAATGCTTTAGTGAGTGCAATCTTGCTGAAATCCATAGACTGTGGTCTTAGGCAATTTTTACTGTTCATTAGCCTTAAAGAATAAACTTGATATTTTTTGTTTTGTAATCAGATCTCCTAATTTCTTTTCTTTCTTTTGCAGTCTACTGACTTTTTTAAGAAGAACATTGTTGTATCTGGTGGATTTGTGGGTGGGTTCTTAATTGGCCTTGCCTCTTAAAGAACTACAGGAACACAGAAAAATGGAGCTGGGAATATGGACTTGGGTGGAAAGAAGACACTTTTTTTTTAACTTTTAGGATGTTCATGGCATATGCTTATATGCAAAGAGGTCATGGCATTACTGAGTGCCTAATCTGTATTGATGGACTGTTTTTTGGCTAGTTCATGTATGCGTTTATTCTTTGCACTACTGTTCTTAATATTGATGTTTTTTAGTTTCTGAAAAGTTGGTGTGTTGCATTTGGTTTTATTATGTGTTTGTCATGAAAGACCCACAAATATTCATGATTCCTGTACTCCATAAATTTGCATTACATATTTAACAGTATGTTTGTTTTTCTGAGAAGTGCCAAAACAATGTACTGTAACTGGCAATCAAACCTGGCAGTGATTGTTATTTAAAAAGGAAAATAATTGAATCTTGTGCAATATATAGATTATGAATAAATATATAAGTAGCAAAAATCCACTTGATGGTATTGCATGGTGTAAGTCTTCGTTAGAGTGACAGAAAATATAGGTTGCATTGTTAAAACGTATGAACAACACAAATGATTAAAAGGCAATTATTCTAATTATATTTGCATTAACACAAGAGGTTTTATTGATGAAAGATCTGGATGTGAATAGAATTAATGCCCCATATCCTGAGACGTGTCTGAGAAAATAGAAGCAAATCAAAGCTGTAAGATTAAAGTACTTGTTTTAAATTAGATTTGAGTAGCAGTCACTGGATTTTTTGTTTTATTTATAGAAAACACTTTACACTATGATAGTCTTGTGTCTTCACTTAAACAGAAGTCCAAATACACCATAATCTGTAATCTGCAAATCTGAAGTTCGTACTGCATCTGATATACTTGAGCCAAAGGTAGCTTGTATGGCTCCCCTAAATCTGATTATTAAACATGCCCCAAGGTATCTGCTCTACTGTGTCTAGGGTACATACTATATGTGGAACACCGCTGCATCAGCTTGGAAAGCATTGATTTTAACTGATATTGTGGTTTTCAAACTGGAAATATAAAATAATAGGCCCCAATGTATGTTTTTACTATTGCATTTATACAACTTTTGGTTAAAGCGTTCTCAGTGAGGTAGCGATCCTTTAAGTAGTATAGCCCAGGCACAAAATGTCCTGAGCTCCACTTTTCATATTGCAGCATGTACATGGTGAGTTTTCAATTAAATAAATGCATACTTAACCATTCATGGTCTACTTTGTCTGAACCAGGTGCAATGACCCCAAGCCCTTAGTATAAGGTACAGTCTGATACATGGAAAATAAGAATTAGTTGCATTACACTAAAGTACCCCATTTTTCAAACAGAAGCAATTAACTTATCGGTGCCCATAAAAAAAATATTATTATTAGAGATGCACCAAATCCAGGATTCTGTTAGGATTCAGCTTTGTTTTTTTTGTTTTTTTCAGGATTCCGAATCCTTGTGCTTGACCGAACCAAATCCAAATAGTTAAAATCATGACCGCTGACCCTGATTCAGATGCAGTTTGTATTCGGGCAAATCTTTTACAAAGGGTTCGGGCCAAATCCCAAAATAGTGGATTTGGTACATCCCTACTATTAATATTTAATTCCCAACAATATTATATGATTCATTCATGGCATACATTGTCGTGATTTTCTTGCTTTATACTCGCTTTCCTGTTTCTTGATATTTCCCTATACATCAATTTGCCAGTAGTCCATTATCTGCTCTACTTGGTGCAGGGGAATATAAAAGCCAATAATGTAAAACTGTAAAACTGGATAAGTAAAACTGCAGTACAACAGAGACCGGGCCAGTGGCAAAGCCCTTTGACTGCCTTGCATATACAGCAACACTCTCAAAGGCCTTTAAAAGTATGCTTTGATCTTCCTTGAGAACTTCATATGAATGGAGAAATTTATATGTACATCCACAGTATGTTCAGTTTTTTGGTAATGCCTAGCTTTGATACAGAAGTACTGTACTAGAGTGTCTGTAAATTCTATATTTCTCTGTAATAATAAAAAGTACCTTTTACTTTATCCCAACTAAGAGATAATTAAAACATAATGAAGGCAAAACAATCTTACTGGGTTTTTGAGTTTACTCACATTTTCGGGTTAAAAAAAAACTTGCATTTTTTCAAAAAACTTTAATTTTTTAGGATTTATTATACCCCGACCCTGGCAATAGCTCGAATCGTAAATACATCATCTAAAACCTGTTAAAGTCATGTAGGAGTCAAGGGCAGAGGTCCCATGAACGATTTGAAGATGTTAACAGCCTTCATGATGGTCGAGTTTTATTTGAGGATTTTGCCAGAAGCACAACAGCAAGACAGTATAAGGCTGTTTCTGTAGCATAATCAGAGTTATACTTCCTCTAAGCAAAACCTGTATAGTTTTGTTGTTTAGCACAATTTTTGTATATAGATATATACAAAGTTTGGGAACCCCTCTTAATTATTTTGGTTTTGTTTATCATTGGCTGAGCTTTCAAAGTAGCAACTTCCTTGTAATATATACAGTAACATGCCTTATGGAAAAAGTAGTATTTCAGCAGTGACATACAGTTTATTGGATTAACAAAAAATATGCAATACGATTCATAACAAAATTAGACAGGTGTATAAATTTGGGCACCTCAACAGAGATATTACATCAATACTTAGTTAAGCCTCCTTTTGCAAATGTAACAGCCTCTAGACGCCTCCTATAGTCTTTGATGAGGGTCTGGATTCTGGATGGCAGTATTTTTGACCATTCGTCCATACATGGACAGCCTGCTTCAAATCATCCCATAGATTTCAATGATATTCAAGTCGGGGGACTGTGATGGCCATTCCAGAATATTGTACTTCTCCCTTTGCATAAATGCCTATGTAGGTTTTGAAGTGTGTTTAGGGTCATTGTCTTGTTGGAATATCCAACCCCTGTGTAACTTCAACTTTGTGACTGATTCTTCAACATTACATAGTTACATAGTTAAATTGGGTTGAAAAAAGACAAAGTCCATCAAGTTCAATTCCTCCAAATGAAAACCCAGCACCCATACACACACCCCTCCCTACTTTTAATAAAATTCTATATACCCATACCTATATTAACTATAGAGCTTAGTATCACAATAGCCTTTGATATTATGCTTGTCCAAAAAATCATCTAAGCCATTCTTAAAGGCATTAACTGAATCAGCCATCACAACAACACCCGGCAGTGCATTCCACAACCTCACTGTCCTGACTGTAGAGAACCACCTACGTTGCTTCAAATGCTTCAAGTTCTTTTCTTCTAGTCTAAAGGGGTGGCCTCTGGTACGGTGATCCACTTTATGGGTAAAAAGGTCCCCTGCTATTTGTCTATAATGTCCTCTAATGTATTTGTAAAGTGTAATCATGTCCCCTCGCAAGTGCCTTTTTTCCAGAGAAAACAACCCCAACCTTGACAGTCTACCCTCATAATTTGTCTTCCATCCCTCTAACCAGTTTAGGTGCACATCTCTACACTCTCTCCAGCTCATTTATATCCCTCTTAAGGACTGGAGTCCAAAACTGCACTGCATACTCCAGATGAGGCCTTACCAGGGACCTATAAAGAGGCATAATTATGTTTTCATCCCTTGAGTTAATGCCCTTTTTTATGCAAGACAGAACTTTATTTGCTTTAGTAGCCACAGAATGACACTGCCCAGAATTAGACAACTTGTTATCTACAAAAACCCCTAGATCCTTCTCATTTAAGGAAACTCCCAACACACTGCCATTTAGTGTATAACTTGCATTTATATTATTTTTGCCAAAGTGCATAACCTTGCATTTATCAACATTGAACCTCATTTTCCAGTTTGCTGCCCAGTATTCCTGGACAAATTTAGACAAATCACTCTGCAAAGTGGCAGCATCCTGCATGGAATCTATAGTTCTGCACAATTAAGTATCATCTGCAAAAAAAGAAACAGTACTTTCAATGCCCACCTCCAGGTCATTAATAAACAAGTTGAAAAGCAAGGGACCTAGTACAGAGTTCTGCGGTACTCCTCTAACAACACTGGTCCAATTAGAAAATGTTCCATTTACCACCACTCTTTGTAGTTTATCTTTTAGCCAGTTCTACAGTATATCCAGGTACAAATACTATGTTCCAGGTCAACATTCCTTAATTTAACCAGTAACCTTTTGTGTGGCACTGTATCAAATGCTTTAGCAAAGTCTAAGTAAATCACATCCACTGCCATCCCAGAATCGAGGTCTCTACTTACCTAGTAGAGACTTCATATGATTTGCTATGAAGTCCAGTATCTTATCCTTAATTAACCCTTCGAAAAGCTTTCCTACCACTGACGTCAGACTAACTGGTCTATAGTTTTGAGGCTGAGAACGGGATCCTTTTTTGAATTGAGGCACCACATTAGCAAATCACCAGTTTCTCTGCACTATGCCAGATCTCAATGAATCCTGAAAAATTAAGTAAAGAGGTTTGGCAATCACAGAGCTAAGCTCGCTAAGTACCCTGGGATGAATACCATCTGGCCCTGGACCTTTGTTAATCTTAAAATGTTCTGGTCTCTTTTGAATTTCTTCATGTGTGAACCATGCATCATTAGTTATATTACTAGAATTGGGACTATTAAGAAGGAAACCTTCACTTGCTTAAAGTTATTTGAAAATATAATTGCAGTTTAAAGCAGTCTTTGAGTCTCCCTATTTGTTGTCTGGGTCCAATAAATTCACAGGTGTCCAGCCTCCTCCAGGTCTTTTAATAAAGGGTTTTTCACCTTCCAACATTTTTTTGGAAAAATAAAATCTCAAATTTTTAGAGATTTATCATTCCCCAAAGCTGCTGAAAATACTCCATCTCAAACCTGTTGAGGTCATGTAGAACTTAATGGCAGATGTCACTGAAGTTGTTTCTTGACATCGTGATCTAAAATGGATAATCCGATAAAGTCTGGGTTTTCTACTTATAATCCAATAAAGTCGAGTTTTCGTAGCGACAATTTAATAAAATCGAGTTTTCAGAGCTTCAGCTTCAGTACAATTCAAATTGACCCTCCATTTTGTTGCAGAGTTTTTTTGCTCTATCTTTTTCAAGAAAAATGATTGATACACGAGTTTAGTTTATAAACTAAGATTAATTTGACTTTTAGTAAATAACCCCCTTTATGTCTGGGTGACAAGTCCCATTTAAGGGGAACTCCCTGCTTAAAATAACAGCATGACAACTTATTTTTTTTAAAGCTGTGTATAGGGAGCAAAGGCCCTGTCATTTTAGCAAGCATTAAAGGCAGGCTGCTTCTCCAATTGAAAATACGTAAATATAAATAAAAAAATAAGATACAGTTACACAGTCATCCGTACATGTGGCAATTAATTGGGTGTATTAATTGAATGTTCTTTGCAGCAAAATCGGTTAATTACTTTTTAATGCAGGTGCAACCTTTGTTCAACATGCATTTCTCAATTTTTTTGAGCATGCATCAAAGCATAAAAAAGTAACATCCTGATTTAAATAAAAAACATAATTAATCGGAGCGTCGTGAAACGCAGGTCAGTCAGTGCCAAGTAAAGTCAAGAAAGTGGCCAAGCCGAGGAGGTCTACATTTACACCTTCCACCCCACTATGTAACGGTCAAGCCTCCCCGGCCAGAGTTAGTCGGGAGGAAAGGTGGCAACTAGGGTTTTAGAGTGAGCTAAAATAATGTTTCATTAAGAGCAGAATTAGGCACTATTTTTTTTTTTTGAATAATAGGTACCCTTTAAGCAAATAAAGTGTAACTACATATGCGTATTGACAATTACTTGTTACAAATGCAAGCCAATGGCACTCTTTTGTGTGTATTCAGGTTTGTGTTTGTTGTTAAACTATTGAAGTTAATAAAGTTGCACCTATAAAAGAAAAAGCACTGTTGGTTTGTTGTTACTGGGCAACATGTAAAACAATGCTTTCTCTATAGCAGCAGGACTTAAGTTTTATATTCCAGAGCCACAGTGAAAGACTCTGCGGACAGCCATTCAGCCAGCACTACAATTTCTTTAAGATTATGGCTTTACCTTTTCTACCAGGGAATTCCTTTAATAGGAATGTAAGTATAAACAAATTGTTTAAATGATATGAGTGATGAATGGAATTTGTGATGCTTGAAAACAGCAAGAAAAAGCTAAATCATAAATAACTAGGAAGGGTGTTTGTTAGACTGTTTTACTAACATATTTAATAAATAAACTTGTTCAAATACCATTAGTAGCTATAAGGGATTAGTCTTCTACATTTTTTTCAAGCTTGGTATTTCAATTGCTTTCTGATCGCTAGAAGTTAATTACCTTAGTAACCAGGCAGCAGTTTGCAAGTAAATATAGATCAACAGAAGAGTACCCAAATAAAAGAAAAAATCGATCTGTTTATTTCTTTTTTTAATTTTTGGTTACCAGGGTCAGCATTTTCAATTGCAGTCTGAAAAAGAAAATGAAGAATTATCTTTTTAAAAAAACATGCAAATCAAAATATAAATACCATTTGATGCATTGCCTAGCATAGATATAACATAATTTATAATATACTAAAATTTAATCCTGTATAAAGGTGAACAAGCCCTTTAAGGTGGATATAGAATGCTCCAGTTGTGAGTGCTAGCAGCTTCTTCACTCCACACAAAGGAGTGATTTGTCTAACACATTTAATTATTCATTAGTATCACATGGTGGGAGAAGTAATGATGGACATCATATGTGGGGGTGGCTAGACTATTAACTATTGATATATAAATTTTGTAACACCATAAAAATATAAACACATAGGGGAATAGACGGGGGATCTCCTCATGAAATGAGATTGCTGGGGTACAATGGCACTTAAAATTACTTAAAATTACTTTGATCGGAAATTGGATATAATGGGGAATTATTATTTTAGCTTTTAACGATATTTTACATATATGGTCATTTATGGAGGAAGTATATTGACAGGTAAGATCAGTAGATGTATCCCGAGGGCCAGATCTTAAACATCTTTTCAACTTTTAGCATTAATGTAACACTAGCAATTGAGTCGTTCATGCAGGGTATACTATTACATGGGAATGTTACAAGCTTGTTACATGTTGCTTTGGTTTTAACTTTATTTAATACTACTTAATTTAATATAATACTACTAATGTGGGTTTGTTTGAACAGGTCGCTGATTTGGTGACGAGGTATGTACGTCACTTTAGCTGCTTTTCCCACCAGTAAGTGTATTTAAGACAATTGTACTGTCAGTATGATACTTTGAGAAAGGCTCTAGGGAGGGCTGAAACTTTAGTCCATAATTTTTCAATAAACTTAATATTTTTAAGTCCTGTGAGTGCTGATCCTCTTTTTCGTATTGTATGCTGAATCTATTGATCGTGCACCCAGGCATCCTAACAGTTTTTTATGTGAGTGCTGGCATCTCTTCTATTATTTATATATATACAGTATATATATATCTCTTAGAAGTTCCTGAATATCCGATATAACACATGGCTTGCTTGAAGAATTGTGCAAAAAAAATCAAGCAGAATACCGAAATCAACCTTCCAAATGCTTGCCCCATTTCCTTAAATTGGGGCTGATTTACAAACATAGGTGCTTAATGGCAGGTGCCAATAGCATCAATCTACTAGCTCATTTATGCCACTGCTGAAGGCAACAGTCTTGGTCTTACAATCAAGTGGAACCTTGCTCCTGTTCATCTAAATATTTACCTTCATCTCCTAGTACTCTCCATCCGGGCCAATTTTATATCCGTATACTTCACCATGACCTTCCCTACATGTACATTATTGGTACTGGGAACTATAGTGTAAATCACCAGAGGGTGCCAAATGTTAGACAGCTCTCTCCTAGTGAATATAATCACCTACCTGATACCCCGGCTGGTGCTCCTGTTAGTAGAAAACTGTGTGAGCCTGGGGTACTTCTTACTAAGCACTACGGAGCAATACCCTTCTTTCTCTTATTCTGTCTTCAGTGCCTGGGACAGATGCATTTGCAATAGAGTAAAAAAAGCTGACAGTTGTTACTGCAGATGCAGGTGCTCACTGAGAAAAGTCCCTGGCCAGTGCAGTTTTCTGCTAACAGGAGCACCAGCCCAGGGTATCAGGTAAGGTACTTTATAAGTCACTTGTAACGTTCTCACTGGTGCGACATATGCCCCAATTGTGCTATTGATTTCCCCATTTTGTTTCTGTGTGTATGCTCTACTTCATAGATTATAAGCGCTTTATAAGATGTAACTTGACAGCAATTACCTGAAGTTGCCCATCTCCATTCACTTGAATCAGATTCTCTTATGTGCAGTCACAACATTTTCAGGCTCAGCTCTGTTTTACACTACTGTGTGGGACTGCATGCATGCAGATCTTATTCAAATGAATGGAGATGGGGCATGGAGCAGAAGCCTGAATAAATAAGCGGGGGGGGGAGGAGCAGAACCAGCACTCCATTTGCCCTTGGCCTAAGGAGTACTTGACCCAGTTGGGTGCTATAAAAAGGGTCAAACAGGCCCATGGGCCTCCAGTTAGGCAGCCCAGCATTACACCATATAGCTCATTTACTAAAATAAGCTGTAGTGCAAACTTTTCTTTGAAATAATGCTCTACTTTGTGCTTTACTTTGTGTAGCCTTTCTGGACTGGATCCTCTGGTACATACTTATAGGGATACCTACTAACATTCATATCGGAAGAAAATGGCAAGGGAAAAGTAAATCTGTATCTCTATATACTGGGTCTAGGTGTCTTTCTTGCATGTGCAGGAATAAACAATAATTTAACACATTTTGTACTATTGCTCAAACAATCAGGGATTATTATTTTCACTGAAAATACAAGTTAAAGCGTAGTGTTTTTTAATACATCTTATACTTTGTCTTTTTAGTTAGGAAAAGAAAAATTCCACAAATCCCAGCATTTTGGCTACAGCAATGACATTTCCATGTTGCTTGGGGCAGAAAAAACAGGAATTGGAGGAGAACCTCTTCCAGGACAGAATTTAAAACCTAAATTTAGTGTATTCCCTAAAGGAGTTGGCAGTGATGCCCCATCCTGGGTGGCATTTGACAAGCAGGTACATTATGATTATTTATTATTTTTTTGCAAATGTATTTGTATCCTGGTGTTTATATAGTACCAACACATTTCAACAGCACTTTACAAAGATTGTACATAATTCACGTCAGTTCCTGACCCAGTGAAGTTTACAGTCTGAGGTTCCACACCATATGGGGTATATTTATCAAAGTTAATAGTGAAGTTCTGCCACTAGAGTGAAATTCCGCAGCTCTTAATTCATTTCTATGGGATTTTTAAAGGCGTATTTATCAAAGGTGAACTTTCACATTCACCCATTGATAAATACGCCTTTCAAAATCCTATAGAAATGAATTGAGAGCTGCGGAATTTCACTCTAGTGGCGGAACTTCACTCTGATAAATTTACCCCATGGCAATTCTAGATGGGGCTGATCTCTCTAACAGCCGGGAGACTAGTTTCTCTAGTAGTGGTGGGGAGGAGAGCAGAGTCAGGCCTAAGCAGATTGTCGTTGTAGGGGATTCAATTATTATTATTTATTTTTTTTTATTGATTTTTTATTGATTTTCTTTCAACAATACAACACAGAAATTAAGATGGGGGGGGATAACAGTCCCGCCTGGGGTTCACCTGTATTTATCAGGATATGCATACAATTTAATTTAAGCTCAAACATCCTAGTCGTTTAGGCCTTCAGCTTCAGTCCATGGCTGCCAAATTTTTTTGAATTTCTCCGGACAGCCCCGTGCCAGGTAGGTAAGTTTAATCATAGGTAAAACATTATTAACTTGACATTTCCACATTCCCAGCGTGGGTACCCTAGGCCCCATCCATCTCATAATAATACACTTTTTTGCGTAATATAGTAGTCCTCTAATGAGAAGAGTCATATACTTGCCCACAACCACTCCCTCCAGCACCCCCAACAAACAACAGTGGGGAGACAGCAATGGGGGAAGGACCAGCTGCTCTGATAGATAGGTTGTGATTGCTCTTCAAAAGTTTTGTATATGAGGACATTGCCAAGTCATGTGTAGGAAGTCTGCCATCTGAAATCTATGACAGCTACTATTATCCCTTTTACAAAATCTGTGAAGCTTGGTGGGTGTCAAATAAACCTGGTGTAAACATTTGTATTGTATCAGTCTATCTCGGGAAGATACGAGAAAATGGTATAAGTTCTCAGTCGCCTCCTCCCATTGGGGGATTCATTCTTAGGAAAGTGGATAGGGTAATGTGTCATCCGGATCGCTACAACCAAACAGTTTGCTGTCTTCCTTGTGCCAGGGTTTGGCATGTGGTTGATTGGGTAGACAAATTATTGGGTGGGGCTGGGCATGACCCAACTGTCTTAGTACATTTTAGTACTAATGACAAAATAAATGGTAGATGGAAGACCTTAAAGAGTGAGTTCAGGGATCTAGGCTGTAAGGTCTTCCAATGTAATTTTTTCAGAAATGTTGCCTGTGCTACATGAACGTTTAGGAAGACAGTGGAAGCATAGGGTTATAAATGCTTAAAGAATTATGGGGAAGCTAGGGTAGACGGGGCAGTGGGATTAGTAAGGGGTCATGGCAGGGGAGAGAGGGGGCCTACAGTTTACCAGCTAAGGAGGTCCCTCTGTTACAAGGAAAACAGGCTAATACTAACTAAGTAATGCAAATTTCAAAAGGAAAAGTATTGACCTCAGCTGTATGCTGCCAAATGCATGGAGTTTGTCAGGTAAAGTGGGAGACCTAGAGTTAATAGCATACTCTATAAATTATTATATACCTGTATTTGGTATCAGTGAGACCTGGTAGGATGAAACATGTGACTGGACTTTGAATGCAAATGGTTACACGCTTTTTAGGAGGGACAAAAAAGGGCGGAGGAGTGTGTTTGTATGTAAAGCCTGAATTAGAGCCATGCACTAAAGAAATAACCATAGCCGGCACCGGTGAGGGTGTTGAATCCCTCTGGGTAGAGATTTCAACTGGGCAAAGGATTACAAAGAAAATTATCTTTGGTGTATGCTACAAACCACCTTGTATAAGTGACGAGTATGAAGCCCAGCTAATCTTACAAATAGACACAGCTGGGTCAAGTTATTACAGACAGTGACTGGGGTAATGGGGTTGCCAAGGCAGAAAAAGCTAGTACGTTTGTAAATATGCTGAATGACAACTTTTTATTCCAGCTCGTTTAAGAACCTACTAGGAACAACTCTCTGTTGGACCTTGTAATAACTAATAATACTGAACTCTAGCCTTTGTGTGGGTGGCCATTTAGGGAATAGTGATCATAACATGGTCTCCTTTGAGATTCTGTTACTGAGGCAATTCTATAAGGAAGTAACTAAAATAGGTGAGGTTATCTCTGCAACATATTAAGTGGGAAATGATTTTCACAGGGTTAAACACAGAACAAAGATGGGAATTCTTCAAAATTCTGCTTAAAGGAGAAACAAACTCTTAATAAAAAAAAACCCTACCCACCTACCTTACATTGACCCACCTCCCTCCTTCCCCCCAGCCTAGCTGACCCATTGGGCAAATGCCCCTAAATCTTTACTTACCCTTCCTGCAGATTCTGTACAGCAGTTCACAGGTGCCATCATTCCAAAGATTACTGAAGCGGCTGAAGATGGCACCTGTGAACTCTGTGAGAATCAACACAGAGGAGTAAGTAAAGAGGTAGGGGCTTTTGCCTGGGGGGGGGGCAGCTAGGCTGGGGGGAGGGGGGTCTATGTAGGGTGGGGGGGTAGGGTTTTTTGTTTGTTTGTTGCAAAGCAAAACCTTTTTGGTTCAATAGAAGTATTGGTGTTGAGGTGGTAAGAAAAGGTATTGTAGCAAGCAGTGAAAAGAGTCCAAAACTATTTTTTAAATATGTAAATAGTAAAAAAAAACAGATACCAGAAACCAGTGCAAGTAGCATTAGAATTTAATAATCAGACCTGCATTATCAGCTTATATTATAGGCCAATCTCATTTTCTGCTTGATAATATGCAACGACCCCTAAGCTTAGCTTCTCGACAGCTGCTCAGAGCCCACTGAGCATGTGTTTGAAGTCCTGGATCATTGCTGCTATTGAGAAGCTGAAACTTTAGGCTGCTGCAATAAGTTCAGTATATAAAATATAGCATTTTTAGCCATATTAATTTTTAGGGTTTAGTTCTCCTTTAATATAACATAAACATTTAGAAAATTAAATTGAAAGTTAAAAATTAAAATAACTTTGCATAATTACATCCAAACTTTGTTAGGTTCTTTCATTCGATGCATATTTTGAGGAAGAAGTTCACCAAAGAAGAGAGGAAACCTATCGAATGAGGCAATGCAAGATATATTTCTATCTAGAAGATGACACAATTCAAGTTGTTGAACCCGAAGTAAAAAACAGTGGCATTCCACAAGGTTTGTTCCTTCTATGTTATTATTCCACATGTCTGTGGAAATATTAACTATGCTGAATATGGCAGGTTTGGTGGCTAGTAGTATGGTAAGTCACACATTCAAGTTTGGAGAAAGGTCAGGAGCCCTCCTCCTGGTGTATGAGTTCTTTGCCTGGCGTACTCAGTGATCATTTCCAGCAGATTTACAACAGAGCACATATAGTATAGTGTTCCTAATATGTGGCACAATCATGCACAAGTTCTGAAACCTACATTTATGGGAAATATTATCCAGAATGCTTGGGACCTGGGGGTTTCCACATAAGGAATGTTTCCATAATCTGGATCTTCATACTTTCTCTGCTACAAAATTCTTTAAACATTCATATAAATCCAATAGGACTGTTTTGCTTCCAATGAAGATTAATTATCTTAGTTGGGATCGAGTACAAAGTACTGGTTTATTACTACAGAAAAAATGAAAATATGTTTAAAAAATTGTAATTATTTCAATATAATGGAGTCTGTGGGAGATGACATTCCTATAATATGGAGCTTTCTGAATAACAGATCTCATGCCTGTGGGATATGTTATCTGGAAACCCGGTTATTCCAGAAAGCTCAAAATTCTGGAAAGGCCGTCTCCCATAGACTCCATAATATCCCAATGAAATAAAATTTTAAAAATATTTTCCTTTTCTCTGTACTAATAAAACAGTACCTTGTATGTGATCCTAATTTACTAATTTGAAGCACTGTCTCTTTAAAACTTCGACTTTGACCATTCGCCACCTAAAAGCTGCCGAAGTGCAGTTTTAGCCTATGGGGGACCTCCTAGAACCTGTATGGAGGCAATTGGGGGAGTTTGGGAGATCGAAGATCGAAGTTGAAAAAACTTTGAATCGAAGTAGCACTACTTTGAATCGTACGATTCGAAGTAGGCCCACTTCAACCCCAAAAAACTTCGACCACCATTCGGTTGGTCTTTTTGAATTTGAAGTTAGAAGTTTTTTTAACTTCGAACTTCAACCTTTCATAAATATACCCCTTAATGTTTATTATTTTTTTGTAGACTAAAGGTATTTTAGACTCAGATTACGGAAAGACCCCTTACCCAGATAACTCCAGGTCTCAAGCATTCTGGATAATCGGTCCCACACCTATACAATTTCTCACTTGTGTATATCCCAATACATACATATATAAAACTGTGGGAACAATTGTTGCTCAAAGTAAGGGCATTATTTATTTTTGAAATATGAAAAGTGCCTCACTGTGTTATTAATATCAGCCTCACTGTCAGCTCCTGTGATCCAAGGGCAACTACTGCCCATTTCCAGATAATGACCAATTTGTGAAATAAATGTTTTACATATTTATGACAGTATTTTACACTTTGTTTTTCTTTTACAAAGGTACAATAATTCGGCGCCATCGAATTCCTCTTCCAGCACCTAATGATGACCAGTTTTTTACTGTGGATCATTTTAACCTCAGTAAGGATATTGTCTTTTACTCCAAGATATATAGGATTGTAAATTGTGATGAGTTTACAAGAAATTTCCTGAGAAAGCTTGGAGTCAGAATAAATACCTCAGAAACGGTTCCACCTGATGCCTACTTAAGTACACGTAAAAAGGTAACTAAGATGAAGGGGAAATAAATACATATTGTTATTTTTATAGTATACTAGTGAAATAAAATGCTTTGTATATTTGCCAGAAGTTTATGTAAATTAGATAAAGATAAAAAGATACTTGCAAAGGTAAATCATGGATTTAGTCAGTTTTAATATGTACTTCATTTAACATATAAATTATTTCCTATATGGGTCCATGATTACTTAACAGTTACTAACTTTGCAAGTATTTATATACGGCTAATGACGAGAGCAAAAGACAATACTTGTCATCTTGTACATTCTCTGCACTGCATTTTGTTTTCTCTTCCTCATTTAATATATTTTCTCGTTTTCTATCCTTCCTCACTTTCTCCATTCTGTTTTGCGTTTCTTCTCTTTATTATCTCCCCCTCTGCTCCCACCTTCTCACTTTTTTTAACTCCCATCCTTCCCTTTATTGCATATGCTTCCTCTTCCTCTTTGCCCCGTCCCTATTCATTGTTTTTCTGAAATTCTTCTCCTAAAATTCCAGATCTTTGCACTGCATAAATAGAATAAAAAGAACTCCCATTCCCAGTTGTCTGCTCTCCGACCAAACCATTACTGCACATGCTTAAAAATGTATATTATGTATATTATGCATATACACTAATGGCCCATGGAGGGTTTTGAGCACCCATCATCCAATGCAAATCTCTGGCTGACAAATGATTGTAACTCCTTAAACCACTTTTTAGATGGAAGAGATGCAACCGTTACGTCCATATGAGCGGATAGATACACTGAAGCAGTTCTTGGAGCATGACAGACATGTTTTGCGTTTTTATTGTTTCTGGGATGATACAACTCCTTTTGGTGACTCAAGAGAACTTTTTTTATACTACTACCTGGCCGACGACACAGTTGAAATCCTGGAAGTCATACCAGCTAATTCTGGACGCGATACAACTCCAGTCTTCCTTCACAGAGGAAAGTTACCCAAGGTAAATAAACCGTTTTAACATGAACTGTAGATCTTATGTTAAGATCGGCAGGCAGGGGAAGCATGTAGGTATCTGCCATCAGCTGTGATAGCAAGTTGCATATCATTTACATGTGCACGTTAGTAAACATCAGGAAGCACAGGTTGAGCTGATGCTGCTCTCTGCATTGAATATTGGATCAGTAAGGAGACCACCAGCCGCAGGGGTGCAAATGAGCCATAAGGGGAGCATTCATAGCACTCTGTAACTTGTGCCCCTGGAGGAAGTAAATAGACCTCAATGATATCTAATTAAAAAAATCCTTGGCTCTTCTAGGTTCTAACTATAAACACTTCGAGCTCATTCACTAAGCCTGGTCTCTAACTCGTTATTTGGGAGGTCCAAGTCACTTTCCTTAGAAGAAAAACAATGTTTCTTTTCTACAGAATTTAGCTCTTAGTGACCTCCAAGATCCCTCTTTCTCTTCATAACCAGGTAGCAGAATACTAACTAGCCACATATAACTCAGGTAAGCATATAGTTACAAAGTTAAATTGGGTTGAAAAAAGACAAAGTGCATCAAGTTCAACCCCTCCAAATGTAAACCCAGCATCCATACACACACCCTTCCATACTTTCATGGCATTCTGAAGGGTGGGCAAAAAATATACCCCCAAAAATAATTCCCCAGCAGTTGGGGCTTTGCCTGGTCCATTGATGGGCTTTGCCTGGTTCATTGACATGTTTATTTTTTCTCTTAAATGCTGGTGTACCCAGCGCCTTTCTATTCAGAGTTTATGTCACAGCTTTATAAATAAATATAAAATTTTTTGCAAAATTTTACATATTGACACATGATTTTCCTGACCTGGATTGTATGAGGTTTTCTTTTGAACTAAATGGGCTGTGAAAATGTTTAGTATTAGGTACAGTAATAAAGCTCAGGTGGTGACTGACATTTGAAAGGAGGGAGCTCTTAAAAACAGACATCGAGAAGGATTCTCACCAGTTTAGTGTGTTTTGTATTTATCAAAACTTATGGTTTCAGTAGTATAACACAAATGATCACATCTTGCTTTATATTCTTTATTTTTTTTACAGAGTTTCAGCTTGGGGAAACCAGATTGCAGATTTTTTCAACTGTTACTATTTTATACATATGCTAGCCCTTACTCAACATGCTCTTTGAACATTACTAATACTAATATGTAACAATAGTTGTTGGCATCCTGACTTTCGGAAATTAGCCACATATGTGTCACACAGGTTTTAAAATTCTATCAGTCACATACTGTATCGGCACATTGGTGCAGTCCTTGCATGACTGGTCTCCACAGGCCCCTGTGTTTCATCAGTTGTTGGCCAAGGATAAGCCAGATAAGCAGATCTTAACATGTGTGGCCAGTTTAACACACTATATCAGAATGAATAGTTATTTGGAATTCCCGGCTGCTTGGTTGAGATATTTGCAGCAGAAAAATGTAAGGAAGTTATTAATAAACCATTTGGCTGCATTTATATGCTTGTGATGCCAGTATGGTGTATTCTTGGATCCTGGGCTTTTATAGCATACTAGACTATTCAGTAATAAAATATCTTATCTAAGATCTTATAATAAGGTTCCCAGAACACCAGAAATTCTTTGCTGATGATTTTTTTTTTTTACTTATCCTAGTTGTAATATAGTTTAAGGTTGCCACTACAAAGTATTACATGTATGTACAGTATATAAAGCATTTTTATCTAATGCAAAACATTTAATAGAGTGCTATTTCTGATACTTCTCTCTTCCAGTCTTCACCACAAAATGTGCTACAGCCTGGACAGACTACTGCTCGTACAGTTCTAAATGTGTTTGGACCAATGGGACATGGAGGTCGTTATATTCTTGATAACCTTAAGGTGAGAAAAAAGCAAAATATCTGTTTTCCCTTATGTTATAGTTTCTTCAAAAGCTAATTTTTAAGCAAATTTGAAATCAGCTTTAGTCTGTGTTGCTCATATATTCTTTCCTGACCAGGATAGTTTCTGGGGAAGCACCACAATTGCAAGGTTAAATGCTCCAAATTTCTACAATCGACCAGACTTCGCAGAAAAGCTCTATTATATACCATGACGTGTATTCATTTTATATGGCCACTATACTCAAGGATTAAGCAATACAACCATATCAAATAGTATTCAGTAAAAACATAAAAAATATTCTGTTTTTTATAATGAACATAGTTTCAGGCATTGCATCTTGTAAACAATTACAATACCAATAACATATATGTTGAATTTCATGTCCATAGTACATCATCCATTCTTGTGTCCCTGCGAATTCACCTCACATTAAACACTCAAAACACCTTTATATTAAAAGCAATTAAAATTGCCCTATCCAAGCTATTCAAATCACATAATCAAGCATGGAAGTAAGCAGAAATATATTTTTTGTATTACATTTATAAACTGTGGCTGCATATATTATATACAGACTTTCATGTGATGTTATCTCTACAGACCGGGGCTGTATATGAAGAGTTTTACAAAGACTGTGACTTAACAATTGGAGCAGCCATCAATGTATGGGGAAGAAAAGTAATCCTTTGCGACTGTGATGAATTCACCAAGAATTATTACAAAACCAAATATGGCATTGGTAAGTGAGAAATACATTCACAATTATAAACAAATTACAATATAGTGTAAGGGAAAATCTTAAAATTCACCTTATAGATAATTGAAACCATGATCAGAATTTTTATAATATTGCAAGCAATAATCTGATTCGGAAACGACAAACATTGTGCATATGACCCTGCATAATATTAAGTGAAAACATTATATATAAATACACCAGTAAATCCTCATAGTAATGCTGCTCAGAGTCCTCTGTCAAAAGAAGCAGCATTTCTTTCCTTCTATTGTGTACACATGGGCTTCTGTATCAGACTTACTGTTTTCAGCATAAACATCCAGGGCTAGGCATGAGCATGCTCAGTTTGCTCCTCTCCCCCACCCTCCTCCCCTCCCTGTTTTAATCTGAGCCAAAAGCTATGAGTGAGCAGGGAAAGACTCAGGCAGAAAGCGATGTCACACAAAGCTAATATGGCAGCTGCTATCCTAAACAAATAGAGACAGTGTCTAGAGCTGTTTACTCTGGAATGGTAAAGCATTCTACAGAATAAGTACAGTGTAATAGTTTGCACTATTGTGGCTAATCTATTGGCAATAGACTGTAGCTTTCCTTATTCTTTAATGAAACACAGGGATTCTGCTCAACAGGGCCAAAGATAAGAAAAGTATCAACTAAATTTAGAACAGTTTAGAGAGTCAGCGACCCCCCTTCCAGAGCTGCTTTAGAAGGGTGAAAAATTAGACTTAACACTTCAATATTAGAAAAATGGTCACACATAGAAAATAGAAAGTAATTGGAAAAAGTCTTTATTTCTGGTGAATTATCTGATTCCAGCTGAACTGAAAAAAGTGTTGGAAGGTGAACAATCCTTTTTAAGATTGTCTGCACTGCTGGTTCTGACTCCTGAATCTATGAGGCAGAAGCCAGCTGATTAATAGACCTGATGCAGACTAAACTAACTTTTGCTACATGGTTTAAAGAACCAAAGACCAGAAATGGATACAAAAATAAATCAAAATAGGAATTAGAAGTACACCCTTGAAAAAATTTAATTGATAATTGATAAGTTGCTTGGATTTACATTTTTTCAGTACATACTATTTTTTTTCTGTAATGCTCTTTACTCTTTGTTACAGAATTCATGGTATAGGCAAATCACATATGTATAACTGGTAAACTTTTACAGATTATTTAATATAGGAAACTATATGGTTAACAAAATGCTAAGACACTGGGGCTTAAATTTCTCAGTCGTCCTATATTATTTTACATTAATATTCATATAAATAATTATCAAAATTACAAAGCATTTTATTAAAATCGATTTACACTGCCAGCTGCTTGAGTTCATCCACCTTTACTCAGGACCACCATCAGGGCTCCATACTATTTAGACGTGCCCCCCCCCCCCCAGGGGCCCAAACATTATCCCACACACACATGGTATATAAAATGTAATCAGGATTTAATCATGTAAAAATTTTATCAGGAGCAAATTAGTTTGTATGTTTTGGGAGTCTGAGAGGAAACACTGACATGGAGAATACACACCACAAACTTTCTGCTCTGAGCCACTGTGCTGCTCATACTGCTCATATATGATAACTGTAGCTGTTTCAGTTATTGTGTGATTTTCTATTTTACAGAGAATTTTACACCTGTCCAGTACAAAGCTCTACAACCTCCAAAAGCTAAGAAGGAAATTCCACCCTATAATGGTTTTGGTTCTGAAGAGGATACACTTTGTTCTTGTATGGCTCTTCTACCAAAGCCACCTCAGCGAGATTTCAAGAAGTTCATGGAAAAGGACAGGTATTGCTGTTGTAAGATGTAATATATCCATACCATGTGAAGTATTATTTTTTCAGTATTAATAGTAGGAAATTGTAATTTTGTTCAAAATGTAGTGAAGTCTAGCAATATATTACCATCTCAACAAAGAGATGCCATTAGAATCTTGGCAGCAACCACGGCTTTAGCTTTTGTGTGTGTATTTGGTCCCTGATACAATCGTTGGGCCTGATTAATAGTTAATTTATTCATTAATAATGATTATAGTCTGGCCCACTAGTCATGTAAATGAGAAAACAGGAACACATCAAGGATGCACATGAACTCCCAAATTAATCTTATTATTATTCCCATGGAAATAAAGGGGGTAATTTATTTAACTTTGAGTTGTGTTTTCTGTGAAAATTCGAGTTTTCGAGTTGATTTCTTTGGTCAAAACTCACATTTTCAGGATAAAAAATATTTAAAAACTTCAATTTATTATACCCAACCCTTGAAATAGCTTGAATCCAAAAAATACACCATCAAAAACATATCAAGGTCATGTAGGAGTCAATGGCAGAGGTCCAATGAACCATTTAAAGATGTTAATACCCTTCATGATGTTTGAGGGTTTTTTTGAAGGGTTTTGCCAAAAAACTCAAATAATTCGAGTGATTCAGGTTTTTTCCTGCAGGAAAAAGTGAGTTTGAGTTTTTGGGTTTCACAATTCGAACTCGCAGAATTGAGTTTTTTCTTAAATAAGATACCATATGAGTTGTGAGTTCATTTGAGTTATAAAAAACTGTAACATTCGACCCTTGATAAATAACCCCCAAAGTGTTTTATAAATATTAGAAAGCAATTTATATTGTTATTAAAGGGGGACTATCATGAAAATGTAATATAAGCTTCATCATGCTGAAATATGAAACTTTCTATATATCATTTATTTATTAAAATTCTGTACCACTTCTTCACTAGCACTCTTAGCATCTGTCTCTTTTCATGATGGGATCAGTTATTTAAGTTTGCATTAATACATCTGCTGGGAAAGGAGCACCCCTAAAAGGAATATATACAATAAAACAGACAATGAAAATCCGACACCCAAAATGAAGACAGACCAATGCTGAGAGGGGGGTAGTGAAGAGTAACTTGATTGTTTTTTATTTTAATTACTGATGTCATATACTGCCTTATAGTCTGGTTGAGTTCTTTCTTTGTCTGCACAGACCCTTGCATTCGACAGTGACAAATATACATCTTGGTTTGTTGTTTCTCCTAAACTAAAAGGCCTTTGTACTCCTTGCAAACCTTATGCAACTCTGCCTTGTTTATTCTACTCCTCCAGCGCATCATTTTATTATAAAAATCTGGGAGGCAGTTAAAGGGGTTGTTCACCTTTGAGTTAACATTTAGTATGATGTAGAGAGTGATATTCTAAGATTTGCAATTGTTTTTGAATTTTTTTATCATTTGTGGTTTTTGAGTTATTTAGCTTTTTATTCACCAACTGTCCAATTTGCAATCTCAGCAATCTGGTTGGCAAGGTACAAATTACCCTAGCAATCATGCACTGATTTGAATAAGAGACTGAAATATGAATAGGAGAAGGCCTGGATAGAAAGATGAGTAATAAAAAGTAGCAATAACAAAACACTTGTAGCCTTATGGAGCATTTGTTTTTCAGATGGGGCCAGTGACCCCTATTTGAAAGCTGGAAAGAGTTAGCAAATAATTTAAAAAAATCTATAGAAAAAGAAATAATAAAGGCCAATTGAAGAGTTGCTTAGAACTGGCCATTCTGTAACATACTAAAAGTTAACTATGAGCTGGACCACCCCTGTAGTCCCCAACTTAACTTTTCAATTGTCACTGGAGTAACAAAGGATGTTATAATAAATACAATTTTTATCTTAGCAAAGTATTTGCCCACACCTGCCCATAAAATAGCCTTTGAGTCAGTGTCCAATTACTTTTGAGCCCCTGAAATGAAGTGATTGTGTTAAAAAAAATATACATTTTTATGCAATCTTTTTGTTCAACCCACTGAATTAAAGCTGAAAGTCTGCAGTTCAACTGCATCTATGTTGTTTCATTTAAAACTCATTGTGGTAATGTACAGAACCAAAATTAGAATCAATTTGAGTGATTCAAGTTTATTCCCGCTGAAAACTCAATCAGTATTCAAGATTGTCCCCCCCCACGACTACACTGATTTGAGTGTTTTCCGTTCAAGTCTTTTTTTTTCTTAAATAAGAAACCATTCAGGTTGTCAGAACGCATTCATTCAAGGTCTAAAAAAGCTCACAAAGCTCTAAAATTAGACCTTTGATAAATAACCCCATTAATGTTAGCTATTAGATTGGAGTCTAGTCTTAATTTGTTTATTGGTGTTGCAATGATATACATGTTTGACAGGAATACCCTTCAGAGCACCAGTCACCCAATACAATTCTGCTTGCAGGTCAGCATGCATCTGATCTTTTCTTTTTGTTATATTTTGAATGCACTGTTACAGTATGTCACACCCTTTAATTCCACAGCATTCCTAAAGATTGTCAGTTGTATACTTTTCAAAGGCTTCACATTGTTTCTGTCACATCAGGCTCAGAGGCGCATACCCATTATTCCTATTGTTTGTGTTTGATCACAGCTTCTTTGTAATATTATTACTGTGTTGACAGTAGTTGATTTGGCTCAAATTGCTTGGTGTGATTGACAGGTACAAGTGGCAGGATTTGGCTCGATGTGCCAGTCTGCTTTTGTGTTGAAATGAAGATGCTGGGTCTCCATTATAATATTTGTTTCCCCTAATCTATTCCCTGCTATGTCTTGCTGTTATTTTACTTCTTTTTCATCTTAAAGTGCAGTAGCCCAAGGCTCAGTAATGGGCCTAAGGCCAAAGACAGCATTGGACTGGGGGGGCCCAATGGGCCTGCCGCCTCAGGGGCTCCCCACACCATCCCAGCCGCACAGTCTTCTCTGCACTCCCCCCCCCCCCCACGAGCACACACGTGCACACCAGGTTCAGGGAGGGAATGCAGGGAGAGGGAGCGCAGGGGTAGATCTGGGCCAACGGGGCCCAAAAGAGTTGGGGTTTCCACCGGGTTTTTTCCTAGGGTCCAGTTCGACCCTGGCCAAGGAACTGCAAGTGATGTAAATATGTTTGTCTGAACTGCATGTTGAAGTAACATCTATTAACCATCCCTCCAGCTGTACTATAACATTAAACTGTGGGCTCATTTATAAACTAGGCCAATTTACACCGGGGAAGTAACCTATAGCAGCCAATCAGTGGTTAGATTTTTTCAGCCAGCTGCAGGTTGAACACCGAAACCATTCATCTGATTGGGTGCCATGGGTTACTGCCCAGGTGCAAATTATCCTAGCGCTTATAAATAACCCCCAGTGGTGCTTAGATACTGCAAAGATCATGTAATAACTTGCTTGTATTTGAGGCTGGAAGTTTACATAGCTTGCTTGAATTGTATTTTTAAAAGGATATTGAAATATAGAATTTAGGGGAACAAAAGATCTAGCCATCTTTGCAAATGTACGAGTTGAATCATTTCTCATACAGTTTTTTGTTACTGCCAATAAAGGATTCAAACCTAATGTTTATTGTGCTGGTTTTCTTTAGGAATGGACTGGAAAGTAACGTGCTCAGATTTGTTGCAAAACTTGACACTGACAATCCTATTGACAAAGAGAGGAAATTTATTGTATCATTTTTCTTGAGTGATGATACCATATGTGTTTTTGAGCCTCAGGAAAGAAATTCAGGTAAGTTAATGGATTCTTAGAAAATCGCTTTCATAATAGCTTTAATACTTACCTAACTGCAATCCTCAGGGATCCACCAAGACAGCAGTATGGAGTTCAATAACTTTTAATGGAAACAATTAAATGAAAAGTATCTTGGTTGACAAACACATGGAGCACTGACAGATGGACCTCCTTGCAGAAACACTCAAAGAGCATTGTATATGCTTACAGGCTTTTAACTGCCACTGTTGTCTGCCTAAAGCTTTAAAAAGTGTAGTTCACATTTATGATACTTGTAGTATGTTATAGAATGGCTAATTCTAAGCAACTTTTCAACTGGTCTTCTTTATTTATTTTTTATAGTTTTTGAATAATTTGCGTTTTTCGGTTTTCAAATGGGGGTCACTGACCCCATCTAAACAACAAATGCTCTGTAAGTCTACACACTTTCGTTATTGGTACTTTTTATTACTCATCTTTCTATTCAGGCCCTCTCCTATTCATATCACAGCCTCTCATTCAAATCAGTGCATGATTGCTATGGTAATTCGAACCCTAGAAATCAGACTTGTAAAACGACAAACTGGAAAAACTGCTGAATAAAAATCGTAATAACGTAAAAACCACAAATAATAAAAATGGAAACCAATTGCAAATTCTCTCAGAATATCACTCTCTATGTCATAGGAATAGTTAATTGAAAGGTAAACAATGCCTTTAAATAGAATAGAAATGTTTCATATTATGTTGTGGGATTGTGAACCAGCCCAATGTAGCCCCACCCCCTTCAGCAGAAGATCTGTTACTCAGAATATGCCCCCAGTATCTTCCCATCTAATTTTCTGCTGATTCATAGCACATGCTCCGTGTACAGTCAGTTACCCTAACTTAGAGACTGGTGGTATACAGTAAATGTAGTATATAGAGGCCATGATACAGGATAATTCAGATTCTCATTCCATGGCTGCACTGAAACCAGTGCAATTAGCATCAGAATTTAATAATCAGCACTGAAACATGTGAACCTCATTTTCTGCGTGATGATCTCTGACTACCCTTAAGCTTAGCAGTGCCGTGTCACAAGATGAGGAGATCGACAATTGTAATGGCCTGGATAATTACTGTTATAGAGCTGCTGCAAGTGCAGTAACTTCATTACTGTATATGAAATAGGAAAATATGAAATATGACATTTGTAGTCATATGCATTAGTTCTCCTTTAATATGTCCTGTGTCAAAGGACTTAAATAGAACAAATCCTTCTTTTACTGTCTATTTCTATATATTTTTAATTTGTTCTTTATAAATTCAAAGATCATACCTTTCTTTATATGTTTGCTTTTTTATTTATTTTATTTTTTAGGAATGATTGGGGGTAAATTTTTAGAAAGAAGTCGCGTTAAGAAACCTGGTCAACAGCTTTTCAAGAGCGAGTTATCTGAATATTTTAGACCTGAAGATCTTTTTGTTGGAGCCCGAGTTAATTTCAATGGCTTCCTTTTCATCTTAGTTGATGCCGATGAATATGTTTTCAATTACATGGAGAGGAATGCAAATGAGGTGAGCAAGATTTTTCATTACTTGTGAAATACATTTTCATTGTTTTCTACAAAGATGGATTCATTCTTTGTACCAGATTGCAAATAGAAATAGAACACTTATGTTGCAGGGTTTATTATCTTCTCTTTTTGAAATATTTTTTTTTATATTAAGGCTTTTTAAAATATTTATTTACAATAGTAGACCTCCCCCATACTAAAGGCAAGTCTTTTTGGTTGCTGCTACTTTAGAGGTGGTTGAATTGCTCACTGCAGACTCCTTCCAATTCTTTAGTTTAGCATAAAAAGCACAGAGGTTGCCCTCCAGGGGTGATACTTATGCCAAAAAGTGTTCTCTGTGAATAACAGATATCAAAGCACATGGTGCCATAGCCCTAACCATAATAATTGTACTAATTACATCAATTCCAACAGACTTTTGCTTAACCCCACTTACTTGGGGTTACTTTTTTCCTTAAAGGGATGTCATGATTTTTATGGTGTAGTTTTTATTTCTAAATTACACTGTTTACGCTGCAAATAATTCACTCTACCATATAAAATTTAATTCCTAAACCAGCAAGTGTATTTTTTTTTACTTGTAATATTGGTGTGTAGGCAGCCAGTCACATGAATCGGGCAGCTGGGAAACTGACAATATGTCTAGGGAGGGGGTTGATATCACTCCAACTTGCAGTACAGCAGTAAAAAGTGACTGAAGTTTATCAGAGCTCAAGTCACAGGACTCGGGCAGCTGGGAAACTGACAATATGTCTAGCCCCATGTCAGATTTCAAAAATTAAATATAAAAAAATATGTTTGCTCTTTTGAGAAATGGATTTCAGTGCAGAATTCTGCTGGAGCAGCACTATTAACTAATTTGTTTTGAAAAAAAACATTTTCCCCATGACAGTATCCTTTTAACAGCCACATTAAATTTACTTTAAAATGCTGTGACCACATTAACTGGTCACCACACTGGCTGCTGATATTACATGATCAGCAACATCTTCCACTATTTTTTCAAAAGCCATATATATATATATATATAGAGTAAGATTAAGTAAGGATTATGATGTAAAATAAAAAAGTGAATTTTTCTTCACATGAATACAGTGAGTGCTGATCCTTCTTACTCTATTTATCCTGTTCTTGATCGTGCACCACGGACCAGTTCAATGATCAGAGTGCTGGTACCGCGGGACTATATATATATATATATATATATATATATATATATATATATATATATATATATATATATAGATAGATATATATATATATATATATATATATATATATATATATATATATATATATATATATATATATATATATATATATATATATATATATGGTCCTTGTCATATTTTCAAAACACATAGCGCACTTGGGTTCCTGTGTTGTCTGCAGTAGCTTTACAATAGGTTCTGAAGCATAGGGCGTTATATATCAAGAACATATTCCCCTATATTCTGTTTCAGTGACTATAGACTGTAATTGTGAGTTATTTTATAGGGCCAAAATACTTTTAATATCTTTACATTTTAAATACTGTTTACACTATTTCTTATAACATGACTCATGTCAGATGCAATTTCTTCTAACACTTGAATAGATTATGTCACTACATACAATTTAATAATATATTTTGGCAATGGCCAACAATCAGAAGCAAATATATGCAATTGAACCACTGCTGGAGGCTGCAGGTTGGACATGTGTATATACTGGGGTTGCCACCTTTTCTGGAAAAAAAATACCGGCCTTCCTATATATTTATCTTTTTTCCCTGTTGGGGATCAGCCACCATTTTTACACAGAGTGATATTCGTTGTATTTTCAACTATTCTTCCCACCCCCAACATGCACCATGGGAAGTCTTGGAGCTGAGGGTGAATGCCTTCTTTGATTACTGGAGGAGGCTGATGTTGTCTCAGATTTGTAGGTAGGTAACAATCAATAAGTACTTGAGTTGAGGTAGTAAGGCAGTGCTGTGGCACGAGCACAACATATACAGAGCATAATAAATGAGGACTTAAATGCCCACTAAATAGCTTGCTTAATCATGGGAATCAGGGTTCATGCTTGGGAAGCTTACAATATTTAGAATGGAGAAAGCATGGGTTTAAGCTTTTATTCTTGCCTGAAATCCATATGTATAGGCTGTAGCTGTTTGGAAAACTTTGTGCTCAGTTAACCTTCGTATAACCTGTGCCAGGTAACTGGAGAAGTTTGTGCGCCACATACCTAAAACATTCATGCTTACCCAAGGCATTGACATTGGCTGCCAGGTGACAGATAAATATAACGGCTTAAATGTATAAATTTCATCTGGAAGTTGAGCTTGGCTAGAAAAATGTGCAGATAAGAAAACTTTATACATTTTATCTTAAAAATATTCACTATCTATAATACATCACCAGGCAGCATACCAGTAAAACAGCTTTTCTTTGCTCTCCAACGACATTCCATGGTTTATTAATTCATTTTCTTAGCCAGAAACAGCTAATTTAATTCCTTAGCTGTGTTTATGAATAAACTCAAGGGCTGATTTAAAATTTAAAAGCTGCAAGTTTGGCATGTTGAAGTCATCCCTTTGTTTTTGAAATTAAAATTCTTCTACTTTACCTTTTATGTATAATTATTTTTTGTAATTAGGCTGCACATTTATTTATAAGCTTTTTTTGAACATTGTAAAAAGTAAGGAACGTGTTGTTTTCCTGTCCAAATATGAAAAACAGGCACTTCTAACATTTCTTAAAAGAACACTAAAGCCTTTATACTGAAGAGTGGGCTATAAGCAGAGATTATGTTGTTTGAAAGACACACTGGAATAACAGTATGGTACTTTGCATTGTCAGCGAACAGTTAGTATCCATTGAGGACAATTAGAATTGAAGATAAGCTTAATGACTGTAATGATGCAGAGTTCTCCCAAGGGTATAAAATTGCTGATTTCAAATGGTGGGTAGGAAAGTCTTCACAGGAGATATATTAATATTGAAGAGACTGAAAACAATGAGAAAGTTATGGGATACTTATTAATTGACTGCTAATGATATTACTACATATCATAACATAAAACTATCACATTGTTTGCCCCCCCCACTTCCTCTATTGAGATCCACAACAGAAGAACCCAAAATTTGAGTTTTTAGAGGGTAGTTTCACTAAAAACTAGAATTTTTCTAGATTTATTATGCCTAGAATTTGCTAAAAGCCTGAATCCGTAAATATTCCATCTAAAAACTTTCGAGGTCATGTAGAAGTCAATGGCCCAAATAATTTTTTGTTTTTTTATGGAGGTTTGCGCTCAAAAATTCAAGGTATTCAAGGTTTTTTAGCCTATAACTCCATAAATTCAAGGTATTACAGTTTTTCCCCCTATTGCATTCAAGCAAGTTTTTTAGATTCAGGTTTATTCATAAATAAGATGGGAAATAAGATAATGGGAAATACACTAGCTGGTGAGATGTTCTGTTTATTGAGTCAGGGTTCAACAGTAGCTTACAAAAATGATTTACTCAATGTAAGCAGCTTAATGTTATATATTGTATCCTCAATGCAAATCTAACCATGTGGCCTGTGAATATGTAAAAAAACAAATAAAATGCCCTGGAAAATATATATAAATGGAAAAAAAAGTGATCATTAAAATTTTCTGTAATTGCAGCGTAGTTATAGATTCAAATTTCTTAGCTCAGGTTTTGAAAAGAAGAGACCATGCCAGTTATGCACTCAACGTCAACACTCATTGAAAAAGAACTTCAGCAAACTTTTCCAGAATTTCTTTCTTCAATAGTGTACTGTACCAATGTCAATTATGCAAACAATGTGAAGATTAGCCCAGCTCTGCACATCCTGGTTTAGAAACAAAATCACCCTTTTACTCTGCAAATCATCCAAGTTGGTTTGCTGATGTGGTTGTATCAACACTGTTTTAGCCATATTGGTTTGTTTTTGTCATGTTTCACTTAATTTTTGTAGCTCTTGGGCACTGGGATGCAAGTCCTCATAAGTATTAATTTCTCCTCTACTTTCATTTCTAATGTAATTGTTCACACATGTACAGGCATAATAATATACATATGCCTCTGTTATGATTTTGATGGACCAACTGAATCATGGATATTCAGTGATGCAAGACTTCTGGGAATCATAAATGTGTTCTGCATGCCCATTTCCTTGTTTGCATAAAAATGTACACAAGGGTAAAATAAACAAGACCTTAAAAAAAATGCAAATATCATGTATTCAGTACAAAAAGCAAGGTTTACTAAATAGTGAAAAACATCATGGGTAACTATATCACAGTTGTTTTGTAAATTATAATGCCTTATTCTTTGCTAAAGTTGTTTGCATTTAATGAGGAAAAGACATTTATATTTATGGGAAAATGTACCTTTAAGCACAGGCAGTGAGTATACCACAGTGAATTTCAGCAACATAAAACAAGTCAATAATTAAAATCAATGTAAGTCTTTGGGAGAATCTTCACACCAGGGGGGTTACATTTCTAAAATAAAAAAAACAACAGCAACAAAAGAAGCTAATGTTATGGAAAATGTGAAACTGAAAGTTATATGAACAGATGGTTACTTCACAAAATTTTAATATAATTATGGTTTCAAGAGAGTAAAAGCAAACCAGATAGGGTTCATCCCTTGGAGATACTGATCCTTTTTAATGAATCTACAATAAACAATATATTTTTTTATACTATTTTTGGTGGAGTTCGTCTGAGTGCTTGGATGCCCCCTATCTGGTTTGCCATTGGTTTATCCGCTCCCTAAGCTGAGGGTCTGGGGCTGGTGCACCCGGACACCTGTTCTACATGGTAAGTGACATATATTGTGTCCTGTGCCCCTATTTTGTTGTCGTTTTCTTATTGTTTCAGGAGAGTAAAGCCTAATCAGTTCTGATTTAACCACTGCATATCTACTACTTCAAATAATTTTATTCCAGAAACTGCCCTACCTGTTCACCTTCTAATCAATGTAGTGGGACTCATATTTTGTTTTATTATTAATACTCTATTATGCTCTGTACATGTACATATTTCTGGCAATCTCGAGACTGGCAATAATCAGTTCTGAATGTGTTGATCTTGTTCCCCTTGTGCAGAACAGATACAGGTATGGGATCTGTTATCTGGAAACCTGTTATCCAGAAAGCTACAAATTACAGAAAAGCCTTCTCCCATAGACTCTATTTTATCCAAATAATCCAATTTTTTAAAAAAAAAAAAAACTATTTCCTTTTTCTGTGTAATAACAGTACCTTGTACTTGATCCAAACTAAGATATAATTAATCCTTATTGGAAGTAAAAGCAGCATATTGGGTTTATTTAGCGCTTACACAATTTTTCTAATAGAAGGTATGAAGATCCAAATAATGGAAAGATCATTATCTGGAAAACCCCAGACCCTGAGCATTCTGGATAACAGGTCCCATACCTGTAATTATTATTAAAGCACCAACATATTCTGCAACACTGTACAAAAGATTGATGTATACAACAAGCATACAGATTACAAATAATGATTCCATTCCACATGTTTCGGGCCTCTAGGGTCCTTCCTCTGGTGCAACTGCACCAGAGGAAGGACCCTAGAGGTCCGAAACATGTAGTGCTTATGCATCCTCAATAAAACACAACACTGCATTGTAACCAGCTCTCCAGTGGAATCATTATTTGTACCCTGAAGTTTATGTGGACCTGGCGAACCCCCCACTGTATGATTGAGCAACTGACACTACTACACCAAGGAGATATCAAATTTGCGTTTGAATCTTGTTTGCATACAGATTACATACAAATACTGACTGATAGGAGTTTAAGAGTTCATGAGAGCTTACAATTTAAACGTTTGCCTACTAAGTCTACAAACACTCACTGTGAAGAGTTTAGGAGACAGGAATAAAAATGGCCAGGTCCAGTTCTGCTTTTTAAAAGGGTAGTTCATCTTTACTGAAACCGTAAGTATGATGTAGATAGTGATATTTTGAGATTATTTGCTATTTGTCTTTATTTTCTTTTTTTGTGGTTGTTGAATTCTTTAACTTTTTGTTCAGCATCCCCCCCCCCCAATTTAGGGTCCAATTTTCCCTAGCACCCAGGCAGTGACTTGAATGAGAGGTTGGAAGATAAAAAAAAAGGGAAGACGTGAAGAAAAATATATCTAGGCTATAGATATGGGGTCATTATGGATTTTAATATACTTGTATAAAAACATTTTTTCTTAGATTTTGATGTGCAAGAGTTCCATTTTTATGTGGTTAGTACTGTACCTATTTTAGTCACTAGGATAACGCATTGCACAAATTTATTTATTCGTTTTTTGACAAAGAGGGTCTCTATGCGGTCAGTATATCACAATTGATTTAAAACTAGCAGCTTTCAAATGCAATTTTATTTATAAAAACTGTAACTTTAAAATCATGTATTCCTTTTCATTAAAGGGGAAACTTTATTATAAACAATCCACTAAACTGTAGTGAAGTATTTGCCAGCTTTCTTGGGGAGCAATTTACTCTATTCTTCCAAGAAGATTGCTCCAGGCTGTTCATGTTAATCATATGAATTTTTTATACCTCAGTTGGATAAAGATAAGGCTTTAATTTGGCAGTTGTAGGCCAATTACCCTTTTTTGTTCTTGAGCCTCTCCAGTATTACTTTGCTATAGGCTTAGGACCACCATCCTGCTAAAAGATTAATTGTGTACAACCCTTAGTTTTCAGCAGATTACATCTGGTTCTCTTGTAGCATTTTCACATATTTAACATAATCCATGCTTCCTTCTGTTTACATTTATGTAGGGGAGTATCAAATAATCAATTACAGGTATAACATTACCTATACAGGAACCTGTTATTCAGAAAGCTCTGAATTATGGGAAGGCAATCTCCCTTGGACTAAATTATAAGCAAATAATTACATTTGTAACGTTTCCTTTTCTGTTTTACTCTCCTTTTCTGTATTGTTATAAAACAGTATCTTGTACTTGTAAATAAGATGAATGAATTCATACTGGCACAGAACAGTCCTATTGGGTTTATTTAAATGTTAAAAAATTTTTTAAGGGATACTGTCTTGGGAAATTGAATGAATCAGTTAATAGGGCTGCTACAGTAGAATTCTGCACTGAAATCCATTTCTCAAAAGAGCAAACAGATTTTTTTATATTCAATTTTGAAATCTGACATGGGGCTAGACATATTGTCAATTTCCCAGCTGCCCCAAGTCATGTGACTTGTGCTCTGATAAACTTCAATCACTGTTTACTGCTGTACTGCAAGTTGGAGTGATATCACCCCCACCCTTCCCCCCCCAGCAGCCAAACAAAACAATGGGAAGGTAACCAGATAACAGCTCCCTAACGCAAGATAACAGCTGCCTGGTAGATCTAAGAACAACACTCAATAGTAAAAACCCATGTCCCACTGAGACTCCTTCAGTTACATTGAGAAGGAAAAACAGCAGCCTGCCAGAAAGCATTTCTCTCCTAAAGTGCAGGCACAAGTCACATGACCACGGGCAGCTTGGAAACTGACAAAATGTCTAGCCCCATGTCAGATTTCCAAATTGAATATAAAAAAAATCTGTTTGCTCTTTTGAGAAATGGATTTCAGTGCAGAATTCTGCTGGAGTAGCACTATTAACTGATGCGTTTTGAAAAAAACTGGATCCCTTTAAGCATTTGCAGTGTAGTGTTTTTATTACATATTAGGCTGTACTAGATCAGAAGGTAAAATAGACGTAATGTAATAAAAGCCATGACATTTATTGAGCTGACTAACCATTGCTTAGTTACTAAACTATATATGTGATTTTGAAACGTATTTTCAAAATACATCTAGGAGGTCCATGCCTCACACTAAACTGAAATATGTCCCATTTGTGTAGCCTACAGAAAATATTGCTAAACAACAGTGAGTGTCCCAGGGGAAAGGAATGGTAGTACAGGTATGGGATCCATTATTCGGAAAGCTCCAAATATGGAAAGGTTGTCTCCCATACACTGCTTTTTAATTAAATCATTAAAAAAAATGTAAATGATTTTCATATGACTGTATCTGGAAAACCCCAGGTCCAGAGACTCCTTCAGTTACATTGAGAAGGAAAAACAGCAGCCTGCCAGAAAGCATTTCTCTCCTAAAGTGCAGGCACAAGTCACATAACCACGGGCAGCTTGGAAACTGACAAAATGTCTAGCCCCATGTCAGATTTCCAAATTGAATATAAAAAAAATCTGTTTGCTCTTTTGAGAAATGGATTTCAGTGCAGAATTCTGCTGGAATAGCACTATTAACTGATGCGTTTTGAAAAAAACATTTTTCCGATGACAGAACGCCTTTAAGGTTTGGTGATCTATTATCTGAAAAACCCCAGGTCCATATTGAGGATAATAGCTCCTGTACTTAAAAGGAACTAGGTGAAAGCACATCCGAAAGTGTGAAAGCTCATTGTGCTCATCAAAGAACTTGTCATAAAATGGCCCAGTCTATCTGTAGCACTAGTGTAAATGAACTAATCTGAACAACCTAGACCAAATGCACCTGGAACTGGAAGAATTGGCAAAAATGACTTCAACGTAGTGTACAAAGTTGATATGTACTTATCCAAAATAGGTAAAGCCGTTATTCCTGCAAAAAAGATGGCACTAACAATATTAAATGTGGGGGACCGAATACTTATGCAAACAGCTATTGGGAACTCACTGCTTTAGAAAGAGGAACTTTTCTGTCTGCTTCTTTTTCAAGTTGAGCCACCTAGCTGGTATTTTACCATTGCTTGATGCCAATGTTATTCATAGGGAAAAAAAGCATAAAAATATAAAAAAGGACAGCATTTTTTTCCATAAACCTAGCCACAGGAGGCATTGTGGTTTGGGTCTGGCAGGTTATATCAATTACTTTTGCTACTGTCTGTTTTCCCTGCTAACACCTGTTATGATCCAGCTGTAGACAATAGCCCAGTTAAGGGCCAATTAAGCCTACCTCATCCCATATACTGTCCTGAGTGTCTGTCCAAGTATCTTTAGTCCTGTAAATCCACTCCTGCCCTTGTTTTTTGTATTCTAACTGCTTTGGGTTTTGACCTTTCTTTTACTATCAATCAACAATCCGATTAGGTTAATTCAATGTTGAAATTGTTTTTAAGTAGACTTAAGGTAAGGCGATCCAAATTAAGGAAAGATCCATTATCCAGAAAATCCCAGGTCCTGAGCATTCTGGATAACAGATCCCATACCTGTATTGCCATTACATTATACACTTCAGAAAGTAAGAAAGATACACTGCTTTGAAAATATCACAAATATCTTACTAGCTCAACCTAACCATTTAACTTTTGATGGCTGCTTTCCTAGACAGTACAGGACAGCCAATGCCCAAAGGTATTGTGTAACTTGCTTTGTAGGATGCCAATCAACTCCCATCTTATAGATGGGCAGCACTACTAGTTTGTTCCTCAGCTGCAGACTATAAATCTTTACCTATGGAGGCCACTGTGATTGTCTAAAGGTCAAAATGCCCACATCCTACTGTACTTGTGGGTAGTTTGTGTTGGGACACACCAAGTGCTCAATAATAACAGAGAAACCACCTTTTAGAGGATCTATGGGGAGCTCAAAAATGGTGTGATGTTTATAGGTAACAATCGTTTGAAGCCCAAATTTAAATGAGAGGCCATATATTATTTATTATGAGCTGTGTGAGTAGGATCCGTTTTATATCCCTCATAAATGAGTAGAATAGTAAGCTGATATCACCTACTTAAACCCACTTCTTTCTAGTGAGTCTTAGAACATACTGAAATGGAGTAAATAAGTATTAATTTTGAGGTCGTTACTAAAGATGGCATAAAAGGGTGAAACAGAGTCCATTCTCAGTTAAAAATGTACCAAATATTCACCACTGGGTGGTGAACTCGCCTTGAAAATGTATTTACATTCTTTTTTTCCCAGTTGCTTTCTGTTCAGTTGAAGTGAACTTGTGAATTTAATCTAAACGGACTATGTGCAGTCATATACTGTACACTTCCTAACTAAGGTTTTATAGACTTTTATTAATTATACAAGAAATTATGTGGTTTCATTGTAAATAGTAGGGGTATTCAAGCATTTTTCATGTATTTTTATCACCTGGTTACAACAAAATATAGGTATGCAACCTGGGAGTTTCTGGGTAAGGAATCATTCTGTAATTGAGATCCCCATACCTTAAATTTGCTAACAAAAACATTTAAATATTAAACAAACCCAATAGGATTGTTTTTCCTCAAATAAGGATTACCCATCTTAGTTTGGATCTGCAAGGTACTGTTTCATTAATACAGAGAAAAGGGAAATTGTGTTGAAAAAGGTGAATTCATTGTTTAAAATGGAGTCTATGGGAGATGGCATTCCCGTAATTCAGAGCTTTCTGAATAACGGGTTTCTGGATAACAGATCCCATACTAGAACTACCAAGAGTAGTTTGAGTTTAATTTTGAAGGCAGATCTCCTTACAGAGCAATTTTTGCAATTTGGAGCTGTATTTCCTATTGTTTAGGGTGACAGGTTAAGGGGGCCCCATGGGTGGTGCATATATTAAAAATAATAAGGTTGAAGTTGCTCATTGTATATGTTGCTGCTTTATAAATAATATCCCACTGGCTCTATGGTTAATTCAGGTGGTACAGTGGCCAGTAGAGGTCAGGAGTCAGAACTGAATTTCCTGTTGCATTCACTGGGAATACAGCCATATTTTGCACAGTTAAACTTAAATTCATTCTTTGGATGCATCAGTTTTGATAAGGTAATTTCAATGATGTTAACAAGTGCCTAACATTCTGTGATTTTCAGGAAAATAAGAGTTTGAAATTCTATCACGGCTGCTGAAAATCAAAGACACATCTGTGGCAATAACAGTTTTTCTCTTTCTAGTTTCCCATGTCTGACATCAGTGTGATAACAAGCAAGCTGAGAAGGATAGGAGAAACAAAATCCAGAGAAATAAAGCAGCACTTTGAAGCTAATGATCCAGCAGGCACCAGCCATATGCCATATGAAATTTTCAGGTGAGGAGATCCCTTTTGTGCTGAAATACAGACGGTTCCCTACATCATATATGCCAGTGCTCAAATTGCTGCTACCTCATTTCTGCTTAGTACAAGTATGGGACCTATTATACAGAATGCTCTGGACCTGGGGGTTTCCAGATACAGTCATATGAAAATCATTTACATTTTTTTGAAATTTTAATTTTAATGATTTAATTAAAAAGCAGTGTATGGGAGACAACCTTTCCATATTTGGAGCTTTCCGAATAATTGATCCCATACCTGTACTACCATTCCTTTCCCCTGGGACACTCACTGTTGTTTAGCAATATTTTCTGTAGGCTGCACAAATGGGACACATTTCAGTTTAGTGTGAGGCATGGACCTCCTAGATGTATTCAGATGTATTTTGAACATACGTTTCAAAATCACATCTATAGTTTAGTAACTAAGCAATGGTTAGTCCGCTCAATATATGTCATGGGTTTTATTACTATACGTCTATTTTACCTTCTGATCTAATACAGTCTAATATGTAATAAAAACATTACACTGCAAATGCTTAAATTGATCCTGTCACCGGAAAACATGTTTTTTTCAAAATGCATCAGTTAATATTGCTACTCCAGCAGAATTCTGCAATGAAATCCATTTCTCAAAAGAGCAAACAGATTTTTTTATATTCAATTTTGAAATCTGACATGGGGCTAGACATATTGTCAATTTCCCAGCTGCCCGTGGTCATGTGACTTGTGCCTGCACTTTAGGAGAGAAATGCTTTCTGGCAGGCTGCTGTTTTTCCTTCTTAATGTAACTGAATGTGTCTCAGTTAGACATTGGTTTTTACTATTGAGTGTTGTTCTTAGATTTACCAGGCAGCTGTTATCTTGTGTTAGGGAGCTGCTATCTGGTTACCTTCCCATTGTTCTATTGTTTGGCTGCTGGGGGGAAAAGGGATTACTTGGGGCAGCTGGGAAATTGACAATATGTCTAGCCCCATGTCAGATTTCAAAATTGAATATAAAAAAATCTATTTGCTCTTTTGAGAAATGGATTTCAGTGCAGAATTCTGCTGGAGTAGCACTATTAACTGATGCATTTTGAAATGTTTTTTTCCCCATGACAGTATCCCTTTAAATTGTACGATTTCTCCATTAGATTTCATAGGATCCATTATCTGGAAACCCATTATCCAGAAAGCTCCAAATCCCACAAACTTCATTATAATCAAATAATTAAAATGTTTGCAAATAATTTCCTTTTTCTTTGAAGTAATTAAACGGTATCTTGTACTTGATCCCAACTAAGAAATGATAAATCCTAATTAGAGGTAAAACAATCCTATTGGGTTAAATTAATGTTTAAATGATTTTTTAGTAGACTTAAGGTATAAAGATCCAAATTACGGAAATATCCCTTATCCAGAAAACCCCAGGTCCCAAGCATTCTGGATAACAGGTACCATACCTGTGTATATATATATATATATATATATATATATATATATATCTTATTTTGTGAACTATTTCTGAAATCCTAGCATTGCGTAAATTTCTTTAGACCTTTTTCTTTAGGTTGCAACTAGTTATTTTGCTGAATTTCCCTGTATTTTGCACAATCCATTTATTTAAACAACAGGCCTAGTCCCTCCTAATGAAAAGCAGCTGAGCTGAATGTTTCTAATACAACTGTACTTCACTATGTGCTTACAAATATACAAAAACCTAAATAACATAACTTTGTCTTATACTTCTTGACTGATAATGTTCACAGTAAGATTTATCTACAGGATGATGCACGGTGTAACTCATCCCTGTATAGTGAAGGAAAATCGTCATGTTTAACATGTGCCTTTCACAGATATGAAACATTACAGTATTTCTGTTCTGTTTGTGTGAGCATTTAAAATCACTCGCTTCTCTCAGGTTTGCAAATTCTCTTTATTTTGAAGACTTTGGTGGTAAGTTTTAATCAATCAAAATTATTTAGGAAGCACAACAGCAAGGCAGTATAAGGCTGTTTCTGTAGCATAATCAGTGTAAGCAAAACCTGTATAGTTTTGTTGTATGGCACAACTTTTGTTAATATATATATATATATATATATATATATATATATGTGTATATATATATATATATATATATATATATATATATATATATATATATATATATATATACTGTATATATGTGTGCAAATACAAGAGGTCCTCTGCACTCAACCCGTTATCAATATATTTAAGACACAGACATTTTGTGCATACTGCTACTGAAAAATGCCTTACCCTTTAAACAAAACAGGGATTGTTTCTCCATATATTGCAATATATTTAAGCTGGCCAACTACGTCAAAGTCATCCCATATCTGGCCAGTCCTATGCTTAATTTTCATCTGATTCATTAAGAATTCAATTGCTTAATAATACATTTTACAAATGGACTAAGTTTTACCTGCAACTTACTAGCTGCTTTCAAAGTAAAACTCCCAAACTTGGCTGCCCTTTTATTAGACACCAGTGGGATCACCTGACTATAGTTGGAGAGGGTGGGAGCTATAACACGGAGCTGGTCACTGCTCCTGTATAACTATAACAAACAAGGGAAAGTTGTGCTCGCCACTATTTTAAAAAAAAAAAAAAAAAAATATATATATATATATATATATATATATATATATATATATATAAAGTTTGGGAACCCCTCTTAATTATTTGGGTTTTGTTTATCATTGGCTGAGCTTTAAAAGTACAAACTTCCTTTTAATATATAACATGCCTTATGGAAACAGTAGTACTGTATATCAGCAGTGACATACAGTTTATTTGATTAACAAAAAACATGCAATAAGATTCATAACAAAATTAGACAGTTGTATAAATGTGGGCACCCCAACAGAGATATTACATCAATACTTAGTTGAGCCTCCTTTTGCAAACAGCCTCTAATTGCCTCGTATAGCCTTTGATGAGTGTCTGGATTCTGGATGGTGGTATTTCTGACCATTCGTCCATACATGGACAGCCTGCTTCAAATCATCCCATAGATTTCAATGATATTCAAATCGGGGGACTGTGACAGCCATTCCAGAATATTGTACTTCTCCCTTTGCATAAATGCCTATGTAGGTTTTGAAGTGTGTTTAGGGTGTGTTTCTTTGTCGTGTTGGAATATCAACTTTGTGACTGATGCTTCAACATTATCCAGAATTTTTTTTTTATTTTGAGTTAAATTCATCCGACCCTCGACTTTAACAAGGGCCTCAGTCCCTGAACTAGCCACACAGCCCCACAGCATGATGGAACCTCCACCAAATTTGACAGTAGGCAGCAGATGTTTTTATTGGAATGTGGTGTTCTTCTTTCGCCATCCAAAGAACTTTTTGTTATGACCAAATAACTCAATTGTTGTCTCATCAGTCCAAACCACTTGGTTCCAAAATGACTGTGGCTTGTCTAAATGAGATTTTGCATACAACAAGCGAGGTGTGAGTGCAGAAAGGACTTCTTTCTCATCACCCTGCCATACAGATGTTCTTTGTGCAAATTGTAGAACAATGTACAGATACACCATCTACAGCAAGATTTTCTTGCAGGCCTTTGGAGGTGATCTTTGGGTTGTCTGTAGCCATTCTCACAATCCTCCGCATATGCCGCTCCTGTATTTTTCTTGGCCTGCCAGACCTGGGTTTTACAGCAACTGTGCCTGAGGCCTACTATTTCCTGATACAAAGTCAATTCAGGGGATGCAGGTATATATGGCACTGGCCTAGCCACTCGCCAGTAGTAAATCCAAGAAGAAAAGAATGCCAATACCTGTATTTGCAGTAAACGGGGTGATCCCAAATTTATTCAATGGTGCTATACAACACTTTTCAAACGATCACCCCGTTTGCTGCAAATACAGGTATTGGCATTCTTTTCTACTGCTATTTCCTGATTACATTCCTTACAGTTGAAACTGACAGTTTAAACCACTGCGATAGCTTTTTGTAGCCTTCCCCTAAACCATGATACTGAACAATCTTTGTTTTCAGATCTTTTGAGAGTTGCTTTGAGGATCCCATGCTGTCATTCTTCAGAGGAGAGTCAAACAGAAGCACAACTTGTAATTGGTAACCTTAAATAACCTTTCTGATGATTGGACACACCTGCCTATGAAGTTCAAGGCTTAAGGAGCTAATTCAACCAATTTTGGTGTTGCCAGTTATCAGTATGGAGCAGTTACATGCATTCAAATTAGCAAAATTACAAGGGAACCCAAATTTTTGCACAGCCAGTTTTTCACATTTGATTTAATTTCATACAACTGAATACTGCTTCACTAAAAATATTTGTTCAGAAAACACCCCTAGTACTCAAAAATGCTAGACATACCACTGTTATCTTTTTTGTTGAAAGTGGATGAAATTATTATGCAGGCTGAAAGGGGTTCCGAAACTTTTCCATATGACTATATATATATATATATATAACTATATATATATATATATATATATATATATATATATATATATATATATATATATATATATATATATATATATAAATAAATTATATTGGAAAAAATACCTCTGCATACACTTCAAGAGGAGACACCTTGCCCTGGTGTCAGGATTTAGTTAATACAGACCGAAAAATTCCTTTGCCACTCTCTGGGTTCTTGCTTCCAAATTACCTTTATTTCATATCGAAGTTTCAGTCCTCACTGGGGCCTTTGTCAAGATAACACAATCCAGATAGAAACAGTGTCACCCTATGACACACCAAGCAGCCACCCCTACCATAGAAATAAATATCAGGTAGAAGAAAACCAAAAGTCTATATCAGTTATCCATACTGCCACATACTGCCACCTAGAGGTGAGAAAAGTAAGAAAATGTATAATTTACAATCACATTAAAAGCCATATAAGTTAATGTGTAACTAAAAACAGCAAACATTTATAATATTCATTAAAACCCTTAGGGGATACAGTTTTACGTTTCTGAACATAAAATTTTTCCCCTTGAAGAAGCACATAACCGCGATACCCACCTCTTGATATGTAATATATGTATGGGATCCATTATCTGGAAACCCGTTACCCAGAAAGCTTTGAATTATGGGATGGCTGTTTTTTTTTATAAATAATTTTCTTTTTCTCTGTAATAATGAAAAAGTACCTTGTACTTGGACCAAACAACTATATAATTAATCCTTAGCAAAACAAGCCTATTGGGTTTATTTAACGGTTAAATGATTTTCCAGTAGACTTATAAAGATCTAAATTACAGAAAAATCCCTTATCTGGATAACAGGTCCCATACCTTTATATATAACGTTGTTCTGGACAACCTTAAAGGCAATGGATCATTGTTGTTATGGGGTTATGAACCCCTGGGATTGTATACTAATTCTAATATATACAATACAGTATTTCTAGACAGACAGGGTCATTTAAGAAGACCCTGGACACAAGGACTAGGGCACTAAGGGACACAGAATTGTTCCCCAAAGTACTTTTTTAAAAAGGCTTGGGTCTTATGGCACTCTGCACCTTGTGCCAAATTTTAAGTAAGTGCAATGTTCCTTAAAGGGTTTGAGACGACACCTATGTGCTACATCTAACCACCCCGAATGATTACAGAGTAGCAAATACAGGCAGCGCTGTATTCATAATGGTATCAGGGTGCAGTATGAAAAACATGGCAGCTTATGGCTGTTTTTTTCTACTTTGTAAACTACCCCGCTATAAATAAACTAGCCCAATATAATTTTTTTAGGCTTACAGTATAGGTTCCACCTTAGTCTTTTAAGTTTGGTTACTGATACATGGCTATTTAGTAAGTTTAGTAAGTGGCTACATTATAATGTATAAAAAGTGTGGCATTTAATGTGTTCTGCAGTCTGAAACTTTAGACTAAGGAACATCTAAGTGATATATTTTGGAGTACAGGTATGGGACCTGTTATCCAGAATCCTCGGAACCTGGGGCTTTCCGGATAACAGATCTTCATGCGTCTACTAGAAAATCATGTAAACATTAAATAAACTCAATAGGCTGGTTCTGCTTCCAATAAGGATTAATTATATCTTAGTTTGGATCAAGTACAAGCTACTGTTTTATTATTACAGAGAAAAAGGAAATCACTTTTAAAAATTTGGATTATTTTGATAACATGGAGTCAATGGGAGATGGCCTTTCTGTAATTTGGAGCTTTCTGGATAACGGGTTTCCGGATAAAGCATCCCATAATGTACTGATAAATCTTCAGCTTGCAGACTTCTGCCTATTGAGCAAATGGGTTACACAAATCTAAATCTTTAATATATAATATAAATAAAGCATCCCTGCAATATACACATAGCAGAACAAGACAGAGGGACATTATACATAACGTATTATCTGTAAATAGTATATGTTAAAAATGACCTACAAATATGTGTCCGGGTCATTTCTGCTCTTCTGGGTGGCAACAGAGTTCTTTTGAATAGCTCTCACATTCTTCTTCAACAGACCATTGTATAGTTCATCTAAATACAGCTTGGCTCAGTTACAAAGGCACTTTCTCCTTGTGTCAAACGTTCTTTTTCTGTCCCTCCCTGGAATCCTCAGAGTCTCACATTGTGCATTTCTCAAGTAGCATCATAATGATGTGAAACTAAACATAGTAAAAACTCATTTTTATTAATTTATTCACAGTCAGCAAAGAGTAAAGGCTGGGTTACTGCATTATTATAATGAGCTGTAGCTCTGCACAAGTTGCATTTGCAAATCTATTTTCTCATTTAATGTTGTCTTCCGAGCTACAGGCACGTTTATTATACTCCAAAGAACATCAGTGCATTTAATGATAATATTATCTGAAATTGTTTTAATGTTAAGTGTTAGGTTAGGATAGTTGCTGGTGACTGATTGACATATTCTGAACCCAACCTCTAACATAGAAAGCAAAGTTTATCAAAAATGGGGAAAGGTGGCAACTCTACAGAAATAAACACCTGATAGCGCTGTACTGTTTATCCAGGAAGAGCTACGGTATTGAGCGTGCACATATGCGTGCCATTGGGGAGTGCGATGTGCAACACCAAAGTGTTTCAGGGATATAGTTATTAAGGTAGAACTTATCAAAACATACAAATTTTCTTGCAATGCATATTTTAAATGTGGCTTTAGGTAGGCAGGGTTGGATTTGAGGCAAGGCCACAAAAGCTTGGGCCTAAGGTGGCACAAATTAAGGGGTAGCATGCCGCCCAGCCACACCTGAAGTTTGGTTGCACTGAGGTCCAGGTGTGCAGGATATTTCTGTGTATCTTTTCCCCTATATTAGAGCAAAGGTTGCTCTTGCACACAATCTCAGGGGTATGGGGTGGCAGGTGGCAACCTTGGAGGATGCCAGCCTCTGGGCACCAAGAAGAGAATTCCAGTTTTGTAGGCAGGTTGCTAAGCGACTAGGCTTTGCAGAATATTTGCACACACTGGGACTATCCAGTCATCATCATATTTCCCACTATAGTCAATACAGGCCTGGAACAGACATTCATATTTAGTAATAACAGCGTAATTATTTTGACCAACCAGTAGTCAACTTAATATCTTTATAGACAAAGGATATATGCCATTAAATATTTTTTTTTAGTTTAAAGCAAAGAAATATAAAGATTATAGGTCCTTTAAGCAGAGAGTTAGCAAATTAAGATTTATTTCCTTAAAATAAGCCTAAACCACTTTACTGCTCCAGACACATTATTTCCTTTAATGTGGGACACTAATTTTTACATTTGTTAAAGGATTTTAAATGTGGTTGTATTTCCAGATTATCCCTCTCCCAGTGAGATTGGTTTTTTTCCAAAAAAAACCTGCACCTTATTTGCAGACCAATGTCTTCTTCACCCTAAACCACAATTAGGGGGTTATTTACTAAAACTTGAATTTATCTCATATTTTTAATAAACCAAGCTCGACCAAAGCAAACCAAATCCACTATTTTGGATTTGGCTGAACCCCAAATCCTTTGCGAAAGATTCCGCTACCGAATATCGAACCAAATCTGAACCCTAATTTGCATATACAAATTAGGGATGGGAAGGGGAAAACATTTTTTACTTCCTTGTTTTCTGACAAAAAGTCACGCAATTTCCTTCCCCGCCCCTAATTTGCAAATGCGAATTAGGATTCGGATTCAGTTTGGCTGGGCATAAGGATTCGGCCGAATCCAAATCCTACTGAACAAGGCAGAATCCTGGCCGAATCCCGAACCGAATCCTGGATTCGGTGCATCCCTACCCCGAAATCTCTCAATTTTTTCTGGTTATCACCCAAAAAACCAAATTGGACAAAAGCCATTGCAGTTCATGATATCTTCAAATTGTAAAAGGGACAACTGCCATTGACTTCTGCATGACCTTGACAGGTTTGATGGCAGATTTTCAGATTCAAACTTTTAGCAGCTTCAGGGTATAATACATCTCAAAATGTTTTTGTCCAAAAAACTCAACCAGAAAAAATCTAGGTTTAGTAAATAACCCCCTTAAACTTTGAAGTGGGACTATTCCCATTTCACCAACAAATTGTTGGCTACTGCGAACACAGAAAAAGGGAAAAAGAGGAAATAAATGCTTTGACGTGGCTATTTCACTGTATCATGTAGTAATATGTTAAAGGGGTTGTTCACCTTGCAACACTTTTTTCAGTTCAGTTGGTTTCTATTACTTACTTTCTATTTTCTATGTGTGACAGTTCTTCTGATATTGAAGTGTAAATCAATTGTTTCACCTTTCTAAGGGTCAGGCCATGCTGGGCGTTTTGGGGAGATTTGGTCACCTGGTGACTAATCGCCTCGTTTTTGCGGCGACCAATCCGCCCCAAACGCCTTCCCTCACTCTGCTAAAATGAAAAAACTATGGCGCTAATTACATGCATGCGGCAATTCGTTTTCCGAAGTCGCCCGGCGACCAAATCTCCCCAAAACGCCCAGTGTGGCCTGACCCTAAAGCTGCTCTGGGGAGGGAAGGTTTCATTTAGTTGACACATTTCATATCTTTGTCCCTGATGAGCAGAATCTCTGGGTTTCATTACAGGCAGCTGTTAGAATTGATACAATAGTTGCTAATACTCCAGAGATGGTTCTGAAAAATGTTACAACTAAATGTTGCAAAATTGTAACAGTTTAGAGTCTGCGCCTGAATTACTGAGCTGCCAGACTCAAACACCACAGACAGGAACATTCAACTTTAAACTTAGATTTAAAAAAAACGGTGAAAATAAAAAATGGAAAGCAACTGAAATAAGTCTTTTTATTTCTGGTGAACAATCTGAAAACAACTCAACTGAAAAAGCTGAAAGTGTTTTTAGCGAGCAACCCCTTTAATTACTAAAATGTGTTAACTCAAAGCATTTGTTTACAGTATGGTACCATAAAATAAATCATTAATATCATTTGCTGGTCTTCATATTTCCATCTGGTCCATGGGCCTCCAGTTGGACATCCTCAACGCTGTCAAACCTGTAATTCAGCTACTCATCATTGGAAATGCCAACCCTGAATCTGGACACAATGAGCTATTAATTTGGGGGAGTCAATGTATTCCTCTGCTTTGTTATCTTTAGGGGTTTCTAATAACTTGTGTGATATTTTCTCATGAATTTATGTATAACTCATTCAGTTGTGGGAAGAATATTCAGTTAAGTAGAACTTGGACCCAAGCTAACACCCCAGCAAGCATGTACATCTTCATATCATATATCTGTACAAGCCATAGTTTGCTATTCCAGCTGCACTGCTTTGACCTTATAGATCAATGGTGCACAATGTTTATTTTAGATCATTTTACTTTTTCATATTTAGTGACTGGAGACTTCAAGATTTGACAATTTCTGGCAGATTCATAAAAGAGCACATGAGGAAAACTATAATGAATGCAAATTCTCCTCTATTTCCAGGAAACTATAGAAATCAACCATCATGTAGCATTTACTGGCCTGCTGTTTAAGCAGCAAATATATAGTTTGTCCATATGGGTTACAAGACCTTTAACAAACGTTGCATCAGTTATTACATTACCCCAGTGTTCTCTTCTATGAGTCTGTGGAACTTTCTTCCTCACTTTCTTCACACAGTATAATTTTTTGCACATTTCTCCTTTAATGAAATCATTGCAAACATTTATTCTGCATATGTTCTACTGGAATATAAAATAGACTGCACTGCCGTTATCTGGAATCCCATTATCTAGAGAGTACAGAAAGGCCATCTCCCATAGACTCCATTTTATCCAAATAATTCTAATTTTTAAAAAATGTTTTTTTTTCTTTAATAATCCCAACTAAGATATAATTAATCCTTATTGGAAGCAAAACCAATGTATTGGGTTTATTTAATGTTTGCATGATTTTCTAGTAGACTTAAGGTATTAAGATCCAAATTGACAAGAAAGATCCGTAATCCGGAAAACCCAAAGTCCCGAGCATTCAATATAAGTCCCATACCTGCACTACATCATTATTAGCCTTTATCTATAACATTGACATATTTACAGAGATTATACATAATTCAAATTAGTCCCTGTCCCAATGGCGCTTACAAGCTAAGGCCTCTATCACATTTGCACTATAGTCAATTTTATGAGGAGTATGGGAGAGAGCCAGATTACCTGGAGCAGACCCACACAAACCCGCACAGGTACTACTTCTGAGACCTAAATGAAACAGGTACTATATATATCTATATTTATGGCAGACATGGAAACCCAGATCTGTAGACCTCCAGGTGCATCTTAGTCACACCCTCTTCAACCCTGGCCCTGCCCCTTCTGTGTTCCTTGCTCGATTGAGTTGGACAAATATTGGAGAATTTTAGATTATGATCCTACGCATTTCAATGGAGTGGGTAAAATAGGTGTCACTTGCAAATCACTGCAAAACCAGTGGATGACAGGCCTGTTATTGCGGATGACTGGTTGAGAGGGGCTTCAATCAGGGTAGCTTCTGAAAAATATGGGTGAGCTAACGTGTCTGTTATGGATATCTGTGCTTTTTTTCAAATTCAGAATCTCTGACATTCCTACAGATGATTTTAGTCATGTTATTTCAAGTGTGTTAGTGAAAAGAAGAGCAACATTCAAAGTCTTCAATACATCAATCATTGATTAATTGAACAACCATGTTTTGGCCCTAAAACCATGAATCTTTCTTAACTTTCACCTAGACAAAGATCCAGTTTGTTCTTGCCATGAAAGTTGCTGCTGGGTCAGTAAATCACTGGTCTTTGCAGTAAATCCCCGGAGTGCTTTTCTTCTTTCCTACTTGAATATTTACCTTGTGTCCATGCTCTTCATAAGTATTATTTATTATGCTTTTTTTCCCTCATATTGAGCAAATTGCTTGTGATATTGTGCTCTGACTAGAGAGGCAGGAAAGAAGTGTTAAGAATCATCACAGATTGACAAAGACTTACATACGATTTGCATTTGACCTTTCCCCAGGTGGTAACATTTGTTTTACCAGTAGTGATTTTGCAATGCAACCTCAATGCAGTCAGTTCATCTGTGTTTGTATGGTCTCATGCAATGCAAAAATTGGCGTAGAAAGCACCAAAGCCATCTCCCAATATTTTTATAAATTCCTTTGCTAATTATTTTAATTACATTTCATAATTGTGCAGGAATTTACATGGCAAAAAAATGGCCATGGGAATGAATAGATCAGCCCATAAGAATTTTATGAAGCTGATAAATATGTAATTATTTTTTGTCTTAATTATTACAAATCTACCACATTAACCTACATAATAGTGCATAATGTACAAAAGGGTCTCACTCAAAAAATCCAGGTAAATGGCTACATATCAGTGCAAGGTAAGTTTAAAGATCTGTGCGAAGATAAATATCCATTTGGAATGAACAAAAACATGGCGGGTCATTTATGACTCCAGGGGGCACAAGAGCATGCCCCTTAGTGCACTCCTCTGCCTGCCGTGCTTTGCACAGTGCACTGAATGAAAAATCTGGTGCTCAGTGAAGAAAGCAGTGCTAGGAAGTATAGCTAGCCCTTTCCCTACAAAGACAGACTGTAAGGACAGGGCCCTAATGTAGGCTGCATTTCCAGCCACTCTGTACCTTGCCCCCTCCCACCTGTCTTAAAGCAAGCACGGCCTAATGCAGTCAGTGCTCAATTCAAGGTACATTCCACAGCCTGGGCTGTTTGCATAATGGTCCATGACTGTACAATGTGCAATGTGCAAAAAAATGAGGCATTATGGCTAATGAAGAAAAGGTTCACCAAAGAGCACATTCACCTACCCTGAAGCTATAAGCAAAATACCATGTCTTTTTCCAAAATGCAGTGTGTTTTCCAGAATTCCACCATCATTTTGGGCACAACCAAAGTGTGTTCTACAGAGCTTATCTGCTGTGTAACCTGAACCTTTTCTCATTTGAATGGCTTCCCCCATTGCTACAAAGCAGCTTTTTTATATAAACAATGGTAATGTTTCTGAAGCAAACTCAGCAATTTTACGGTTTTACCGGTGCAAGGCAACACTGCATTATATTTTTAGTATTTTAAAACACTTTAATTTTTTGATGTTACTGTTCCTAGTAGAGTTGCATAAGTAAATGGAAGTTATTTATGCTCTTTTTTGTTCCTCCCTTGCAAAGGCACTAGAGTCTAGACAATGCTTTTCATAGTAATGCCACTTGCCTGAGGTCTGGGGAGAGTATGGAGATTTGATGTAAATTAGTTATTGTCTCAGTGGTGTCTTCACATCTAATCACAATTAATAGTTAGTACATAAAAAACCTTGGATCTTCATCGGGGAACATGTTGTCTGCACTTTTTTACATGTGCCTCTGACCAAGGTCCCGGTGTGTGGAGACCGAAATGCATTTTTTTTTTTTTTATGTACTGATGCTATAAATAAATAGTGATATTTTAAGCCGTGCCCTACTTTTTGTATCTGTTGATTTATTTGGAGGCTTTCAGGTAGCCCGCTGCAGTGAGCACCTGCCCCCATGTGGACTTTCCCTGTTGTGCCACCCTAACACTAGTGACTTTGATGTGTCTTCACAATTTCTCTCTCTTCCCCATCTTTTAGAAATCTGCTGGTGGACATTTATGAGAAACAACTGACTGAACATGAAATCATGACCATAGGACGATACTTTAGTGTAAGAGAGAAACCAGAAACTGATCTTGGATTCCTAACGGCTATTGTCCAAGAGCAACTCAAGAAAAATTCATTTGAGAACTTTAGCAAACTCAGTGATGTGTTTGTGTACAACGATAAAGATAGGTAAGTGACATTTATTGTGCTAGTGTTTAATAGCATTTAAATTAACTTTACAAAATCCAGTAAAATCCAGATGTACATTACTACTGTACTTCTATTAGGACCTTTCTTGCTATTTAGTGCGTTCTCTTTTTGAATGCTCCACTCTCGTTTTCTTAAGCCAATGCCGCCTACTAATCACGATACTCGTTGCCACATCTCTTACTTTACTGAATTTTGATCTTTTCAATTCCCGTACCTTCGGTCAATTTATCACCTGGGCAGTAACCCATGGTAAGAAATCTACCTTTAGCTTTCATTGGTTTACATCTAATAGCTGAAATAAGCTAATCACTGAATGCTTGTTATTGGTTATTGTCCTTTGGGTAACAAGTAATAACAACATTGGAGTGAGCTAAAATTGACAAGACTGGCTGTTTTATTAACCTTATGACAGCTGTAAGTTTTTTTTAACTGCCACAGTACTGAGGGTTGCCAATCACTGATGCATATTATGCCATAAATTATTTTTTGCAGAAATGGATGGCTTTCCTTGCAGAAAACAATAACAATTTGCAAAGCATTTAGGATTCCTTTAGCAGATGATTTTCTTCGCGTTCTATTGGAAAAGTAAGTGCTTAACTTGTCCGACTGAACCAGATCCGAACCTTCATGTCATATGACTGTAAAACTCTGGACAACTGAACATTACAAACATTTTTGTATTTTTCTCAAATTTGAATAATGCAAATTCGTGTTCGGATTTGGTTAAATATGCAGCTAAATCTTTTGCAGAGTATTTGGTATTTGGCTAAATCTAATACACACAATATAACAAAGAGGTGGCCAAGCTATTAAGTGACTTACCCCATACACATTCTCTACAAACACTCGGGGGCATATTTACTAAGCTCGAGTGAAGGATTCGAAGTAAAAAAACTTCTAATTCCGAAGTATTTTTTTGGGTACTTCAACCATCGAATAGGCTACTACGACCTTTGACTACGACTTCGACTTTGATTCGAATGATTCGAACTAAAAATCGGCTATTCGACCATTTGATAGTCAAAGTACTGTCTCTTTAAAAAAAACTTCGACCCTTAGTAACTGTGCCCCTCAGAGTTCATAGAAGGCCTTTGTACATCCTCAGAATCCACTGAATCATTGGTGCTTGCAGGCCTGGTTTTGTGAGAAGGACACCAAGGCCTCATGGGCGGCAGGATTTTAGGGGGCAGCATCCTGTCCAACCACACCCACATTGGTTCAAAAACACTAGGAATGAGCAGGAGATATGATAGTTTTTTAAATTTCCCATTTGCCAATTCCCATTGCCAGTCTGATGATGAAAATTTGCGCCATTAAAGGGGAGGGGACAGGGGCGACGAACGGCAGTGGGTCTAAGGGTGCCCGCTATGTAAATCTGGCCCTGGGTGCTTGAGCCTTAAAGGGAATATCAACCCAAAGAACAATATTTTGCCTAATAAAAGAAAACATAATTCTAATCAACTTTGCAATATACATTCATTACAATTTTCTATGGTTTCTAAGTTATTTGTGTATGCATTGCTATTAAAAGCAGTATTTGTCTGTCCGTTTCTATTCTCTGCCCTGGTGGCTCAGACTGTTGATATAATGTAAGACAAGCAGCTGATTAACAGACCTGTATTTGCTGGGGAACGGAAAAACTATTTGCAATGCGAAACGTTATGCCTTTGCGCGAACAAATTTTGCTTTGCGCGAATTTAATATCGCTTTTGCGAACCCGGAAACTGTTTAGCGACCACTTCCGACAGTGGAAGACTGTTTGGGAATTTTATAGTTTCCGCCAATGCGCAGTAAATGTAATAAAACTTCTTAGTGAAAAAGTCATTATGTTTGCTCCAAAAGATTACAACACCTTTAAGAACTTCTTAAGAGTGTGCAAGTAAAATCCAAAATGCACAATTAAATTTCGCATTGTAATAACAGTTCAAAGAACAATATTACATTGCAAGATGTGGATTTTTAGTCTTATTGGTGCAAATTGTTTTTCATTTTGCGACTTTAATTACATTCCCCCCTAAGACTTTTGCAACATTGTTTAAAAAGTAACAACCAGGAGTTAAGCAAATGCTGCTTCTAATAGCAATAGTTTGTACAAATAACTTTTAAAGCACTAAAAATTCTTAATACATGTATAACGGAAAGTTGCTTAGAATTATGTTTTCTTTTATTAGTCATTTTTTATTTTTGGGTTGAATAGCCTTTTAAGTTTTATTGTGCAAACTGAAAAACTAAAAACATTTTTACTTGCTGTTTAACATTGCGTTAATGCTACCAGGAGGCTATAGTGTGCCAGGGATCCAATGTAAAGAGGACTTTCACCCCGTAACGTTTTTTTGCATAATGAAACATAAGTAAATTCGATGCAACTTTCCAGTATAAATTAGTATTTTAGTGCTTATATGTGAATGTAATTGCTGTGGCTATAAAACATTATTAATGTATCCAGAGTTCTCTGCAATTCTCCTTCAGGTCTTTTAATCAGATGGCTTCTGCTACATTGCTTTAGTGTCAGAGCCAGTAATACAGAATATAAATATTTACGTTATGTTTTTGGAATGTTGATTACAGTGACTTTTTTTTCATTATGAAAAAACTATTTTTAGGGGGACATCCCATTTTAGACTATAATTAACCTCATTACCATTTTTAAGGGGCTATATGATGTTTAAAATGGGCGAGTGTATTGTTTGTTAACAATGTCCATGAGCAAACTTCAATTCAAAAGGAACGGCTGTATATATCTCACATCTGTGTACAGAATGTATCTCAGAAATATACTGTACAAAATCGTGGCGCATAATAGGCTATTTAAACCATCATCATCATAATAATGCAATGTTTGCAGCAGACTCAAAACCTGTGATCAGATTTCTCCCCTGAAAAGAATACTCATAAACTGTTTATTTATAGCGCACACATTTTGGTTTGTAATATAAAGCTGAAGTGTCAAAGCTATGCATTACAGCGGTATGATGTTTTATGTCTTTGAGGATCTACTGGCCTCAAACTCACTCATTTCAATTTAGGTTTAAATATATATGGCTGCCATTGTCTAACAGCAGGTGCTAATAATAACCCATTATAAAAAAAAGTAAATGGCCAAGCTATAATTGATAGATAACCATTGCTGTTATAAACATCCCACTGAACTGTAATTGTACAGGTATACGACCTGTTACTCAGAATGCTCAGGACCTGAAAATTATGTAAACATAAAATAAACCCAATGGGCTGGTTTGGATTAAGTATATCTTAGTTTGGATCAAGTACAAGCTACTGTTTTATTACAGAGAAAAAGGTATTCATTTTTAAAAAATGTGGATTATTTGGATAGAGATGGGCTTTCTGGATAACAGGTTTCTGGATAATGGATCCAATACCTGTACTGTTTTACAAGTAGTCTTTGTTTTTTCTTATTTTCCATTTCTCCATTTCTCAACCTAACGTTTTCCTGGCTGCAACCTACATACTTGTGCTGTGAGTCACTGACAAATTTGACCTGCTCTAATTGGAGTCAGTATGAGTCAGCACGTTTTAAGGACAAATCTGGGTTTCAGAATTGCACTAATACTGGAAACCATTTCTATCCCAAAAAACAAAGTGAACAATAATAAAAGCTATGTAAATAATAAAAGCTATGTAAAAAAATAAAGAATTATGAAGTATCCACTACAGTTTGGGTGCATGTTTATATCAGTGACAGTTCCCCTTTAACTTTGGTCTACCAGAAAGTACGATAGACATCCAATAATGTAGCAAATTACCAGCTGAACAACTGTAACTACATTATGTAGCAAGCACCAACTGCACAGGCTCCACATATGGTTTTTGTTTGCAATACTTTTTTGTTGTTGTTGTTGTTAAAGTCCAAAATCAGATAAATTAAATTAGGAAACTGTACACTTGGTTTAGTCTGATATTCAGTGGTTGGATGTTGGCTCTGAACTGAAGCCTTTTTAGCGAAATATTTAATAATTGCTACAAACTATATTAGGATAGAATCTGCCCTAACAATGTGTTCCATGTATTTGTTCTATAAAGACATACAGAAAATGGTGATCAAGTTAATTACATGAGTTTGGTAGCTGGCCTCAACTGGAGAGAAAATCCAATTCCTGCTCAAAAGACAACACCAATTAAGGTAAAACAACTGAATGTTGGGGACGCCCAATGTACAGAAGCATTATTTGCTGTGAAAGATCGTATGGTATTCTGACTTATGTAATTCTCCTAGCAACTAAATCTCAAAACAAATGCCTGATATTTGGTGCTAAACCATGGAGAGAGAATGTGAGAACGACATGTGCCAATCACAAAGCAAGTGATGTCCTTTTATAAACTATGAAAAATTTAACCTATGACTTCATGCTATTTCCATATCCCTTACTTTTTGCTTTGTATTCCGTTTTCATTACATTATCATTTTTAATGAACACAGGCAGCACAGACAGTCTCACTCGTAGTGAGATTTTTGTTTACAGTTTCTATTTATTTTTCCCTCATGTCCCTTATATCAAACATTAAATTGGCCACTGTGTAGGCTCTACTAGTTTGTCCCTATGGCTGCTTTCTTTTGTGATCACTAATAATAGTATGTTTGTTAAGGTTTATACTGAACATATGCACTACTGTATATAGTTCAAATGTAAGTCTGCATATGTGTTGGGATCAGAAAGATATATTGCAGTCCTTGACCATGTTGCAGCTTTAGAAGCTCTTCTAAAAAAAAGATCATTCAGAAAAGAAAATATACAAATGGAATATGGAATATATTTATCAGAGTAAAAGTAGAATAACAAAAAAGAATGGTTGTGGGTGCACACCTGAGGCCAATTTCAAAAAAAGTCTAAAAGTAAAATAAACCAGAGATAACCAAAGTTCACTAGAGGGGAACTCCTCAACTCTCTGTTCTCTTGTACAGGATATTGACGTGGCGTGGAAAATCATAGATAAGAAGATTTCACTTGGTCTATTTTGGTTTTTCTTTGTAGAATTTAGTCAATCTCTCTGCCATATTGGTTGCTATTGTACTCTTATAGGTGTCCACAAGGACAAAAAAAAACACTTGTGTGTTAACCTATGGGCGATAAGTTGACGCAAACAGTCGCCCCAATCCCGTTTAAAAAAAAAAAGTTGCGCAACTCCCTGTAACCAATCGTTTTGCGTGTCTTCACCTTATTATTGATATGTGGAATTTTTTAATAGCAGCATACACCCCACTCATCTATGCTCAAAGCAGAAGTCTGGTTTTATGGCAGGGACTGTGGAAGACTAGGATCTGTTCCTGAGCACAAAGCAGAATTCCCTTTATTTGAAAGACTCCTTAAAGCTAATGTAAAACCAAGCGTTTCTCTGCTGGGGATGAAAGGGATGGTTCTCCTTTAAAGAAGGAAAGTCTTCATGCACTTGAGGGTGCCAAATGTTAGGCACCCCCAAGTCATTGTATTGACTTACCTGAAACCCCAGGCCTGTGCTCCTATCAGCAGAAAACTGCACTGGCCCCGGGTTATACCAGTGAGTACCATGGAGCGATATTCAATCCTGTTTTTTCGTGTGGCTGCACATGCGCAGTAGAACGAAAAGCCAAACTTTAACTAAAAAGTTGGCTATTTCATTCAACTGCTCATGCGTCTCCCACCCCGGTGAAATTTGAAGAAAGAAGAAGCCGGAAGTGGATCGCTCCATGGTGCTCACTGGTATAACCATGGGCTGGTTCAGCTTTTTGCTGATAGGAGCACCGGCTCGGGGTTTCAGGTAAGTAAATAGAATCACTTACAATCACCTAACATTTGGCACCCCAAGTGCAAGATGACTTTCCTTTAAGTTCATTTTTATAATATTTTTATAATAAAAAATTGAAACCAATTGCAAAGAACAACACACTCAATATCATTGCTATGGGTGACTTCAATTATCCAGACATTGACTGGGGTAATGGGGTTGCTAAGACAGAAAAAGCTAGTAGGTTTGTAAATATGCTGAATGACAACTTTTTATTCCAGCTCGTTCAAGAACCTACTAGGAATAACTCTCTTTTGGACCTTGTAATAACTAACAATACTGAACTCATCTCTAACATTTGTGTGGGTGAGCATTTAGGGAATAGTGATCATAACATGGTCTCCTTTGAGATTCTGTTGCAGAAGCAATTCTATAAGGGAGTAACTAAAACACTAAATTTCAGACGTGCAAACTTTGACAGTATAAGGGCATCTCTGCAACATATTAAGTGGGAAATGCTTTTCACAGGGTTAAACACAGAACAAAAATGGGAAGTCTTTAAAATGCTGCTTAATAAATATACTTGTCAGTATATTCCACTTGTAAGCAAGGAACGTCGTTGCAAAGCAAAACCTTTTTGGTTCAATAGAAGCGTTGGTGTTGAGGTGGGTAAGAAAAGACGTGCTTTTAAGGCTTTCAAGTTAGCTGGTACAGCCGAAACATTTATAAGGTACAAGGAGGCCAATAAATCATGCAAAGAAGCTATAAGGCAAGCTAAAATTGCTATAGAAAAGGATATTGCAGCAAGCAGTAAAAAAAATCCAAAATTATTTTTTAAATATGTCAATAGTAAAAAAATGAAGCAGGAAGGGGTGGGACCCTTACTATCAGAGGGGGGTCAGCTGGTTGATGAAAACAAAATAAAAGCACAGATTCTGAACTCGTATTTTTCATCTGTGTACACAAATGAAGAACCAGTAAGTGAAGGTTTCCTTCTTAACACTCCCAATTCTAGTAATACAACTAATGATGCATGGTTCACACATGAAGAAATTCAAAAGAGACTTGAACATGTTAAGATTAACAAAGGTCCAGGGCCAGATGGTATTCATCCCAGGGTAATTAGCGAGCTTAGCTCTGTGATTGCCAAACCTCTTTACTTAATTTTTCAGGATTCATTGAGATCTGGCATTGTGCCGAGAGACTGGCGAATTGCTAATGTGGTGCCTCTATTCAAAAAAGGATCCCGTTCTCAGCCTCAAAACTATAGGCCAGTTAGTCTGACGTCAGTATTAGGAAAGCTTTTCGAAGGGTTAATAAAGGATAAGATACTGGACTTCATAGCAAATCATAATACTATGAGTTTGTGCCAGCATGGTTTTATGCGTAATAGATCTTGCCAGACTAACTTAATTTCTTTTTACGAGAATGAAAGTAGAGACCTCGATTCTGGGATGGCAGTGGATGTGATTTACTTAGACTTTGCTAAAGCATTTGATACAGTGCCACACAAAAGGTTACTGGTTAAATTAAGGAATGTTGGCCTGGAACATAGTATTTGTACCTGGATAGAGAACTGGCTAAAAGATAGACTACAAAGAGTGGTGGTAAATGGAACATTTTCTAATTGGACCAGTGTTGTTAGTGGAGTACCGCAGGGCTCTGTACTAGGTCCCTTGCTTTTCAACTTGTTTATTAATGACCTGGAGGTGGGCATTGAAAGTACTGTTTCTATTTTTGCAGATGATACTAAATTGTGCAGAACTATAGGTTCCATGCAGGATGCTGCCACTTTGCAAAGTGATCTGTCTAAACTGGAAAACTGGGCAGCAAACTGGAAAATGAGGTTCAACGTTGATAAATGCAAGGTTATGCACTTTGGCAAAAATAATATAAATGCAAGTTATACACTAAATGGCAGTGTGTTGGGAGTTTCCTTAAATGAAAAGGATCTAGGGGTCTTTGTAGATAACACGTTGTCTAATTCTGGGCAGTGTCATTCTGTGGCTACTAAAGCAAATAAAGTTCTGTCTTGCATAAAAAAGGGCATTAACTCAAGGGATGAAAACATAATTATGCCTCTTTATAGGTCCTTGGTGAGGCCTCATCTGGAGTATGCAGTTCAGTTTTGGACTCCAGTCCTTAAGAGGGATATAAATGAGCTGGAGAGAGTGCAGAGACGTGCAACTAAATTGGTTAGAGGGACGGAAGACTTAAATTATGAGGGTAGACTGTCAAGGTTGGGGTTGTTTTCTCTGGAAAAAAGGCGCTTACGAGGGGACATGATTACACTTTACAAGTACATTGGAGGACATTATAGACAAATGGCAGGGGACCTTTTTACCCATAAAGTGGATCACCGTACCAGAGGCCACCCCTTTAGACTAGAAGAAAAGAACTTTCATTTGAAGCAACGTAGAGGGTTCTTCACAGTCAGGACAGTGAGGTTGTGGAATGCACTGCCGGGTGATGTTGTGATGGCTGATTCAGTTAATGCCTTTAAGAATGGCTTGGATGATTTTTTGGACAGACATAATATCCAAGGCTATTGTGATACTAAACTCTATAGTTAGTATAGGTATGGGTATAAAGAATTTTAATTAAAAGTAGGGAGGGGTGTGTGTATGGATGATGGGTTTTCATTTGGAGGGGTTGAACTTGATGGACTTTGTCTTTTTTCAACCCAATTTAACTATGTAACTATGTAACTATACTAAAACAATTTAAAGGTGAACAACCCTTTTAACCAAAAATACCTCCAGGGCCAAAACTGCACAAATGTGCATTTTTGTCTTTAAATCTGCCCAATATGCACTGTGAATGGAGGATTTCATTCCTGTCTCTGCTAAGAAATACAGAGTGACATGAATTGGCATTCACCCTTCAGGAATTGATTAATATATGCTTAAGCAACGCTATCTTCTTTCCCTTTAAAAGTACCATGGGTTGGTTTACTAGTTAGCCTTTGTACCTTTCCCAATCTTCTATGCCCTGGATGGATGTGATGGATACAGCAGTTTTCCTAAAATGAACTAATTTAGAATGGTCTAATACATAAAAATACCAGTGCGCTAATTTTCTGTAAAGTTATACAGTAGGTAATGTCCCGTAAATACCTGAAACCAGTTGAATAATCAGTAACCATGAGAGTATTTATTTTTTTTAAACCTTAAACCAATATTGGATTCTCCTTAGAAATCACTTATTCATGCTGAACCATCTTAAAACCCGCTATTTTGTGGTTGATTGTACTGTGTCCCCCTTTTGTATTTTGTAGGAGCAATGAGGTATATGTGCCACACATTACAGCCTGCCTATCTCAATGTTGCCCCTCATTCCAGCCCACCTATTATGGTCTTCCTCCATCCATTACAGTCTGCCTGTCACAATCTCCCCCTCCCATGACAGCCTGCCAATCACATATATTGCCCCGATGACAGCCTACTTATCACAATCTTACCCCCCATTACAGCCTGCCTATCACAACCGTGCCCCCCATTACAGCCTACCTATCACAATCTCCCCCACCCCCCCTCCCATGACAGCCTGCCAATGACAGTGTTGTTCCGCACACAGTCCAGCATGGGAACTGAAGCTGAAATCATACCACCTGGCACAGCAAGGGCAATATAGCAAAGAGCAAAAGCTGTGCTTGGAGAAAGACATTATTCAAAACAAATATCAGTACTACATACTGGCATCACTAGTTTTGATGTTATTTAGGTATAAAGGAAATCAGTTTCATTGTTGTAAATCATGAGTCCCCAACCTTTTTTACCCATGAGCAACAGTCAAATGTAAAAGAGTTGGGGAGCAACACAAGCATGAAAAAGTCCCTTTGGAGTGCCAAGTAAGGGCCACGTGATTGGCATTTGGTTGCCCCTATGTGAACTGACAGCCTACAAGAGGCTATACTTGGCACTATACTTAGTTTTTATGCAAATAAAACTTGCTTTCAAGCCTGGAATTCAAAAATAAGTACCTGCTTTGAGGACCCTGAGAGCAACATCCAAGGGGTTGGAGAGCAACATGTTGCTCACGAGCTACTGGTTGGGGATCACTGTTGTAAATCATGCAGCTAGTGGCAGTAACTAGATGTTACTGGCCCCACAGATGTTTTCAAGGTCCATCCCTGGAGCTAAGTAATATATTTAAAGTGTGTTTAAAGTGTTAGTCAGGACTCTCATCAGGCCTTCCATATTAGTGGGCCCCCAGCAGCATTATCTGCAATGAGACTGCTGCTTTAAGAAACCTATATTTACTTACTCAGCACACATGGAAGCAAGGGAAATTGCCTAAAATCAAAGGAAAGGCACACAAGACTCTTATTATTTCTCTTGATTCACATGGCCGTTTGGAAATACTCGACTATGTTTTGTTAGAACCAGTCAAAATTAATATATTTTCCTATAAGGTGATTCCCTGCATAAATGCATTTTGTTTTCAATTACTTCTCATTTTCAGTATGATCCTGACTGGAGTGGACAAGCCACAGCCAACGCAGTAAACAATGTCAACGTTCTGCTTCTTCTGGACGACTTGTTCGGGATACAGAAATGACTCAAATTAAACTTGAAAGGCTCATCCTTTTTGAAAAACATTGGTAATAATTCCCACGCAGCGTGACACCAAACCACTGAAAACAAACATTGCCTGGCATTGAGAATGAAGAATAAATTTCATTAGAAGCAGATTATTTTGTATTTGTCATTTTTACTACACGAAATTTGCAAGATGGAATTAGTCATAAATTTAGCTATATTCATGTTATTAATATCTAAGAATCTTCATCTGCAAGAGAAATGTGAATTTTTTTTGTCTGCAATATACTCAGTTTTAACTTCAGCCTTTCATAGTTCCTGATGTATAAATGTACCATGATTATTATTGCTAATAATAATAATGATGAAGAACCATTTATAAGTAAACACTACAAGCTACCTGCATCGGTACAGGTATAGGACCTGTTAGCCAGAATGCTCAGAACCGGGAGTTTTCCGGATAACAGATCTTTCCATGATTTGGATCTCCATACCTTTAGTCTACTATAAAATCATGTAAACATTAATTAAACCCAATAGGCTGGTTTTGTTTCCAATAATGATTAATTATATCTTAGTTTGGATCAAGTACAAGGTACTGTTTTATTATTACAGAGAAAAAGGGAAATCATTTTGGAAAATTAGGATTATTTAGATAGAATAGAGTTTATGGGGCAAATTCACTAAAATTCGTAGTTGCGCCAGGCGCAACTTCGCCGCACTTCGCCAGGCGTAGTTTCGCCAGCGCTCCCCAAATTCACTAAAATCCAAAGTTGCGCACAGGGGTATCGTAAGGTTGCGAAGTTGCGCTAGCGTTGATTCGCTAAGTGAAGCGAAGTTACGCTAGCGAAGGTTAATCTACATACGGCTTCAAATTTCAATGGAGGAATACGTAGAATCACTACAAATGCCTGGGAAACCTTCAAAACATCAAATAAAATTTTGTTTTTGCCCTACACATGTGCCCAGTGTATAGTTAAGTTGCCATGAGTTAGGAAATGTAGGGGGGAAGGAGGGGAGCCCCAAAAAAATTCTCGATCTTTTTCAGCCTATCACCCATAATATAGAAAACACGCCAACGTTTTTTGGGACTTGGAAAAAATTTGAACTTTTTTGGAAGCAATCCCTATCTACTCTATTGCGCTTCGCCTGGTCTGAGGTGGCGAAGGAAGTCTAGCGTAAAAGGTAGCGTTCAGTACACTGCGCGCGTTAGTGAATTTGCGTAGTTACGTCCGTATCCAAAATTCGCCAGGCGTAAGGGTGCGAAGTAACACTAGCGAATCTACGCCAGCGTTCGTTAGTGAATTTGCGAAGTAACGAAAATGCCCAACGCTAGTGAATTGACGCTAGCGTTCGTCGCTTAGTGAATTTGCCCCTATCGGAGATGGCCATTTCGTAATTTGGATCCTTCTGGATAACAGGTTTCTGGATAACGGATCCTATACCTGTACAATCAGCCTACCCAAGTGGCAGCACTGGAGCAGCCTAGCAGAATATCAGACCTTCCCAGTGGGAATTCATTCACAATTCTTCATCCTCCTTCTCCCGTTCTCTCTCTCTCATTCTCCTTGTTATGTTAACATAGATATAGGTTTTCTCCACCACCACTGCCCAAGGGGCTTCCAATCTGACACTGTTAACTGCATAACACAGTGAAATACGTGGAACAAACCACATTATAAATATTTTCATTATTAGTACATTTACTGAGGTCAGACTTAGAAAACGGTTGCAGAAAATATTAAATTACTCAGTTATATTTTGTTCCATTCTTATTAACATTAACTATTTCATAACTGTTTCTCGACTTCAGTTCTTGACTACAGTAGATCAAATCTTCTTCTTTGTTCTGGAATTATGAGTTAAATAGAATGTTATTTCTATTCAGTGCTGCATTTTTCCTTTATAAAGCTGCAGGACATTTTGCTATTCATTGCTCTGCTCGTTTTGGTTTGTATAAATTGACCTGAAATGTGGACTCTATACAGTTCTATCCTAAATACAAAGATACTATTCATTCACATGGGTCATGCTGTCACTAGAGGGTGGCTTTGTAGTGTTTCAGAATTAAGCTTATTGAAACACAAAGTTACAAACAAATATGAAGTTCCTAATTAAATTATCCACACTAGTAAATTAAACAAATATGAGGCCAGCACCCACAGCCTTTATTTTTCCACATTTATGTGCTGTACTTGGTTGAAAATAATGCCAAAAGCATAACCTTTTTTTTAAAAAAAACCTTCCCAGTTCTTATTAATACAGGCATTGGGCCTGTTATCCAGAATGCTCGGGATGTGGGGTTTTCCGGATTTTAACAGGTCTTTCTGTAATTTGCATCTTCTTACCTTAAAAGTCTACTTAAAAAAAAAACATTAAAACATTAATTAAACCCAACAGGTTTAAAAATTTGCATTATTTGGATAAAATGAAGTCTATAGAAGATAGCCTTTCAGTAATTTGGGGCTTTCTGGTTACAGGTATTGGCCTTATTATCCAGAATTCGTGGGACATGGGGATCTTTCAGTAATTTGAAAATTCATACCTTAAGTCTATTAGAAAATCATGCAAACATTAAATAACCCCAATAGGCTGTTTTATTCCCAATAAAGATTAATTATATCTTAGTTTGGATCAAGTACAAGGTACTGGTTTATTAGTGCAGAGAAAAAGGTAATAATTAAAAAATTGGATTATTTGGATAAAATGGAGTCTATGGGAGACAGCCTATCTGTAATTTGGAGCATTCTGCATAATGGGTTTCTGGATAACAGATCCTATACCTGTAATTGGTTTCCAGATGACCGACCCCATACCGGTATAGATGTTTAAAAATGGAATCTACCATGCTGATTTGTAAATATACACATTAATCTTCATATGTATTAAAAAGATCTGAACAAAAATACATTTTAAGTTTAGAGTCTGTGGTTATCTATTGTAAGTTTATTATATGGTTGGTTCCATGACATTGGTTCCTGCACTGGGATGCACAACATTAAATACATGCATGTGACGATTAAACACTTCCATATCTAGACAGGCTGTATATCATTTAATTAACAGCAACGTACCTTCAACTGAGCAACTAACAAGTGTAGAGTATTACAAATATTTTACCCATATCCATTACTGGGGCTGTACCTAAGTCTGGTACTGCCCTAGGCACCACTCCGCCAGTATTTTACCAACCTAGCCACCAATGTTGTGCCCCTGGCCCACCTTCCTAAGCCCCTGATCCACCCCAATCTTACTCTTGCTCTTCCCTGATCGCTCCATAATCCACCCTTGACCCCTTTATTACATCCCTTTTGTCATCACCCCGCCCTTTGCATCACAATTCATGTCATGCACTGTTCCCTTTGTTTCCATCCCAACCAGTTTGTAAGAGTATTTAAAAAGGGATTACAATCTCAGCCTGGCAATTATAGGCCAATAAGATTGACATCTGTGGAGGGCAAATTATTTGAAGTCTTGTTAAGGGATCACATTCCTAGTGAATGGTTATGAGCAGCAAAAAGCATGGCTTTATGAAGGAAAGGTCATGTCAGACAAATTTGATTGCTTTTTATGATGAGGTAAGTAAGATGCTGAACAGTGGGGGGGGGGCAGTAGATGTGATCTATTTGGATTTTGCCAAAGCATTTGATACTGTGCCCCACAAATGACTGCTTTCTAAACTAAGGTCCGTTGGGCTTAATGAAGTCGTTTGCACATGGATAGGAAACAGGATCGGGTACAGAGGGTGGCTGTTAATGGTACATTCTCTACTTGGAGTAAGGTTCCTAGTGGGGTCCCTCAGGGCTCGGTATTGGGTCCACTTTTATTTAACTTGTTCATTAATGACTTAGGGGAGTGTGTTGTAAGTAATGTATCAGTGTTTGCAGATGACACAAAACCATCCAGCCCAATTAATTCCATCCAGGATGTGGCATCCTTGCAACATGATCTTGACAAACTGGCAATCTGGGCAGCTAAGTGGCAAATGAGATTGAATGTTGATAAATGTAAAGTCATGCACCTGGGATGTAAAAATATCCAAGCCACTTATACCCTTAATTGGACTGCACTAGGCAAATCCATTATGGAAAAGGACCTTGGAGTCCTTGTAGATGATAAAATTGGCTGTAGCAAGCAATGCCAATCAGCAGCATCAAGGCCAAATAAGGTCTTGAGCTGTATTAAAAGGGGCATAGAGTCACGGGATGAGGGGGTCATTCTTCCAATGTAGAGCACTTGCACGGCCCCATCTAGAATATGCCATACAGTTTTGGTCTCCATCACTCAAACAGGACATTATTGTATTAGAGAGGGTACAGAGAAGGGCAACTAAGCTGGTGAAAGGTATTGAAAATCTTAGCTATGAGGAAAGACTGGCCAAATTGGGGATGTTCACACTGGAGAAGAGGTGATTAAGGGGTGATATGATGACTATGTATAAATATATAAGGGGATCATATAATAATTTCTCTAATGCTTTATTTACCAGTTGGTTTTTCCAGTTGACACAAGGTCACCCATTCCGATTAGAAGAAAGGAGGTTCCACCTAAATATTCGGAAGGGTTTTTTTTTTTACAGTGAGAGCTGTGAAGATGTGGATTCTCTCCCTGAATTAGTTGTACAGGCTGATACATTAGATAGCTTTAAGAAGGGGTTGGATGGTTTTTTAGCACATGAGGGAATACAGGGTTATGGAAGATAGCTCATAGTACAAGTTGATCCAGGGACTAGTCAGATTGGAGAGGCTACAGATGAGTTTTTTTTGCCATCCTCTGGATCAACTAGCATTTAGGCAGATTAATAAAAACAAAAACAAAAGAAAACTAAAAGGTTGAACTTGATGGACGTATGTCTTTTTTCAACCTTACTTACTATGTATGTAAAAGGAAGCAACCCTGTCACCAGGCCTAAGCTCATCTCCTTTGTTTGGGTGATTGGCACATGTGCAGAAGGTGCTCTTTTCCTACACATGTTCTGATTGCTGACTGATGGATGCCCTACAATGTTGCCGGGTGCTATATGGCAAATACAGATCTGTCTATCACCCCTACAAACTTATTGGCATTTACAGGGTTAAGCAGTTGTCTTGCTGAAGTCAGGCTACTAATATTAATGGGTTATTTACTAAAATCCGGTTGGGCTTTTTGGGGCAAAAATCTAATTTTTTTTTAAAACTCTATGTTTTCGAGATTTATTAAAGCCCGATGTAGCAAAAAGCCAGAATCCAAAAATCTGCCATCTCAGACCTGCTAAGGTTGTGTATAATTTAACTGCAGAGGCCTATCCTATTTTTACATTTCTGTGGTCTGCGCTGGAATTAGCCCAAAAATCTGACCATTCCAGGCTTTTCAGGCAAATATCCAAAAAATGTTGGCTGTATGGGAAATAGAATTTAGCAATTCGGGAAAAAACCCCAGAAAAAAACGTACGATTCGGGTTTTCACTCAATTTTATTGATTTTTACCCAAACCGATTAAATCAAGCTTTTTATAATAAATAAGATAAAATCGGTATGGAAGTTTGGTTGTGATTTTTTTAAATTTAAATAATGAGATCAATTTGGATTTTAGTAAATAACCCTCTAAGAGTTGACCCAAATTACCTGCCTAGTGTTGTTTATGTAAAATACCCGTTGTGTAGGCATTAATTTATCATAAAAGTGCATATAAATCCCTACACACAGCCCCTAAATGTAGACTATATTTTCAGCACACGACAGATCCCATTTATTAATACTTATAAATCTAACGGACATCCTTGTTCCAGTGGCCTCAGTAATGCAAATGCTATAATCAGCTTCAACTGATGAATTTAGTGGTGAGTGTAGCTTTCTTTGTTTCATTGTTTCTACATGTGAGAATATGCAAGTTGCTGGCCACACCTTGCTTTCATGTTACTAGAAATCAGCCCACGGTGTAGACAAATCATGTTTTTCTTCACAACAGAAATTCAGGAAGATGTACAATATAAAAATCATCTCCTCTTGATGAATCCCATCTGCATAGCAAAGGTTCTGTTTTATAACAGCGTGCTGGCTCTGATGCTATGCCAAAACACCAACAATGGGAACAAAATATAAACGTTATTTCATTTTTCCCTGTGTGCCATTGCTTATTTATCTACAATGTGTACAGCATTCATCTTATCTTAATTTGCTTCACTTTTCTCCTAGCACTTACTGATTTCAGCGCACAAATACCGCCTAATGCTTTTCCACTAGACAATTATACTCTAATATACTCGGGTCACTTTTAGGACATGTTTAACCCTTTAGATGACAGACATTTGTTCATATACACATATGCTAAACTGTTTTTGAATTTCAAATCTTTTCCAGTACAATTTAGCAACCAAAATCTACTTAAAAAGACTTTTCAAATCATAGTGTTATCCTGTAGACTTGAACTGGTTATTCTTTTTGGGTGACTTTACAAGTTGTATAAGTTCCTGGCCATGGGAAACAATGTATCTATTTACCCAGTTTTTATTTTTACACTGAACTGTTCCTTTAAAGCTGTGATTCAGTAAAAGGGTAAAATTTCGGGCCAAAAAAGGGAAATTCCCACTCCACCTATGGGTGACAATGCTTCGGAAATTACTTTAATGCGTTACTGGAATCTCTGTGGTTAATGCAAACAAAGGAATTTTAATGAAATTATGTGACTCACGTATCTGGCCTGCACGATTTCCATTCACCCAAATGAAAACTGACCCTGGTGAAAGATGCTTAGGTAAGAATTGCGTTTTGAACATTGACAAGCTTTTTAGAATGAAATCTCTGAAGTTCGGTACTTACCAAATAGACACAGCCCACAATTAATTTTAAATTTTTTTAATTAAAACAAAGAAATTTCCTGCTTAAATTTACTTGAGTCTAATTATCAAGCAAACAGTCTTCAAAATGTTATGCCTCTAAAATGGACGGTATATTTCTATAAGGGATGCGCCTAATCCACTATTTTGGATTCGGCCAAACCCCTAAATCCTTTGTGAAAGATTCGGCCCAATACCAAAGCAAATCCTAATTTGCATATGCGAATCAGGGACAGGAAGAGAAAAAGAGAACCATTTAGATTAGGTTATTAGTTCCTTGTTTTCTTACAAAAATTGATAAGATTTTAAGGATTGGCTTCAGCCAGACATGGGGATCAGGCTGAATACAAATGCTGCTGAAAAAGGTAGAATCCTTGCCGAATACAGAAACCGAATCCTGGATTCGGTGCATCCCTAATTTCTATACCAGGTATAAGGGATCACAGTTGCAGTCGGGCACATTTCCCCACAGTTGGTTGCATAAAAATCCCCCCCCCCCAAAAAAATATTCCTTCAAAAGGTTATACTTGGGCTTTGGTATAGTTGCTCTTGGCACAGATCATTTCTTCCTGCCTCCTGTTCTGAATTAAGCGCAGTTGCACCTGTTGACGTATGATATCAGTGGAGCCATTGCCCCTTTCCAACTAGGATTTCACAGTGGCCTGAGCCAAACACTGCAGTGTAGGGCACAAATGCCAGAAATGATGCCATTTGGAAAACGCCAGCACAATTGAACCTGATTCACGTTGAAATGCGATTATTTTGGTGACCGCATTGATGTTGGAATCATGGGGGCAAATACAAGAATCCTCTGCACTCAACCCATTATCAATATATTTAAGACATTGAGACATTTTGTGCATACAGCTTTTGAAAAATGCCTTACCCTTTAAACAAAACAGGAATTGTTTGTCCATATATTGCAATATATTTAAGCTGGCCAACTACGTCAAAGTCATCCCATATCCCATATCTGGCCAGTCCTACACTCATATTGCATCTGATTCATTAAATATTCTATTACTTCATTATACATTTTACAAAGGGACTAAGTTTTACCTGCAACTTACTTGCTGCTTTCAAAGTAAAACTCCCAAACTTGGCTGCCCTTTTATTAGACACCAGTGGGATCACCTGACTATAGCTGGGAAGGGTGGGAGTGCATTGTGTGTAAAAACAAAAAGCTGGGTTCGTGCTCGTGCACTTGTGCTAATGTATTTCTAAAGAACATTCATAACTAATAATGGAGTATCACTGCTAGGTACAGTAGTATGTAATAATAGACTGTGCAGTGTTATCACAAGATTTTAAATATAAACATCTCTTTTTTTCAGTTTCAGAATATTTCCTTCTCTCTCCCTCTTTCAACAATTGGTTTGTTATCTTGTGTTTCCCTTTTTCTGAATCTGGAAATGTGCCTGATCACAATATCAACATTAGAAGGGAGATTCTGTTTTTCATTATTCTTACAATATTTCATATGATGTTTAAGTTCCATGTACTTCGGCTTTGAGCCCTAAGGAACAGAATCTATTTTCCTAATGTTTTATGTCTTATTGTTTTCTCTCTCTCATTGCTTTGTGCTGTGTTATTGCAAGCACAGGGCTTATTTCCTCCTCAGTATGAATACAAACCTTAATTATAATAACCTTTTATACTAGGTATATATTTATTTCTTTTTGAGTTAAACATGCATACATCAGCAGAAAAGTTATTTCATAGCACCAATAAAGTATGTATTCATTTTCTCTTATTGTTCACGCCTAGGGTATAGAATAGTGGAAATTGGATCCAGTGAACCTCAAGTTAAGTGCCATCCTCTCAATACAGCAATAACTTGATTCCTCTATCCCTATCAAAGAGTAGAAAATGGGATACTTGGCCCCCTATACTGTACCTCTTGGGTCCCCACAACCATCCCAGGTCACATGATTTTAAGGGTTTGGTTCAGTTCTGCTTAACTTTTTGTGATATGAGAAACTTGTGGCGAAAAACGAATACCTGGCTTCTATAGAACTATATGTTATCCAATTCGATAACATTAAAAAAACGAAATGTAAGAAAACACTCTCCCTGAATTTGGCCAAATTCTGCAAAAAGTTCCAAGATTTAGCTAAATCCTGAAAATCTAAACCTTGGATTCAGCACTATGAAAGTACTGCTTTTATATTCCTTCTAAAAGGTCAAATGCTTCTTCTTCTTCTCTCTACACATGCTCTTACAAGCAACAATTAAGCAGCCACTCAAATTCCACCAATCAGAAAATTGCCTAATGTGTAGATAGATTGTGAATTGAACCTTATTCACTCACTTGTGAGTTTTAGGCCTTATGCAGAAATCTTTAGTTCAATCCTATCTGATTCAGAACGAAAATGTTTTTTTTACAAATGCAAATAGTTACATATTTGAAGCTAAAATGGACTTTAATTGTCTATTAAAAAACAATATATTCCCTAAGTCAATATATCTAACTTTTCTTCTTTTTTTAGACCAAAGTGGCATATGCTAGCTTAATGACAAGCAGGATAGCATCTCAATCAGTAGTATTTATAGCTACATAAACTATTTTGTCTTGTGTGTCCAAAAACACCAGGGTCATAAAACTAAAGAAAATAGATGAAAGTGCTCAGTTTGTGCTTGTATTTTGGTGGTTTTAAAACCATGAAAATAAACTGAAGAAAGGAGGGAAAAAAACATTAACAACATGAAAGTCATTTTTTTTAAGAAAACTGTGCTGGTGTCTGAAAATACTGCTGAAATGTAGGAACTGAAAACTAGCTCTTCTGCCAATTCTGCTGGGTTTCTCTTCTAATTTATCACGCTGGGCTTGTATGTGTGTGCAAAATAAAAGAAAGATCAGTGTGAAAAGGATTCTGTGTATATAGTGGTTTTGAGAAGTACCTTAATTTAGGTTGAATCTGGGATTGTTTAGGTGCCCCAATAATTTCTAGCTAGCTAGACTTAAAGGAGAACTAACCCCTAAAAATGGATATGGCTAAAAATGGCATATTTATATACTGAACTTATGGCACCAGCCTAAAGTTTCAGCTTTCAATAGCAGCAGTGATCCAAACTTGTCACAGGGGGTCACCATCTTAGAAAGCTGTTGAAATGAGGTTGCCTATTATATTGTGAGTGGGTCCCTAAACTCAGTAAGTGACAGCAGCACAGAGCATATGCAGTGAATCAGCAGAAAACAAGATGGGGAGCTACTGGGGCATCTCAGAGGCACAGGGTTTTACTGCTAAACGGCCGTGGTTGCCTTGGGCTGGTACAGAAGCCCAAAACATAATATACAACATGTCTAGCCTATTTCTTTATTTAAGCTTTATTTAAGTGAGCTCCAAGTGCCCCTCCTTTTTCCTTTACAGCTTTTGTTTTGCAGTGCAATGTGACTGGTTATATGTCCATCAAGATTTGGATTTTGGAATGTTTTTCTTACTTTGCCCAGGACATACAGCAGTTTAAGAAAGGACAGATCTGCTTTGGTGTCTCAGTATAGTCTTCTATGAGTGTAGATCCATCCTACACCTGGGGGCAGATTTATCGAGGGTCGAAGTGAATTCGAGGTAAAAAAATTTGAAGTTCTAAGTAATGTTTTGGATACTTCGACCATCGAATAGGATATTACGACTTCGAATTTACTTCGAATATATACAAAGAATATTTGACCATTCGATAATTGAAGTACTGTTTCTTTAAAAAAACTTCGACTTCAATACGCTAAAATCGTTCGAATAGTTTGATCGAACGATTTTACTTCAATTGCAGGATGCCCAGTTTTACTGAAAAATACTTCGATATTGGATTAGTTATGCATTTTTATTTGTTTGTGCTTTTTATATTAGGCTGTTTTAATAAATTACTTGCCAGTTGTGTTTGTAGAGAAAATTAATTTATTTGTGGTTACTAAAACCTCTAAAACCACTAAAATCAGAATCTTTATTCTTTTACTTGCCTTTCTTCACTCCTCTTTCTTTTTCTCAGTTTCTGAGATGAGATAGGCTTTACATTCATCAAGGTGAGCAAATCATCTCTAAGTTCCTTCCCATATAGTTCTTGCAGAATTTGCACAGGTTTTCACACATAGGTGGTTATTTATCAAAGTCCGAATGTATCCCAATATGTTCTGCTACAAAATCCGATCAAATCCGCTCAAATTTTTGTGCTTATTTATTATTACATTTTCCCAAAAATTTGCTTTGTGGGAAAAATCAGTTTTTCATGATTTTTCATCAGATTTTCACGATTTTTCACCCGAAAACTCAGATTTTTGCCTGAAAACTCTGAAAGCTGTGGGATATTGCACGAAACCCAGCACACATCAAACAATCATTGGGACTTCTCCCATTGACTTATATGCAACCTTAACAGGTCTGAGACCTGTCTTTTCTGATTCAACTTTTCCATCCTCTGGGTTTAATGAATTCCAAAAAATTTTAAATTTTTTGAAAAGTCAATTTTATTAAAAAAACTACAAATTTTTCGTGATTTTTGCATTTGGAGTTTATTAAATGACCCCCATACAGTATATGGGTAGATATATGGATGTTGGAGACCGCTGCGTATTTTATTCTTTACTTCCCATCCCTCGGAATCAGAGTTTGATTGACAACTCAGCTCTCATCATTGTTTTGTACAATTTTCTTTTTGTGTTAGAGCTGTCAAAATATCTATATTATTTTAGGAAAAGTACTCATTTTTAATTGATTATATTTAGAAAATTCCTTATTTCCATGAAATGAAGATAATACAAAATTTTCATTTTTGAGATTCTTTAATTGTTTTGGTAAACTTCCCTCTTTTCTCTTATTCTGCCACAGAGCAAGCAGTGCACTCATATAGTATAATGATTGTTCAGTGTAACGATTGCCTATAGGAATTATTATTACATCATTATACATACATATTCAGTAATGGTAAAATGTGGAATTTCAACACATTCCACAAATCTGTGCATGACCAGTTTAAATAACACAACCTTCCCTGAATGGGAAAATATAGGTTATTTACTGCTTTTCCTAATTTGTAAGGGGTGCTATTGACCTTAAAGTTAGTCCTGCTTGCTCAGCACTAGCAGGCCTATTAAGACAAGGGTGAGCACATTCATATTATGAAAGTTATCCGTAATCTGTACCGGGATTTTCCCTTCCTTCTAAGAATGTAGAACAGTCTCACATGGGCATAGGCGGAGGGTGACTTTTGAGTTTGGGAAGGCTAATTAAAGATCGCCTATCACCAAAAGGTGCAGGCTAACAGTGCCATATCTTTGAAACTGGTGTAATGAAGCCATTTGTTGTATAAATTTCAGGTATCCTGCCTTGTGCAGGCTAACAGTGCCTTCAGTGCAGATAGGTGAAAAAATAGAATTTTTTTTAAGATAAGTCCCTTATAGAGTGCTATAGCCACCTCACTCATTAAGCAAATATGTGTGCCCCAATGTGGTCGTCCACACCAGGAGAATTCCCCCAGTGCAAAGCCCGCAGTGCTTGATAGGGGTCTTTTCTTAAAACAGAACTGAACCCTAACAGTAAATAGTAATGATCTGGAACTTCAATGTTGTCACAGGAACTCCCTATCTTGGATTTGTTAAGAGTGGCATTAACACTCACATGCTCGGTGAGCTTTGAGTAGCTATTTAGAAGCTAAGCTTAGGGGTAGTTGCAAATCAGAAAATAAGGTTGGCCTATTATATAAGCTGGTACTACAGGCCTGATGATTACATTCTGCTGCTAATTGTGCTGGTTTGTACCGATAATCTGAATTATGTACTGATCAGCCATAGATAAAAATATATATTATGTGTCTGTCCCTAAGCCCAGAGCATGTGCAGTGAAGTAAATGATTGGGAGTTGCTGGAGATGGGGAGCTACTGGGGCATCTTTGGAGGCACAGATCTTTACAGCTAAATGGCTGTGGTTGCCTTGGGCTGGTACAGAAGCCAAAACATAATATACAACACTTCTAGCCTATTTATTTAGTTAGGCTTTAGTTCTCATTTAAAACAAATATAATTGTGTGCCCCATTTGGAATGTATCTCTGATTGGTGAAACATTTTTTAGATTATAGGCATCCTAAACAAAAGCTATGATTAATAGTAACCCTTCATGAATTCTCTCTCTCTCTCGTTTTTTCTCTCTCTCTCTATATATATATGTTTTGTATTCCAGCTTTTCTATAAAATCCAGTTACAGCCGTGATCAAATAAACTAGTTCCATGTATAGTGTATAATATCCCTGACAAACACTGAAAAATAAATGCAGCGTAAACATCAAGTATAGCATAGTATATGTCAGAAATTTCTTTTGTGAACCTAGTGGAAGCCTTCACCTAAAAAAATATATATTTTCCCCAAAATATTAAGTCATGTGATTACATGAAAAAGACTAAGGTCAGTGTCTCTAAAAAAACAAAAAACAGTGTTTCCTTGCTTTATTTCTCTTCCCTGTCCTCCTCCCTGTACTCTAGAATTGGCACCAGGATTCCATGTGACAAGCACATCTTGGCATGGAAGGGGTAAAAATGACTTTGATTAAATAAATTGTAACCATGGGATAAAGGAGTACAAAATACATGTACACACAGTAAATCATTATTCCATCTTCACCTTCAAGTGTCAAGTATTCAAGTGAATATATGAGAAATGTTTCAGTGACATCATAAATAAATATAAATCAGAAACTGGCAGCCTGGTTTGTGGAATAAATGAATATCTATAACTACTCTCTTTGACTCACTGTAGTCCTGTAGATGCTGCACAAGTTGGCTAAACCTGAGGCTTCATTTAGCATGCAGTGCTTCTTTCAGGGAGATCAGCTCTGAGCTCTGCCGGTCCCGCCCCCTCCCCTCCCGTTCCTCAGTCAGCTGATCTCTCAGCCTGCTGCCTGTGACAGACTACGGAGCTGCAAGTGAAACAAAGTCACTGCTAAGTTTCTATTGCACAGTATGGACGTCTCAATCAGTCTTTCAAATCCCCCAGTTTAAAGGACATTTACCCTGCTGGTTTGGGGAGGCTTAGCCTCCCCAAGCCTTCATTAAAATCCGCCCATGCACATGGGCCAATTTATTGAGTGGCAATTAAAAAATGAAGCTTTTGCATTTAAATAGGACATATGGAATGTTCCCGAACCTTGGTACTTTCATAGTGACATGACAGATGTCAAATTGTTTAATAGAAAATGAAATTCAATCTATTACTGTCTTAAGCAATACTTTTATGTCCATCAGGATAAATGGATGGAAATGTTGGAGGGTGTTTTTTTAAATAATGAATATTATTTTGGCTCTTTTATAAGTCATTGGTCAAACACACATACATTTCCCTTATTTAGACTTATTGTTTCTTGCAATATTGGGTGCATTGTTTGCTACACTTCATGCCATTTTAGACTTCACATTTCTTAATTTTTCACTTTTATGTACATGTAAGGGCTTTGATGTGTATATTGTATATACATACTGTACATTGTGCCAATTATCTATCTATCTATCATCTATCCTACTACAAATTTTCAGATTCTTTATAAAAAAATATGGTGATGGTACATGGGGTTTTATGTTGTCTGCTGGAATAGTGTAGGAACTTCAAGCTCTGCAGCGCCTAATGAACATGGGACCTGTTATTCAGAATGCTTGGGACCTGGGGTTTTCTGGATAAATGATGTTCTGTAATTTAAATCACCATACTTTAAGGAGCAGATTCATCAAAGGTTGAGTGTTAGAGTTTATTTTACCTCAAATGAACTCAAATGAACTTGAACCTCAGATGATACTTAAGAAAAAACTCAAATATGAAAAACTAGTTTTTACAAGTTCAAATCCCGCAATACAGAAACTTGAATTTTCGGCGAGAAAATACTCAAATCGCTCGAATCATTCAAGTATTCAGCCAAAACCCTCTAAAAAAAAAACTCGAACATCAAGCAGGCTGTTAACCTCTTCAAATGGTTCAGTGGACCTCTACCTTGACATCTACAGAACCTCGACAGGTTGTAGTTGGTGTATTTTTGGATTCAAGCTTTTTCTGGGTCGGGGTATGTAAGTATTGAATATTTAAAAAAACAAACTTGATCGATTCAAGTTTTTATTTAACCTTAAAATCTGAGTTTTGACCAAAATATACAACTGGAAAACTCAAATTTTTGTGGAAAAAACAATTTGAATCTTAATAAATCTGCCCCTAAGTCAACAACAAAAAAAACATTAAAGTATTTAATACACCCAATATAATTGTTTTGCTTCTGATAAGCATTTATTATATCTTAGCTTTCATTAAGTACAGAGTACTGTTTTATTCTTACAGAGAAATAAGGAAATACTTTTTTTAAAATGTGAATTATTCAATCAAAATTTAGTCTATGGGAGATGACCTTCCCGTAATTCAGAGGTTTCTGGATAAAGGTTTAGATACTAAATAGTCACCTTTATTTTGTAAGAGCAAATAATCTGCAATTGCGCAATAGATAATATAAAACAAAATATTATAAGGCCTGACCTGTGGCTAACTAACTTGAAAGCTCTGATTGTGTCTAATATAGGCACATTTTTAGCCAAGTTAATTTTCTAATCTACTTAAGGTAATGCTCAATAAAATATATTGATTACTTTATTAATCCAAATCAAGTTATAAAAATTGATGATGTAGGTATAAAACAGGATTTTAATTTTTTTAAAGATATTTTTTAAAATTCACTGGTCAATAAATATGAAAACCTAAAGGCAAATGTATACATTTATTTAAATTCTGAATGGTAAATAAAGATTATATTTTCTTTGACCCGTGTAGTTACTAGGGGTTAAGGTTAAAGTGCTAAAGAAATGGTGAGTCCTAAAAGGCTAAGGATTCTTCATTTATTTCTAAATTACACTGCAAATAATTAACTCTACAATATAAAATTGAATCCCTGAACCAGCAAGTGATTTGTTTTAGTTGTAATATAGGTGTGTAGGCATCCATCTCAGGTCATTTTGCCTGGTCATGTGCTTCCAGAAAGAGCCAGGACTTTAGGATGGAACTGCTTTCCGGCAGGCTGTTTCTCATACTCAGTGTAACTGAGTGTGATGCAGTGGGACCTGGATTTTACTATTGAGTGCTGTTCTTAGCTCTACCAGGCAGCTGTTATCTTGTGTAAGGGAGCTGCTATCTGGTTACCTTCCAATTGTTCTGTTGCTAGGCTGCTAGGGGGAAAAGGAGGGGGTGATATCATTCCAACTTGCAGTACAGCAGTAAAGAGTGAATTAAGTTTATCAGAACATAAATCACATGACTTGGGGCAGCTGGGAAACTGACAATATGTCTAGCCCCATGTAAGATTTCAAAATTAAATATAAACCAATCTGTTTTCTCTTTTGAGAAATGGATTTCAGTGCAGGATTCTGCTGGAGCAGCACTATTAACAGATGTTTTTTTTCCCCCATGACAGTATGCCTTTAATTAGAAGGTTACATGCTACTATTGCTGCACTGATGCATTTATGGCAGTTCAGAAGCTTGCGCAGTGTGTATTGTTATGCATGGTGCTTTGTGAGCATCGAGTTAGCATGCAATAATGTGACTATGATATCTACAAAATCTTCACTGAATTATGCACTGCATATTTATTAGTCCTTACTTAAATTAATCTGTTTGATTCAGCATCGGTCCAACCTTAATCAGTCATGATTCTGTCTTGTCCGGGTTCAGCTTCATTCTATTCTAATTCTGCAAATTAGATGAATCTCAGTTCTGAAAAAGTGAGGGGATTCAGCTAAATATGTATGGAACCCAATTAAAGCAATACTATTTCTCATAGACACCAACTGAAACAAATACAGGTATGGGACGTATTATCCAGAATGCTCGGGACCTAGGGTTTTCCAGATAACCGATGTTTCTGTAATTTGGATCTTCAGACCTTAAGGCTACTAGAAAATCATGTGAACATTAAATAAACCCAATAGGCTGGGTTTGCTTCCAATAAGGATTAATTATATCTTAGTTTGGATCAAGTACAAGGTTTGGATAAAATAGAGTCTAATGGAGACAGCCTTTCTGTAATTTAAAGGTTTCTAGATAACGGGTTTTCTGGATAACAGATCCCATACCTGAAATTATATATTGCTGAACTGGTTCTGCCTTAAACCTAGACACTCTCCCAACCAAATCTCATTGTACAGTTATTCACTTACTAACAGTGGCACGCACAGCCACATCCCAAAAAATGGAAATGTCATGTCACCTACATATCAGAAAATATCAGTCTCCCCAAATCTTTATGAGAGATTATAAGCATCAGCTAATATGAGGATGAAGTTCTTTACAGAATTATTATGACTTGTCAAGCATATGAAAAAATCAATAAAGTACTTAAAAACAACAGAAATATAACAAAACAAGTATGGGGCCTGTTATCCAGAAACCTGTTATCCAGAGCACTCTGAATCACGGAAAGGCCATCCATTGTATCCAAATAATCCAAATTTTTAAAAATTATTTAATTTTTCACTGTAGTAATAAAATAGTACCTTTATAACTTTTCCTTACTGGATGCAAAACTTGCCTCTTGGGTTTATTTAACGTTTACATGATTTCCTAATCTACTTAAGGATGACTAAACCCTAAAAATGAATGTGGCTAAAAATGCCATATTTTATATACTGAATTTATTGCATCAGCCTAAAGTTTGAGCTTCTCAAAAGCAGCAATGATCCAGGACTTCAAACTTGTCACAGGGGGTCACCATCTTGGAAAGTGTCTGCGACACTCACATGCTCAGTGGGCTCTGAGCAAATCATAGAAGCCCAAATCATAATGTACAACATTTCTAGCCTACTTTGTTCATTAAGCTTTAGTTCTCCTTTAAGGTATAAAGATCCAAATTAAGGAAAATCCGGAAAACCCCAGGTCCCAGGCATTCTGGACAACAGGTCCTATACCTGTATACCTATTCAAATGTAGTTGTTCACTGTCAAGAGGCCTAATGATTGTAAGAGAATATAGGGAGCCAATACATGTGTCACATGCTCCAATTCTGATTCTTTGACCTCAACGTAAGGGAAAATAAAAGTTTCTTATTTCTTTACAGAAAATGGAGAATTGTCAGGGTTTTCGTGTGAATTGTATATTTTTTACCTGAATTGATAGAAACAAACCAACATATTTTCCTGCAAAAAACAAAATAGCAAAATAGAAAGATTTCCGGAAGCTCCTAAGTATCAACACTTACTCAAGCAGCATAAAGTAAACACAAAGGTAGTAAAAAGTATAAGAAACACTACGCTGATTTAGGGGCTGATTCACTATGGGTCGAATATCGAGGGTTAATTAACCCTCGATATTCGACTAGGAATTAAAATCCTTCGACTTCGAATATCGAAGTCGAAGGATTTAGCGCAAATACTGCGATCGTATGATCGAAGGATTATTCCTTCGATCGAACGATTAAATCCTTTGAATCGAATGATTCGAAGGATTTTAATCCAACCATCGAAGGAATATCCTTCGATCAAAAAAACTTAGGAAAGCCTATGGGGACCTTCCCCATAGGCTAACATTGACTTCGGTAGCTTTTAGCTGCCGAAGTAGGGGGTTGACGTTTTTTTTAAAGAGACAGTACTTCGACTATCGAATGGTCAAATAGTCGAACGATTTTTAGTTCGAATCCTTTGATTCAAAGTCGTAGTCGATGGTCGAAGTAGCCCAAAAAATACTTCGAAATTCAAAGTTTTTTTTACCTCGAATCCTTCACTCAAATTAAGTGAATCGGCCCCTAAATGTGACTTCACGTTAACAAAAATAGTGTTGTTTTAGCTGTTTTTAGAGACAAAAGGTTTTAATCATTTCCAGTCTGTTGAAGCCAAAGGAAAGCAAACAGTTCTTTCTGCATAAAAGCTCAATAAATTAAAGACAAACAAACCAAAAGAATCACATCTGGGCTCCAATGTTCTGATTTATTTAAGCTGTTCTTAAAAAAAGTGAAGTGATAAATGATTTTTAGGTAGATGTTCCTTTGGAGAAATTGTTTGTGATGAATAGTCACCAGTTGGCATTCCAAACTATACTGTAGGCTTTTTGGAACCTCTTGGGAGTCTTCCAATGGACTATAAAGGAGATAAACTGTGAAACAAACATCTGCTTAAGAATATCTTGTTGGGGTTTATTTCAACAAACAAATCCTGTACCTTTACTGGCCTGATACAAGGCAATTAGATGCAGCCTGTAGCCCACAAAGAGTAACTTATACAGTAAATGACTAAACAAAGTGCCTTTATCTGGCAAAGCTGAGGGAATTATTAATACTCACTACACAGAAATGTTAACACCTGCTCCAAATGAGCAGCTGCAGAATAGATATTTTTAATTTTAAAACTGAACGATGAAAGCATTATGGAGATTGTGGAGTCTTTTTCCAGGTAGTATTATATGCAAAATTTTATTTTATGCGTATAGCACAGCAGATTAGAAAATCATACATCATAATATGGAAAGAAAGCAAAACATAGAGGCCCATTTATTAAAGGTAAATTTTATTGGTATTAGAACTTTTTAAAACCACAATAAAAACCCTATTTCTCTAAAATCACGAATGCCATGAAAGTTAGAAAAAGAGCCAAATATAAAAAGTAGGAACGGAAATAAGTGCTAAACAATAATAAAAAATATGAATATCTCTAAAACCTCTAAAAATTCCAGTATTTAGGACAATTACAACAAAAAAAATATGAAAACCTCTAAAAGTCTGAATGGCTAAAAAAATGTCCAATAGGATCAGCGCAGCTCCCATTGACTTTGATGGGACCTCGACAGCTTTTACTTGGAGTTTTGTCCGAGTTTTTTGTGGTTTTTACACGTATAAAATTGCACATTTTTAGAGTTTTCAAGAAATTGAATTAGCACTAATCATCAGAGAAAAAAAAATTTGATTTGTGAAAAAAGGAAATCCAAATGTAAGTAATTATATGCCATTATCTATTATGAACTGGCCTTCTTTAGTGATATTAAATGTGCACTACAATACCTTGTATAAGCTCTTATCAAATTAAGTTTAAGGGAACTCCCCTCACTGCCTAGTTTCCCTAATTCTGGTTATTTTAATTGTGTCCCTGACTAGACCATGCCAATGATTCGCCAAACCCAGCCAGGCATAGACAATAAGTAAATTCATATAACTATAAACTCCATAGATTTTGAATCACAACAGTCCAGACTATCCATTGGAAATGTAAGATTTTATCAAACTGGGAAAAAACCCAATAAAACCGAGAGAGAGACCTTGAATCGAGTTTTTTCCCGAATTATCATTTTTTTTGGGGATTTTTGTCCGAAAAGCCTCAAATAGTCGTATTTTTAGGCTCATTCCAGCCCAGACTACAGAAACTTCCGACATATACAACCTCAGCAGGTCTGAGATGGTGGATTTTTCAGATTCAGGCTTTTTACAGCATCTGGCTTTAATAAATCTCAAACAATTTAAAAAAAAAAATATTTGAGTTTTGCCCCAAAAAGTCCGAACAGATACATTTGGAGTTTAGTAAATAACCCCCTAAATGTGTAGCCTTACAGAGCATTTGTTTTTAGATGAGGTTAGTGACCCTCATTTGAAAGCTGGAAAAGTCAGAAGAAGAAGGCAAATAATTCAAAAACTATAAAAAAGAAAACAGCCAACTGAAAAGTTGCTTAGAAATAGCCATTCTATAACAAACTCAAAGTTAGCTTAAAGGTAAACCACCCCTTACAGACAGACAGAAGTTCCAGATGTGTCTACATAAGTTAACTTTAGTTGCTCTACAGAGAAAATAATTCCCAGTAACAACAGAAAGCAATGAATTCCAGCCCCAATAATATTGATTTTATGCAGTAACAGAATGATGCGAATCTGACAGACTGTTCAGCAGGTGAAAAGGAGAAATACCTTTTCCATATGTTTGCATGGATTTTTATCATGTAATTGATTTAGCACAGGTAATAACTTTTGTGTTACGACCTGTATGCTGAGAAGCTCATGTTCTGCCTGGAAAAACTTCTAAGTGAACAAGAGAGCCCCACTTTCCTCGGTTTTCACCAATGCCCTTTTGGGGCCCCGGACTTTCTGCTGCTGAAATAGGTAGGGATCTTATTCACAAGCGGAGTGTACTGGAACGTAGTATCAGAAAGGTGAAAACAGCAGGCTTAGTCTAAACTGGCAGTGGTCAAAGGCTAGTGGCAAGATTCGTAGTTTTAGGCAGGTAAAGGTTCAAAGGCTGGCGGCAAGGTTCAGAGTCAAAACAACAGGCAAGGGTCAAAAACTAAGAATAAGAAACTAAAAACTATTGTAAAAATTGATTTAAAAACATATACATTTTCTTAATTCAAAGTTAAAAACAGTACCAAGTGAAGCATATATTTGCTTCAGCATAAATTGTGATGTTATTTTGGGTTAAAGGGGTGGTTCACCTTTAAATTAACTTTTAGTAAGTTATAGAAAGGAAAGCCCTGGAGCTATAAGTGCAGGGGCTGCATGACAAGGGTACCGAATTAGCAACAGCCAAATTATACTGGTCTAGGTTAGAGATGGGCAGAATCACATGTAGCTGTGTTTAGGTGAGAAGGAATGAGTTAAAGCAGGAGATGGCCAGGCCCAGGGGCGTGTAGTCAGGTAGAAACATAACACCCACCCTCCCCCATTTTGCATATTTTGCAAAATATCAGGAGTTTTCTTCTTTATCTTTTCATATTATCTATTAATAACGGAATATGGACGTTTTTCCTGAATGTGTGGTTACTTGGTGGTTTCTGTATCTTTATACATTATAATTGTATAGTCTGCTTGGTATATATTTATGTTGAATGAATGATGTCAAATGTTTGATCCAGGGAATGTTTCCGATAACTATTGGGGTCAGGAAAGAATTGTTTCCCTTTTGAAGCATAATTGGCACTGGCTTTGGGCTGGGTTTTTGCCTTCCTCTGGATCCAAACAGTGCACATATGATATTAGATTTAAAGTTTTATTTGTCACAGCAACAATAGGACCTTGCCAGAGTACTGGACAGGCAAATTTAGAAGAGGGAGAAAGGAGGTCCTCTCCTGTGACTGCGCAGTGGATTGATTGATACTGACGCTACTACTGCTTTTGCTAGGGGACAGCCTGCTTGGATTTCCTATCATCAAGACACAGCAGATGCAGGCCTGGCAGCAGGGCTACTGAACTTCTCTCAAGTTGGCGGCAGAGCATAGTAGCAATCTCTTGTTAAATTCAGGCTTTAGAATATTGCGTTGGGTTAATCTGGCAAGGTCGTATTTATTTGATAAAATGTGAATAAATGCTGTGGCCATTTTATACCCATCTCTGTCCCCTGGTTTCATTAAAGGAATTGTTCAGTGTTACAATAAAAACTGGGTAAATAGATAGGCTGTGCAAAACAAAAAATGTTTCTAATATAGTTAGTTAGCCAAAAATGTAATGTATAAAGGCTGGAGTGATTTGATGTATAACATGTCAGTCATACACTACTTCCTGCTTTTCAGCTCTCTTGGTTTACACTGACTGGTTACCCAGGTTACCAGGCAGTAACCAATCAGAGACTTGAGGGGGTGCCACATGGATCATATCTGTTGCTTTTGAATCTGAGCTGAATGCTGAGGATCAATTACAAACTCACTGAACAGAAATGTACCATGTGGCCCCCCTTCAAGTCGCTGACTAGCTCAGAGTTATAGAGCTGAAAAGCAGGAAGTTGGATTCTGGCTGTTTTATTAGACATCCAGTCACTCCAGCCTTTATACATTACATTTTTGCCTAACTAACTATATTAGAAACATTTTTTATTTTGCACAGCCTATGTATTTATCCAGTTTTTCTTTTCACACTGAACTATTCCTTTAAGGTATATAATAATAGGGTTCAATGGGATGGCTCAAGGTGAGGGTTCAAATTGTGGAGTCCCCTTGTCATGGCTAATTCTAAACAACATTGTCCTTAATTTTTTATAGTTTTTGAATTATTTGCCACCTTCTTCTGTCTCTTACCAGTTTACAAAAGGGAGAGGGGGGGTCACTGACAAATGCTCCAAATGCTCTATAAGGCAACATATTTATAGTTATTGATACTTTTTATTTACTTTTCTATTCCAGTCTCTTATTCATATTGGTGCATGGTTGCTTGGACCCGAGCAACCGGATTGCTGAAATTGCAAACTGAAGAGCCACTGAATAAAAAGCTAAATAACTCAAACACCACAAATAAAAAATAAAAAAACAATTACACATTGTCTCAGAATATCACTCTACATCATACTAAAAGCTAAAGGCGAACAACCCCTTTAATATTTTGTTAGATGAGGTATGAATTAAAACAGCTGTGCACAATGCATACATTTATTCACGCATATTCCTTGTACTGTTACAATTTTATTATTATATTTTCTCTCCAATCAGGTGTAATTGTGAACAGAAATACTCAATAAAGGCACATTGGCATGTGTTACAAACAGGCTGCTGACTAGAAAAAGCAACTAAAAGCAAACAAATCAACAGAAAAGGATAAGTATTTGTTGTTAACTGTTATTTTAAAGTAAGGTTTGTATATTTAAGTACTGTGGTTTTATTTTTATAGGTTTTTTCCTGTCTTGGGCACTAAATAACAAAGTTTGATGTGCTATTCTGCTTATAGCAAGTTGCCACAACCTGTTTAACTTTGCACTTAGTTTTCCCTCAGTTTGTGGCGGATGGGGTTTAATTAGTGCACTTGAACAAACTGTATATATAGAACCCCTGGGACCCCAGTGGAGTTTGCTCTAGTGTTTAGCTGCTCTTTAAGTGTTTGCTCTGTAAGTGGGTGCTTTGTAAGTGGAGTGACAAACACAGGGGTTTCAAACTAAAGGAGGTTCAACCTAGGTCAAAAGTTTGTTCTAAACCCTAACTTTTTTTTTTGATCTGTAACTGGGATAATGAGTGCTAGCAAGATAGAAAGTCTGACCCAGTGATTGACATCTTGAAAGGAGTCTTCTGCTCAGTGAGCAGGATCTAGCTGGGTCAGATGTTTTGGGGGGGGGGAACAGAACAGCAGCTGGATGATGAGGTAATTAGATGGGTGACAGTTAGAAAATATAAAGTGAGCAAAAGGAAAATGGAGGCTGCTCCAGGGTTTACACATCCCATCAGATTGTGTGAAGAAGATGGGAGTGTGAAAGCTGGATTAGCAATTCTAGAAGGGGCTGATCTCTCTAACAGTCGGGAGACCAGTTTTTCAAGTAGTCGTGGGGAGGAGAGCAGAGTCCGGCCTAAACAGTTTGTGGTTGTAGGGAATTAAATTATTAGGAAAGTGGATAGGGTAATCTGTCGTCCGGATCGCTACAATCGAACAGTTTGCTGTCCTGGTGCCAGAGTTTGGCATGTGGTTGATCAGGTAGACAAATTATTGAGTGGGGCTGGGCATGACCCAACTGTCTTAGTATTGGTACTACACAAGAATGAAGCGCTCACCTCCGTCTCTTTATGCTTGATAAAGGGTCCTGTGAGACTCGAAACGTTTTTGTCTACTGAGCCAATAAATCACAAAAGTTTCACAGAAACAACGTGTCAGTGTGCTGCGGTCTGTTGGATATTGTATTAGTATTGGTACTAATGACAAAATAAATGCTGGATGGAAGAAGACCTTAAAGAGTAAGTTCAGGGATCTAGGCTCTAAGATTAAGGGAAGGTCTTCCAATGTAATTTTTTTTAGAAATTGTGCCCATGCCACATGCAATTTTAGGAGGACAGAGGGAACTTAGGGAGCTAAATGCATGATTCAAGTCTTGGTATAGGAAGGAAGGGCCTGGGTTCCTAGAGCACTGGTCTGATTTTTCCTTGGGGTACAAACTAAACATTGGTGACAGATTGCACATCAATGGAAGGGTGTCCACTGTGCTAATGGAAAGAATGGCTTAGAGGTTGGAGGAGTGTTTAATCTAGGCGGGGGGGGGTGAGATAAAGAATTTAATGGAAGCTAGGGTAGACGGGGCAGTGGGATTAGTAAGGGGAGGAGTGAGGGGCATACTGTTTACCAGCTAAGGAGGTCCATCTGTTACAGGCTAATACCAACTCAAGATATAATTCTCAGATAAGTAATGCAAATTTCAAAATGAAATGTAGTAACCTCCACTGTATGGTGGCAAATGCACGGAGTTTGTCAGGTAAAACGGGAGACGTAGAATTAATTGCATGCACTAAAAATGATCATATAATTGGTATCACTGAGACCTGGTGGGATGAAATGTGTGACTGGACTGTGAATTTAAATGGTTACACCCTTTTTAGGAGGGACAGAAGGATTAAAAAGGGTGGAGGAGTGTGTTTGTATGTAAAGCCTGATTTTAAGCAATGCACTAAATAAATAACCATTGATGGCACTGGTGAGGGAGTGGAATCCCTCTGAGTAGAGATTTTGAAAGGGCAAAAGGTTACAAAGAAAATGACAATTTTTATTCCAGCTCATTCAAGAGCCTAAACGGTTCTTGGATCTTGGATCTTGTAATCTTGTAGTCTTGTAACTAATAATGCTGAACTCATCCCTGGCATTTGCGTGGGTGACCATTTAGGTAAAAGTGATCATAACATAGTTACATAGTTACACAGTTACATAGTTACATAGTTAAATTGGGTTGAAAAAAGACAAAGTCCATCAAGTTCAACACCTCCAAATGAAAATCCAGTATCCATACATACACCCCTCTCTACTTTTAATTAAATTCTATCTACCCATACCTATACTAACTATAGAGCTTAGTATCACAATAGCCTTTGATATTATGTCTGTCCAAAAAATCATCCAAGCCATTATTAAAGGCAATAACTGAATCAACTGAATATACCGACATGTATATTTATTAAGCAGAGTTCCCATTTTTGTTCTGTGATTAACTCTGTGAAAAGCATTTCCCACTTAATATGTAGCAGAGATTCCCTTATACTGTCAAAGTTTTAACGTCTAAAATTTTGTGTTTTAGTTACTCCCTTATAGAATTGGCTCTGCAACAGTATCTCAAAAGAGACCATAAAGTTCTGTCTTGCATAAAAAAGGGCATTAACTCAAGGGATGAAAACATAATTATGCCTCTTTATAGGCCCCTGGTAAGGCCTCATCTGGAGTATGCAGTTCAGTTTTGGACTCCAGTCCTTAAGAGGGATATAAATGAGCTGGAGAGAGTGCAGAGACGTGCAACTAAATTGGTTAGAGGGATGATTACACTTTACAAGTACATTAGAGGACATTATAGACAAATAGCAGGGGACCTTTTTACCCATGAAGAGGATCACCGCACCAGAGGCCACCCCTTCACACTAGAGGAAAAGAACTTTCATTTGAAGCAACGTAGGTGGCTCTTCACAGTGAGGACAGTGAGGTTGTGGAATGCACTGCCAGGTGATGTTGTGATGGCTGATTCTGTTAATGCCTTTAAGATTTCTTGGACAAGGTCTCGGCTCCCGCTTCTGCCTCTTAACAACTGCATTTTGCTTTGGGAGGAGCCCTCCCCTACTCAGATGGCGCCAGGTCTTAAAGTGAGAGGACCAAGGGGGAAGTTCTGCCAGGCAAGGGAACATAAATAGAAAGGACTGGGAACAAAGAGCAAGGTCAATAGTTAACAGACAATACGGTACCAAATCAGGAAGCAGAAGAGTAGTAGAGGTCACAGGCCAGGGTCAAACCAAACAGATTTGCGGTACAGTAACAAGATTCAATAGAACAGTCGAAGAACAGGCAGAGGTCGGTACAGACAGCAGAACTGCAAGGGTCAATATAACACATATAGGCATTATGGTACATAGAGCTACGTTGGGCAATGAGTCAGTGCAGTGTAGGGGTTTTTATATGCATCTTAATGGCTTACACAGATCACCTATGGCCAGATTGGCAACAGGTGAAACAAGCTATACCTACTTTAAATTACAAAGGCTAGCAATAGGAGTAAACTAGGTCCTTAGCTATCTGCTCACAGAGAGCAGTGGCAAGCAAGATGTTACAGCATGTCTTTTGAGTGGCCAAACTACATGCCATAATGTTGTGAACTGTGAACTGTGTGAATAACGGCAGTCAAATACACTGCACATTGGGGCCTATTCGAAAGTCTTCGCTAGACTTCGCACAACTACGTCAGACATAATTTCATGACAAATACGCGTATTCATCAAAATGTGCAATTACACTGGCAAGAGAACACTGGCATACTTTAGTTCATGATGGTTAGTTTCATAAAAATTTTCCCTAGCGTTACTTTCTTCCTAGTAAAAAGTCATTAACTTACTTATGCTTACATCAATTTAATTTCAGTGGGTATATATCAGTGGGTTTATAAAGGTCATATGTATGTATTTATTAGTGATGGTAAAATTGCTGGAAGTAGCCAATTTTTATTAAAAATGTCCAAGGAAGCAAAATGAAGACAGAGATCCTCTATTGTCCTAGGCCATGAGCCCACCCTAAAACAAATGTGACATGAGCTTCAAATGTTAAAAAAAAATGTAAATAAGAAATTTTAAGGCTCCTGAGGATGGTCATACAATCTGTCAGTCTTTAACAATAACAAGTCAATTACACATTTTCCCAGCGCCACAAGACTATTATCACTGATTTTGTATGTATATATTTAAGTTGTTTTAATTGTCTCCCCTGCAGTATAGGATGACTTTCCCTGTGGCCTGTGTTTATGTAAAACAAATCTCTGCTTAGTCTTTCTGCAGGACTGGTTTATGTGTTTTATATTTTATTTCCATTTATATTAGCTGACTGAAGATTTGCTCTAATAAAATGAATGTTATTTTGTGATTCTTTTAGTATTCTGACATGGATTGATCCCTGTGCAAAACTTACCAGTAATCTATGCTTCATCCTATTTTCTTTTTAATAGCAATACATGCCTTTCAGATTTGTATTTCTCATACACTTGTCCTCCTACTTGTTCTCCATTTCCTTTCCATTTTATATATTTCTGCATTTAATTGAAGTGTTCATGCAACACACATCACAATTTCTTTTATAAATATGGTTTACATTGAACTTTCCATCTTTCTCATTGATGACATAGGGACCCGTTAACGAAAGCACTACAGGAATATGCTATTTTTTATTGTAAAATGTATTTCCGGATAAGGGATCTTTGTCTACTTAAAAAATAATTGAAATATTAAATAAACCTAATAATATTGTTTTACCTCCAATTAATTATATCTTATTATTACAGAGAAGAGGGAAACATCTACAAAATTTTGAATGAGAATTAACACTGACCAATAACCCATAGTGACTAATCAGTCATTTTTTTTCCAGCCAGCTACAGGTTGAATAATAAAAGCAAACATTTATTGGCTGTCATGGGTTACTGCCCTGGTGCAAATCTGCCCAGTGTTTACATTTCACAAAACATAGAAAACATTTTTTTAAGAGTAGAGAGAAAAATTACATATGCGGAAGAATATCAAAATTAAGGGGTGATTTACTAACAATTAAATTTGTGTTTTTTCCATGAATCTCAAAAAAGTTGTGGTTTTCCTATTTTTTAAAAAGCTCCAAAAATTCAAGTGAACACAAAATTAAGTTTCTATGAACATTGAAAATATATTTTGATTGTGTTAAAGGGGAACTGTCATTGATATAACATGCATCCAAACTATAGTACAGGTATGGGACCTGTTATCCAGAATGCGCGCAACCTTTCTGTAATTTGGCTCTTTATAACTTAGATCTACTAGAAAAGTATCTAAAAGTTAAATAAACCCAATAGGTTTTGCCTCCAATAAGGATTAATTATATATTGGATCACGTATAAGGTACTGTTTTATTATTACATACATTTTACATTTTAAAAATTGGAATATTCAGATAAAATGGAGTCTATGAGAGATGACCTTTCTGTAATTTAATTTCATTATTCATTTTATAGTTTTTGAGCTATAGATGGTTTATGAATGTGCTTCCTCAATCTATCGTTTTGTTCTATTTAAACAGCTCAACAATGCTGTGTGCATATTGCTGACTCATGTTGGAATTGAACAGAATGTGTATTGATTTCAGCTTGGAAAAAAATGTTAGGTTGTAAGTCTCATTTTACTAATACATTTTGACCAGATGACAGTGGTTGTATCTCAAATTGGGAGAAGTGCAGCAAATATAAAAGGTGCTACAACTAAATGATTTCAAACCAACTTAATCTTAGCCATCAGTCTCATTTATCAAAGAATGGGTATTATGTTAAGTGCAAAAGTTGGGCAAAGTACCAATATATTTTGCACTATGAATGTTGCCCTTGTTTATGCACCCTGAGCTGAAATGGATTTGCACACCTAGAATGCTGCACTGCTTGTGTTTGGGAGCACCCCCAGAGGGGGCAAGGTTTTTAGAACAGCACTTTATTGCATCTAGCACTGTACCCTGTACCTTGTGCAGGTGCAAAACACATTTTGTACCTTGTAATGCTCTGTTTAACAACCCTAAAGGTTTCTACTAAATTTGTACATGATCAAATTTGTAAACACATTCCTATCAGCCCTAAATTCTAACCCTCCTTTCAACCATTAATCCCTTATAATGAACATATTTTTGCATTAAAATGTAATGCAAGTCAGTGGGAGTTAAGCATTTGGAAATGTTTTGTTTTATGCTGGAATTAACCTGCCAGGATCAGACATTTTTACCAAGTGGTAATACTGACCTCTACTATATCATTACCCTTATTATTTTCCAAGTTCATGTAAAAATAAAAACTGTGTAAATAGATAGGCTGTGCAAAATAAAAAATGTTTCTAATATAGTTAGTTAGCTAAAAAGTAATAAAGGCTGGAGTGACTGGATGTCTAACATAAAAGCCAGAATACAACTTCCTGCTTTTCAGCTCTATAACTCTGAGTTAGTCAGCGACTTGAAGGGGGGCCACACGGGACATAACTGTTCAATGAGTTTGCAATTGATCCTTAGCATGCAGGTCAGATGCAAAAGCAAACAGTTATGATCCATGTGGCCCCCTCAAGCCACTGATTGGTTACTGCCTGGTAACCAATTAGTGGAAACCAAGAGAGCTGCAAAGCAGGAAGTTAATGAACCTAATGAATGGGCCTCCTAGTATCATATTAACCGTTAATTTTATCCATAATCTGTTTTATTAACCCTAAACATTATTCCATGCAAAAAAATATACTGTAGCAAAATATGCCTGAATATCTTTTAAAGTTTTATTTTAAAGGTTAGAAGGAAAAAAAAGCATTTTATTTCTCCTTTAAAAAATGTAGACCTAACCAAACTGAGAACATGTGTTTATACTGAGTGCTTGTACCAACTCATTTTACAATAACTGTGTTTCAATTAAAGCAGATTATAAGGTTTAAATGATGATGTGTTCTTGCCCTTGTTCCTGTCTCATATTTACATTACTGTAGAGTAAATCTTTACATTTGTCAATTAGCACATGAACTGCAACAACCGCATTTGTCCAAACACAGTCCTGTTTTCACTTCATTTTCTTTCGGCTTATTTTGTTCACAGGCATGTTATATTATTCAGAGCTGAGCATGTGTCTACCAGAATTTCAGTGCTGTTCCTTTTTTTTTAAAAAAAAAGAATTGCATGACCTCTAGTTCCCTTAGCCTGGAAAAAAAAGGGAAGGGAACTTTCTGAGAATTCTGAATTATATAAAAAAAATCTCATCAGTCCACAAGTTTATTCCATACTTTGTTATATATTTCTCTGACAAATACCTGATTTTTTTCATTATAATGTATTTATAATCTAGAAATTGTTAATTTACGGGAAGGCCATCTCCTATAGAACCTATTTTAAGAATGTTTCCATTTTTTATTCAATCTTTTCTCTGTAATATTGATACAGTACTTTTCGCTTGATCCTAAATGAACTAACATTCCTCCTTTTTGGTGCCACAACAATCCTATTGAGTTTATTTATGTGTAAATGCTTACAGTATGGTGATCAAAATCAGGGAAAGAAACCCCCTTATCTAGAAAACGTCAGATCTCAAGCATTCCAGTAATAAATCTCATACCTGTATCTTGGAGACATAACAACATTGAAACTTGCAGCTTTATGGCCATGAATTTGCAATTGTGTCTGTGGTATTAAAAATATTACATAAATATTGGTTGTGTCTAAACCCACAATTCCATAATAAGGGCTTTGAGACAATGCAAAGAGGTATTTGAATCCCTACTGTTTTTAGAAGCCTTTTACTGAACATAAGGTAGGGATGTACTGAATTCAGGATTCGGTATTTGGGCAATATTCAGCCTTTTTCAACAGGATTTGGATTAAGCCGAATAGGCATACCTTAAAATCACGTGACTTTTTGTCACAAAAAGAAGAAAGTAAAAAATGTTTTAACTGTTATGTGCGCAGTTCTATTTCACCCTTCCTTGCCCTGATTTGCATATGTAAATTAATGTTTAGATTTGGTTCAGTATTTGCCTGAATCTTTCACAAAGGATTTGGCCATATCTGAAAATAATGTATTTGTTGCAACCCTAATTTAATGCACAATGTAGAACTTTTTGGCGTTCATTTTATTTACACATATCTGCGCTAATATTTAAGACTGGGCCTTCCATATAAATCATTTGGCCTCTCTCTGCCCTAATCCATGGAATCAAAAGGCATATGGAGGACTGTGCAGAGTAGGAAAATATCTATATCGGTTAACATTCTAGAGTATTGTGAAACTTATTTGGGAGGGTGGAGTTTTTTCATTTATATAAACCCTGGGGAGATTATATTTTACTAATAATATGAATGTATATCACAAAAAAATCTTCCACACTCTCTGTGCCAGCCATATAATCATATCATCTGTAAAGCCTTCATGGTAAATCATTTTGTTTTACAATGGAAAACCTCAAAGGGCACATTTTCGATATAGAAATCAAATATTTGTTGAGTTATACAAAAAGTTAATGCAATCAGGACATTTTAAAACGTGAAAGGTAATTAATTGTGTTCAATATAATTTGGATCCTCATCCTGCCATGAAATAACACTCACAGGGATTCCTCGCTGTTCCTAGGCTGAATCTATGATCATCATTCTGTGTTAATTTTCTTTTAATTTCCTCATGCCTTTCTTTTTCTTCCTAACACATTCTAATTGATTTCCTTTAACCCATTTTTGACCTTGTCTGTTCATCTAAAATATTTCTATATGCTTGCCTTTATCACCATTTCGTTCTTTCTTCTTATATGTCTGTCTCATATCCTGTAGCTTCACTCCTCTGATCAGTGCTCTTTTTATTCTGCTTCTATCTCTGTTGCTCTTTTTCTTTCCTCTTCTGATCTGCTCTTTTGGCATCAATCCCTTTCTTGAAACTAATCTTATATTTCTGACAGTATGTATTGTAAGAGTGTGCTTGAAATGACCATGATTATGTGCATTTTTCACCAGTATTAAAACTGGTAAATCGTGAACTCCACAGAAAATGTAGAGTGTTTCAGCATAAAGGCTGTGTTTGCTTGCAGGCTCAGGAAAAGCTGGATAAATGGGTCCCTGGAGTGAAATGAGGAGAGCAGGGTGGCCCCTCCATTCCATGCTCCATTTAGGGGGTTTCAGCTGGTCAGCTATAGGTAGCTGTCTGAATAGGCTGAAGGTGAGCAGCAAATAAAAGAGTTGTCGGATCACAACAATATGTGTTATATTGGGAAAAGCCTTGGGAAAATAAACCTGCATGAGTGAAGACGTGGTTTCTCTGTCTTTTTTGTTCCTGATCCTCTGCTAAACCTGCCTACCATTGTTAATTCCCAGAAAATTAAATGTACAGGAAGCCAGCTTCTCACAGTATATATTCAGTAAGAGAATTTCCCAACTTTGAAGCTTTCACTATAGCACCATGCAAACTTGCTTTCTTGTGATATGTACCCATGACATTGTGTTCTGTCAGTATTTAATGGTAAATAAGGTACAGGTATGGGATCTGTTATCCAGAAACCCATTATCCAAAAAGCTCTGAATTAGTGAAAGTCTGTCTCCCATAGACCTAATTTTATCCAAATCATCCACATTTTTTTTAAAACAACTTCCTTTTTCTCTGTAATAATAAAACAGTACCTTGTACTTGATCAAAACTAAGATTAATCCTTATTGGAAGCAAAACAGCCTATTGGGTTTTTTTAATGTTTACATGATTTACTAGTAAACTTTACGTATAAAGATCCAAATTAAGAAAAGATCCATTACCTGGAAAATCCCAGGTCCTGAGCATTCTGGATAACATGTCCCATACCTGTACCAGATATTTTATTGTATGTTATCCTGAACGCTTCCTTTTTATAAACACCTCTACTTCAATCTAAACATCAAAACATAGCAAGCCCATCTTCCTGGAACCTTCCATATAATTTACTAACTAAGCTGTTCTTCTCTGGGAACTGTCTCTGAACTATAGACAACAATGTATTCCATAGCCTATATAGGGCTCAACCATGCTTGATAAGCAGGCTTAATAACAACCTCCAAACATAAGTCTACACCTCAGTTAAAACAAGACAAAGGGCCTCATTTATAAACCCAAGCCACAAGTGTTAGAACACTAAGGGGTACCGTATATACTCGAGTATAAGCCGAGTTTTTCAGCCCCCAAAATATGCTGTAAAACTCTACCTCGGCTTTTACTCGGGTCAAGCGCAAAAACGGTCGCCGGAGCCTAAGAATATTCTCCGGTGCCTTAGAATAGTAGCCGGCGCCTAAGAATATTCACCGGCGCCTTAGAATAGTAGCCGGCGCCTAAGAATATTCACCGGCGCCTTAGAATAGTAGCTGGCGCCTAAGAATAGTCACCCAAAAACTAGATTGAAACTTACCAGAAGCTGCTGCATTTCTCACCCTCGGCTTATACTCGAGTCAATAAGCTTTCTCAGTTTTTGGAGGTAAAATTAGGTACCTCGGCTTATACTCGGGACGGCTTATACTCGAGTATATACGGTACTACATTTTGCCCCTTAGTGCATATTCAATAATGTGTCAGAGGCCTGCCATAGGGAAGGTAGAAAGTAGAGGAATCTTCTTCACCCTGTGCCTGCTGGCTCTCCCAAACTTAAATGAATTTTGTGGAAGTTAGGGGATGAGTAGGCGGCAGGAACAGGCATTTCTACAAGCCTCCCCCAACCTGTTATTAATGAATACACTACTACTGAGGGCAAATAGTTCACATTATGCCCCTATAAATCCCATATATGTGAACAAAAAGTAGCAGAGATTTACTATACAGCCTCTGGTGTTTTTGTGTATTATGTAGTATATGCCACGATTCATGTTACACACACAACTTAACAGGAAACTAAAACCAGTAATAACAAAGGAATGGCTCTCCTTTTCTATTATTTTGGGGGTGCAGAACTTGCACAGGGCGTCACTGCAGTGTAATGCAATCGGTGTGCTGATTTTCTGGGCTGAGGGGTGGAGGTTTGCTCTTGAAGAACCCGTAAGGTAAGTGGGAGATACAGCAGTATGTTTTATGGTATAGGGCTGCTGCCTATTTGAAGTGCCTGAACTGTTCTGTTTTGTAAGAGGAACTAAAATAATCTCTGTATGGTATGGGCTTTTGTTGTCCTTTAATATGCTATTCTAATGTCATTTTGTATGCTGGGTCACAATCATACTTGACAAAGGGCTGTGGTAGGCCCGAAATGTTGCCCTTTTCTTTTATGTTGTAATAATTTACTGTTGTGACTCTTCAGCATGCTACTGAAACCTAACCCATCACACAATATTATTGTCAGGGTCTGCTATAATATCAAGTGCCAGATTAAAGATAATATTTAGAGAAATAGTATAAGTATACAGTAAAAGTATAAATGTATATAAATAATCTACTGTACATTCCATCAGCTGTATAACTACGGAAGTTCTAACCTGAAGCACAGCCCAGTGAATTTAGAATTTTGGGTGTGAGTGTGTGTGAGGACTGGGATAACTAATATTCCGTCAGCTTCTGCCCAGCTGTCAATTTAATTGACAATCACAAGAGAATAGAAACTCACACTTTCCTATGCCTCTTTACTTTTGCTCCTTAGGGCACCACAAAGTATGTTTTTTTCCCAGTTACACTTCCGAAGATCAATTACGGCAAATTACTGCTGTCATAATGTCTCAGTAAATGTGCAGTGTTAATAGCAATTATTATAATTATATGGTGCAATGACATTTGCAAAGGCTAGCATAACATCATTGAAATTAAACTATAACAGTCAAGAATTCCCGCACGGAAAGGATCAGACATGAGCGACACAATAAATGGATGCAATTGCTACATCTGCCATAGTAACCTTTCATTTTCAACCCTGTGCCCTTTAGTTAAAGCTGAGCATTTTTTTCTCAATTAGACGGACTTTTAAATTGTGGACAAAAATATTTAGCAAATTCGTATAAGTTTTATGTTTGTTTTAATTGAACCCTTGACCCCACCAAGAGTGTTACCTCTAGGTCTTGAACTTCCATAAAAGGCTGTCATCTTAATGAAACATTCCCAGTTGCTTGCTTGTAAAATGGTGCATTAATTGAAAGCAGAAACATTCTCATTTTCATGGCACCACTTATAGAAAAAGAAACTTTGGTACATGGACAAACAATATTGCCTGTTAAACACTACTACTACAGTAAATTCAACCTTAATTCTGCAATTGTCTAGTTGTACATGTATGATAGAGTGTTCCTTCAGCTTGTAAGGATTTTCTTTCACTGTTATCATGCTAAAAGTCTTGCTTTACTGCTTTTCTGTAATCATTAGATGCAAAGATTAACTCAGTCCAAAGAAGCACAATTAGATCCCAGAAGTCCTTAGGACAAGACCCTAATAATGGCCATGCGAATAACACTGCAGGGTCCATAAATGTTTATAATATACATGAGTACAATAGAAATTACACTAATACATACAGATAATGTTGGTCAGAATCAAGACCTTATTGTTGTTAGGTGGCAAAGCTAACTCCTCCTTATGACTTCTGAATAAAACATGCTGCTTATCCTATATAATATTTCCAGATGACCTCTCTCTAATATAAGCAGTGGGGAAAAACAGGGGGCTGCAAAAGATTTAACAATGGAATATGAAGAGAGAACCATAAAGGTTACAATGAGAAGGGCTTCCACTATGCAATTCTTATAACAAGGAATTCTCATGCCTAATACTACACACAACATTCCAAAAACCAAAAAATGACTCACATTTACAGAATGATGGGGGCAGACATACAAATAAGGTCTCCTTACCATAACATTTCTGGTTCTTCCATGTCATTACCCTTCAAAGCCATATACCAATATCGTTCAATGAAGAGACTTAACAAGATCATGACTATGAGGGGGTTATTTACTAAAATCAAAATTTGTCTCATATTTTGTTAAAAAAACACAACCAAATTCCCATGTCTGATTTTAGATTATTAATATAAAAACTCAATTTAATCGTGGAAAAACTCCTGGAGTGGAAAATCGTGGAATTTTTCAGGCATTTTTGGCCAAAAACCACAAATTTATCAGATTTTCTGGCTAAACCCAGCGCAGACCATGAAATGAGATATTTGCCTCTCCCAATGACTTATACAGGACCTCAACAGGTATGAGATGGCGGATTTTCGGATTCAGGCTTTTTGCAGTATTTTTTCCTTTTAAAAATGTGAGTTTTCTAGTGAAAAAAACTTACATTTTTCGAGTTGTTAAGATTCGGATTTTAATAAAATAACCCCTGTGTGTTATGGTATATCTTCTTTTTTTTTTTTTAAACTGCTTTTTATTGAGTTTTGTCAAATAACAATAAATGAAATAAAAGTAAAATTAAGGAAAGAGAGAGAGAAAGGGATATAAATAGAAGAGGGAGAAGAGGGAAGAGAGGGGAGGACCCTGACCAGTACCATAATCATTTACAGGGCATCAAGTTATACACATCTTCCTAAAATACATGCGGGCTATTAGTTTCAGAATTAAGCACCCAAATTATCCATATGTCTATGAATTTGTCTGTACATCCCCTAGCGAAATAGGCAGTTTTGTAGCACTGCAATGCCTTTTTGACAAGCTCTTTCCAATTTTCCAGTGCTGGAGTGTCTGGTCTGTTCCATTTTAAGATTATCTGTTTTCGTGCATAGTACATTAGCAATTGGAGTAAGATCCTACTTGCTACCGAGTCTAGAATGCCTCTAGTGAGGCCCAATAATGACAGTGCTGGGTCCGGTGGTATTGTAAGGACCATGACCTTGGATATGAATGCAAAGATTTGTATCCAGTAGGCCGCTAGCTTGGGGCAGGACCAGACCATATGTATCCAGGAGCCCGGGTGGCCGCAACCGCGTGTGCAATTGGGGTCTCTCATGGGAGTGATGCGATGTAGGCATTCAGGGGTTAGGTAGGAACGGTGTAGGAATTTCACCTGTATCAACTTGTCTCTGCTCACAATTGTAGGTTGTGTTAAATGTCACAAAAAATCAATAAGCTTACCGGGTGCACATGCCCCCAGACCTTCAGCATAGAGTACTTCACAACAAACCGCATTAGGCAGGCACCAATCCGGAACATCCAACGAAAGTAGATTCCAAGAGCCAGAAATTATATATAAAAATACTCTATTTTACATCACATCTAAAAAAGAATAACACCTGATGCGTTTCATGTCACACAGGGACACTTATTCATCTTAAAAAATGTCATCATCTGTTTGTGTAGTTTTAGACACATATAAGTCTTGATAGAATTGTTTGAATGTGTCCAATATCTGACGGGGTTGTGTGATTAGAGTTCCTGCTGTATTTTTGATTAGGGGAATTGTGGTTGCAGTTCTATCCTCCCTGGCCAGCATCGCCAAGAGTTTGCCTGCATTGTCTCCCATTTCAAAAATTCTATGTGTCTGTCTTTGCATATGGGCTTGCGCTTGTTCTATCGAGGCTAGTGAGAGGAGTCGTGCTGTCTGCAGCCAGTCATTTCTATTCTCTTCAGTGGCATCGGCTATATATATTTGTTTTTTCCCTGGAGTTGAGGTACTTGACTTCCCCTTTTTTCTGGGCTGCGAGTAAGATGGCATCCCTGTCGCGTTAGTTCAGAAGCTGAAGGATGCAAGGCCTAGGTGTGGCCCAAGCACTTTACTTGTAGGGACTCTGTGGGCCCATTCAACCGTGAATGCTGTTGACAAGGAAATAGGTGCAAGCAGGTCTTTTAATAAGTTCTCAGTAAAGTCTGCAGGAGTCAGGCCCTCAGCTCCTTATGGCAGGCCTATGATACGCACATTATTTTGCCGCGTTCTATTTTCGGCATCTTCTGCTCTCTGGGATAGCAGCTTAACCTGATGCTGTAGGTCTGCTATAGCCGGCTGGTGCTGGTGTAGGGAGTCCTCGGCCTCGCTTATACGGTGCTTCGTCTCTGTCAGCCTGCCTCTGATTTTGTCCATATAGGCCTGGAAAGAGATTTCTGTTTGTATCTCAATACGTAGATCATCCATTTTTGCCGATATTGCCGTCTGAGACTCTTTGATGGCCTATAGAAGCATAGTAGATTCAGGTGAGATGTTATGGTATATCTGTGCTAAAATACCACTGGTCTGGGGATCATAGTTGGTCACAGGAACATTATGTAGTAATTTGTTTTTATTATTTTAAGGAAATGCTGTGTGTGTATCATGGGGAATCTAAATGCCATCTATTTGGTTACTTTTCATGCCCTACCCCTCTATAGCCCTGTTCTAATATCTTGCCCTTATGAGATCTAATGTGATTGAAAGTGACTGCCTGCATGTTATTATTTATAGCTCTATGTCTTATGCTCTGTCAGTGCTAATAAACCCCTGGTACTGGATACACATTTGGCCACAGGGACATTGAGGAGTAATTCGCTTGTGTCCTTCTGTGATTACTTTAGTGTAATTTAAAACCCCCATTTTGTTTTCTTTAAATGTTTTATGGTCTTAAACAGGAATTAAAGATGTTGTGGTCTTGAAAATGTAAATTGTGTGGTTGAAGCAATCTTGCTATCTTTTTATGTTGTAATTGCCAGGCAGCACTTGTGCTGTTTATATAAACTCACTAACAAAAACTTCCTTATATTTATCTGTGCCAAATGAGTGCTTGAGGGGCTAATTCATATAAAGACTGGAAAAAAAAAGATGAGGTCATGGAGGGAGAATTCCTTCAAACGTTTTAAACTGGGTGCCGAGTTTTATTAAAGGGGTGATTCGTTTAAACTTACTTTTAGTATATCATATAATGGCTAATTCTAGGCAAGTTTTCAATTGGCCATCATTTTTCCTATTTTATAGTTTTTCAATTAATTGCTTTCTTCTTCTTCTCATTTGTTTCAGTTTTTAAATTGGGGTCAGTGACCCCCCATCTAAAAACAAATGCTTTGTAATTTATTGTTACTTGGACCCTAGCAATCAGATTGCTGAAATTGCAAATGGGAGAGTTGCTGAATAAAAAGCTAAAAAACTCAAAAACCACAAATAATAAAAAAATGAAAACCCAATAGCAAATTGTCTCAGAATATCACTCTCTACATCATACTTAAAGTTAATTTAAAGGAGAACTAAACCCCAGTTAGTGAAAACCCCTACCCCTTCCCTCCATTGACCCCCTCCCTGTTTTCTCCCTCCACAGTACCTCACTTGAAAAAAAGTGTCCAAGTGACATAGGCATATTCATGCAGAGTAGCGCAGTGGAGCTCATGGGCGCCATCTACAGTATCTTCAGATTCCTAGTGTAAGCGTGCACCGACACAAAGCATTTTTGCACATGCGCAGTTGGGGTAATTCCGGCAATCGTGCCTAGTGCGCATGCACCCGGAAGCTCCAAAGATTGCCAAAGGAAAGCAGGAGGATTTGAAGATACTGAAGATGGCGCCCACGAGCTTTGCTGTGCTACTCTAAATGAATATGCCAACCTTAGTGCCAGGGACACTTTTTTCAAGTAAGATACAATGGAGGGTGAAAGCAGGGAGGGGGGTCAATGGAGGGAAGGGGATGGGGGTTTTCGCTTAACAGGGGTTTAGTTCTCCTTTAAATGTGAACAACTCCTTTAAATCATGCAGCTTATTGCAGTAATCCTCCTTGTAATGCCATCAGTGATGTTATACTTCTATGTACATCAGCAGCACCCATACCTTGTTGTGACCCAGCTACCTACATCACATAGGGCCATGCCTGCTGATACTGACTCAGTTGCATATGTTCCCCTGGCCTATATGGAAACAAAGAAATAATCTTTTCACATGCCTTACTATTCCACATAAATGTAAAGCCATTTTTCCATTACATCCTATTCTTGAATATGCAAAATTCATATGAAAAATTATTTTGCTTTTATGTGAATGTGTCTCATATCTTTTCACTTGTTTTACAGACTCTGATTAACTTTCGTCGATTATTTTTTCCCATGGCTTTATAATACTGGAGTAAGCATCACAAGATGCCAAAGAAGTTTAAATACTTGGGTGTTTATAGAGTTGCTTTTATCACTTTATCAAATTTTTCGTGGCCTTCTGCCAATAACAGAATTTTGAAACATTAAAGTAAATGATAGTGTTCTGCAATACTTCACCGAGCAGTTCCAGTATCACAGTTTATTGAACACTATCATTAAATATACATATTAACCACTTGTTTCGAATGAACATAGTCTTGTTCATTTTAATCTCACAGATAAAAAGAGATCACGCCTATTGAAACCAAGCCCACAGTCTGATATCCCACATGAAATAAATGAAGAGCTTTGTCTGCTCGGATAATCACTTTATTACAGCGAATCCATGAGTTATTGTATCTGTACTGCTCTGACATAAGGGAATTCCATTTGAACAAAATATTTATATGTAATGCTAACAGTAGATTGCTATGGCATACGTATGATGGAGATTATAGCAGAGGAATATGGCACAATTTAATAAGAACTTGAACCCTAGAATTATCCCATTTGAGAAAGTAAATTTGTGTATTTCTGGAAACAAGAGTTTAGTTAACAGTTTTGCAAGGTACTGACATTTTTTGTTCTTGAATGGGGAATTTGTTTCCAAATTCTATATATTTTCTGGAAACAACAGAAGTCGATCTGGCTTTATGGCAGGAATTTGAGATATACACACAATCAGAGTAGGTGCTTTATGCGACAGAACAGGAAGAAAAACCCCTTAAAGGCACACAACAAACATAAACTACTCTGTTGCTTGGAATGCCAGGGCTGGCTTAAGGCTATAGCCAAATGTAGCAGATCTCAGACTGAGGAGAAACACAAGCTGAGAATTCGTTTCTAGTGATGGGCGAATTTATTTGGCAGGTGCGAATTTGCAGTGAATTTCCACGTTTCGCCACCGGTGAATAAAATTGTGAAATTGCTGTGAATATTCATCGGCGGCAAAGATATTTTGCTGCCGGCAACAATTCTGACGCCAATTTGTTTCGCAAATTTTCTGCTGTTTTGCTAATTTCACTGGAAATTCTCGATTTTTTTTCTGCAATGTGAAACAGGAGAAATTCACCCCTTCACTGTTCGCTTCTCTACTGCCACTCTGCTGCCACTCAAATACATTGCCTCCTCTCCCGTGCAGGGGATTTTGGTGAGAAATGCAAGATACTTTTTTTAGGGGCCGATTCACTAACTTTGAGTGAAGGATTCGAAGTAAAAAAACTTTGAATTTCGAAGTGTTTTTTGGGCTACTTCGACCATCGAATGGGCTACTTCGACCTTCGACTACGACTTTGACTTCGAATCGAAGGATTCAAACTAAAAATCGTTCACCTATTCGACCATTCGATAGTCGAAGTACTGTCTCTTTAAGAAGTCGAAGGATTGGTGAATCGGCCCCGTGCACGTGTGGAAGCAAATGAATCGCCTTAGGATAAGATATGAATCTGTGTAATAAAGCTGTTTGAACTTTTAATGGCTGCTACTGGAGTTCCGAGTAGTGCGTGCCTTATGCTTATTTTCTTCATTGAGAAATACAAGATGTCATGTTTCGGTAACGAAATCCGATGCCTCTGTCTTCACCCAAGCTGACGTAATGTGTTTGAGTGAAAGCTCATCTAATAGTAGAGTGGCATTGGATGAGTGAATTCTTAGTTCATGCTCCTCTGCAGGCCAAGATCCACTACATGTGGGCCTAGCCTAAGAGATTGTGAAATTTCAGGAGAAGGAAAGCTACCAAGGCAGTTTATTGCCAATAGATTAGCCACAACAGTGCAAGCTAGAAAGCCATTTTTATTCTTTAGAATGCTTTTCCATACTTGATTAAACAGCTCTAGACACTGTCTCTGTTTGTTTAGGATAGCAGCTGCCATATTAGCTTGCTTTGACATCACTTCCGGCCTGAGTCTCTCCCATAGTTCTGGGCTCAGATTACAGCAGGGAGGGGAGGGAGTGGGAGAGGAGCAAACTGAGCATGCTCAAGCCCAAACCAAGGAGGTTGAGAAAGAAGCTCATGTGTACACAATAGAAGGAAATAAATGAGGACTCAGAGCAGCATTACTTTGAGGGTTTACTGGTGTATTTATATAGATCTTTCTGATAAAGCTTACTTAGTTTTAACCTTTTAATCTGAACCTTTAATGTAACAAAAAAACTACAGAACACACTGAAATGCTTGTGTAAAAAATATAATGGTATTATTATAAAACTGGTCATTTTGTGAGGACAATATACTGTAGACCTCACATATTAGGCTGGCACAAAACTGGATCACAGTTGATTAATAGCTGCTGTTTTGTATTTTTTAAAAGAGATTCCAACACTTCTTTCACTGTGCAAAAAGATAAAAGACTGATTCGTTTCGTGCCCTTTATGGGACACATAGGGGCAGATTTATCAAAGGTCGAGGTGAATGTTCGAATTGAAAAAATTCAGATTTCAAGCTATTTTTGTGTACTTCGACTAGGGAATAGTCCAAATTCAATTAGAATATCGAAATTTATGTACTGTCGACTTCAACCATTTGCTTTCTAAAACCTGCCGAATTGCTGTTTTAGCCTATGGGGGACCTCCTAGAACCTATTTGGAGTCAATTGGTGGACTTTTTTTGGGAAAAACTTCAAATCGAATTCGATCTAATGTGCTATTCCTTTGATTCGAATGATTCGAATTAGTCCAAATACGGAATTATTGTTTCGAATACTGACCTATTTAGCCCAAAAAAAACGTTGACTTCATTTCAGTTGGTCTTTTTTAATTCAAAGTTCGAAGTTTTTTCAATTCGACATTCGACCCTTGATAAATATGCCCCTTAATCATAGACATGGAGCACGTGATCATGTAGAATGCCCCATGCAGTGGGTATAGTGCAAAAAAAAGGCTGATTAAAGAAAACTTTGCAAATTGGCTTATGTTTATTATGAATAAAAAAGGTTTCTGTTTTACAAACTAAATTTAAGCAGTGCAGTTAAAAGCTATCAGCAATTGGTTTTAATTAGTCTATTATACACCAGGAAATTAACTCAAAATCTGATTGGTTGGCAAGTGGTGCAGGTCTAATAAAATGACTCAGTAAACTTGTGCAAAAATATGATGTTTTATAAAGTTGCCCGTAAAGTGCATATTATTATTATCTCCTGTGACACTGTTAAAGGGATTCTTCTTGGAATTGGAGAGGTACATTTGAGGAAGTTCTTTTTATTTTTATTGTCAACAGCACAATTTATGAAAGACATATGTAGAACTTTCAAAAATGTTTTGAAATATGAAATTTGCTTGCAGGCTACTAGAAATAATTTCACTTTAAAGAATTAATTGCTACACTATGTTGGCTAGAACTAAAGCAAAATTAAAACAACTGGCTAAAATATTAATCCTACGTGCCAATAAATTATTGTATTACAAGATTTACATATGTTTGACATTGTTCCTTACAAGTTGTATTTCCTGGCTAAAGAGTAGTAATGAGTGAAATTTGCAAAACCGTGGAAAAATTAGTGAAATGCATTAAAATAAAGAAGTGTTTTTTTTTTGCCATGATTTTTCTTGTTCCAAATGCATTGGAGTCAGTGGGTGGTTTTCCTGGGTTTTCAGTTTTTGTTTCAGGTTTTTTTGGTGAAACAAAATGCATGACAGGATTCTAGAGCACTTTAGATGTAGTAGAAGATATTTCATTTGAGATCTGCAGCGTAGCACTGTGTTATAAATGTATTGAAATGTTTCATTTTTGGTGCAGTGGTATAGAGAAAGTTTGACATATTGTAAATATATGTCTCTGAACACCACAGGTCAAATATGGCCCTTTCTGAGCCTGCAGCAACATTAGTAGATTCTAACCAATGCTAAGGGGCCGATTCACCAAGGGTCGAATATCGAGCGTTAATTAACTCTCGATATTTGAATGGGAATTAAAATCCTTCAACTTCGAATATCGAAGTGGAAGGATTTTAGCGCAAATAGTTTGATCGTACGATCGAAGGAATAATCGTTCGAATCGAACGATTCGAAGGATTTTAATCCATCGATTGAAGGATTATCCTTTGACCAAAAAAACTTAGGCAAGCTTATGGGGACCTTCCCCATAGTCTAACATTGAGTTCGGTAGGCTTTAGATGGCGAACTAGGGGGTCGAAATTATTTCTGAAAGAGACAGTAGTTCGACTATCGAATGGTCGAATAGTCGAACGATTTTTAGTTCGAATTCGAAGTTCGAAGTTCGATTCGAAGTCGTAGTCGTAGTCGAAGGTCGAAGTAGCTCAATCGATGGTCGAAGTAGCCCAAAAAACACTTCGAAATTCAACGTTTTTTTACTTCGAATCCTTCAGTTAGTGAATCGGCCCCTAAGTATTAAGTCACCAGCCTATAAATATTTGCTTTACTGCAAGTGCAAAATTAGGGTCCATACTGCTCCAAAAACCATTTGACTTAATACACACACAAATTTGAATATTCAAATTCATTTTTGCGAAAAAAAACAACTGTTGCCTTCAGTTGTCCAGAGCTCCGATCGTACTTCGAATTGTACGATTTGTACGATTTTCCTTTTGCTCATCACTACTAACATGTTCAAATAGTTCAAGGGACCTCTGCCATTGACTTCTACATGAATTTGGCAGGTTTTAGGTGGAGAATAGTCGAATTAGAACTGTTTCCATGGTTGAGGTGTGATAAATCTCACATTCAAATTCGAGTTGGTGGTTTTAAATTTAAATCGGAGTTTTGACCAAAAAGAATGTAATTCAAATCTACCATTCGAACCTTAGTAAATCTGCCCCTTGTAATTGAAATGATTTCACCTTTGCTGGTTAATCTGTATGTCCTTTTATTCTCCCCTTAAGTTGCTTTTAGGGGTCTGAGGCAACTTTAACTTATTTCAGTGATTTCCCATGCAGATACAGTGTAAGAGGATAGTGCATAGATTATTTCCCAATGAATTGTATTAATAGTGACTGTAATATAAACATATGCACTGTGCATACACATAGATCAATATAAATATATTTTCAAAGCAAGTTATATAAGGGGCCGGTTTACTAACATCTGTATTATATTTTGTTTCCCCGAATGGAATTTTTTAGCAATAAATATAGTTTAACTATATATTATAAATCACGAAAAATTCGATATTTATTTTATATATGTAAAAACTTTTTCCAGTTGTAAAATACAGTATATCTTTGCTTTGAGCTTTTAAGGATTTCTTTTTTTTTTTCATTTGTAATCGCACGTAAGTTCTTCTGAAACCGATTATTTCATGTTTTGTGTATTCTTATTCAGATTTGTTCCGCATTTTATTCAATTGTGCTTTTTTATCGAGATCTTTCAAAGGAGAACTAAAGTTTAACTAAAGAAGTAGGTAGAAATGTTGTACATGATGTTTTGTGCTTCTGTACCAGCCCAAGGCAAGCACAGCCCTTTAGCAGTAAAGATCTGTGTATCCAAAGATGCCCCAGTAGCTCCCCATCTTCTTTTCTGCTGATTCACTGCACATGCTCTGTGCTGCTGTCACTTACTGAGCTTAGGGACCCACTCACAATATACAGTACACATAGACTATCAATGTCACAATATAAGGCTGATTAGTAATTAATACAGATAATTACAACATGTCAGCACAGAAGCCAATGCAACTAGCATCAGCATTTAATAATCAGTTTATATTAAAGGCTAACCTCATAATTTATGACAACTCCTAAGCTTAGCTTCTCAACAGCTGCTCAGAGCCCACTGAGCATGTGAGTGTCAAACACTTTCCAAAATGGTGACCCCCTGTGACAAGTTTGAAGTCCTGGATCATTGCTGCTATTGAGAAGCTGAAACTTTAGGCTGGTGCAATGAGTTCAGTGTATAGAATATGGTGTTTTTAGCCACTTTCATTTTTAGGGTTTAGTTCTCCTTTAATACATACTGTAAGTAGACATTTGTGCTTTTTTAAACTGTTAGTTTAGCCATGATTGATGTAATATAGAATATGATTTTATAATAACCATGCTACGGAGGCTCCAGAAATCCTCATGGGACTCCATGGATCACTACTGTGCCATAATGTCTATGATTAAATCCAGAGTGGGCCATTGTATAAAGTCTATTGTATCTTGTTTTTCTTCTATGTTGCTACAAATAAACTTTCACATGTAGATCTAATATAATTTTGTTTAAAAGGCTGGAACAATAGAATTGAAAAAGAAGCACGCTATTGTTATTAATACAAAGGGTAATTTAATTTAATTAAAGGCGAGGACTTAGCAGTCTCACATGCAGTCTCAATTCTCATCTTATTCTTCTCTCAGTTTCTGCTGGTACATGCACGTTTGTCTATAAAAGGAGGTCCACCGCAGTCTCTCTTCTCATTTAAGGTGTCTGATATCCCTACCTTGTGCCAAGAGTAGCCTGCCAGCTGTTAGCAATGGGATCAGTTATTATGGTATCTCCAGACCTCCAGCACCGTTACTTTAATTTCTGACCACAGTGAACCTTTTCAGTCCTTTGAGCCCTTAATCAGGAATTCGATAAGATTTAACATGCCAGTACTGAGATCAACATGACGTTAAAGTAAGACTACATCCCTATATGTCCTTTATCATATCTCTTAACCTTCAGATCCAAGAACCCCAAAGGCATAGTTTAGCAAATCTCTGGTGTAACTAGTGATGAGCGAATCTGTGAAAAATATGCAAAACGCATTAAAGTCAACGGATGACAAACTTGTTTTTACGTGCGTCAATTTTTACGCACGGCACAAATTTTCTCTCTCCAAATTCATTAAAGTCAATGGAAGTTTTTTCTTTGGCATCTATTTTTTGTCTCTGAGACTTTTTTGTCCCAATGCATTAAAGTTTTCTTATGGCGACTTTTCTGTCAAAATGCATTAAAGGAAAATTGCGTATTTTCTTATAGCTTATAGGTTATAGCTTCTTCTAACTTTTACGTCTCTGCAACATTTTTGTCTCTACGACTTTTTTGTTGCGTCAAATTTTTGCCGCAGTTTCAGGAAAAAAATTGCAGATGGCGAAATGTGGTATTTTGCTGCTTATCCATGTCTGGCAAAAAATTTGCTCATCACTAGTTGTAACCTGCAGATTGATCATTTTCCTTTAATGTATGCTAAGGATTAGATTTGCTTTTATTATACAAAAAAACTGTTTTGGGGTAGAAATGTATCTTATTATACACTGTAAAAAATGTCAAATTTTCACTATGCATATGGTTTGACAGACACAGCTTTACATTATTAGCACGTAATAGAAAAAAAATATACTCCCAAACACATGAAAACAAGTTCTCATGACAAAAATGTTCCAGCATCTGCAATTCATAAGTATCCTTATCTCCTTGTCATCATAATCTCACCTGATAGTTGGTCATTCGCATTAAAGACTTGTAGAACAAACAAAGGGCAATGACTGATTTCATTATCTGGCCATTTGCTATATTATTCTGAGGGAGATAAACATATAACAGATTGCTTTGCCGATCAAACTCTTTGCAGATTTGAGATTTATGTGGTAGTAGAGTGATAAAGGGTGAAATTCTTTTTGTTTTCACATGGAATTGTTTAGAAAGCCAAACCCATGTTATTTTCCTGATTTATTGCATTTCATCTGTGGATAAAATTAAAAGGCAAAATGACTATAAAATAGATTGTTGATGAAATAATGATTTGGATGTAAATTCTCAAATACAAATGCAAATATTTCCATAACATCCAAAAATTCCATTATGCTTTCTGTTTTTCATCAGGGGTTTTTCGGTCTACATTAATACTGTGTAAATGCTACGGGATGATTTTTCATATAATAACAACAATAAATATTTTTAAAGAAAGCCAAATATCGGATCAGGGTGCGGTTATCAAGACATATATCTTATTCCCTACATCCTTTATTATCTGTTCATAATAGATAACAATTCTTTGCCTACAGGGGAGACCTTTCACAAACTCTCCCTCCCTTAAATGAAAAGAAACGTAACCTTACTTCACAATTCAATTTTATAATTGTAAGCCTGGTCTCATGCAAAGTCCCTCGTGGCATTGCTTTAGGTGCTCAACATTGCAATAGGTCACAAAAAGTAAAAAGATTACATTTTGCCCACTAGTGATTTGTCGGCCGACCTGAAACCTGTGGGTGGGTTGGCCATGGTCTACCCCGTCCGTGATGTTACTGCTCTGCAGGTCAAGCACTGGTTTATAAATAATGACGGAGAAGAGAGTCGGGTAGGGTATGGGTTAGGTTGGGAAAAGGCAGGGTAAGGTTGCAAGTTGATTTAATGATGTGTGTATGTGTGGGTCGGCTTTTTACTGACCCGTGTCAGTAAAAAGCCGACCCACACATACACACATCGTTAAATCAACTTGCAACTTTGATCCCTGAAGAAAGTGTAAGATGCTGAATTGCGACCCAGATGGAAAGGTGTTGATATACCACTTTGGGAGCAAGGATGGACACCAGTGACAAGATCATGAATATCTTTAAAAATTACAACCTTACTTCTACAGCAGCCCTCTCAACTTTGTACCAGCAAACTAAGTCTAAACATCTCCATGCCTGACCCCCCCCCCGTAGATGGAGGGCCAGTCACAGTTCTTGAATAATCCAAGATTGAACATCTTTTTTTGTTCACCTTTACTTAAATAAATCCCTAAGTATTAATCTCAGCATTGGCTGAATCTGTTCACAATTGGGAGAGGGTGCTGTTTCCCCCATTGTCATTGTGTTAAGTCATGCCCTCAGAGTTCTTTATTGGCTGTGGATTTTAGTTGTCCCTAGTCTTTAAAACTGGAGGCACCATGAGGTTATGTGTTTTAGACCACACTTGTTGGAGGAGGTATGTGGTGCTGTAGAACCCAAAGTAGGAGGCCTCATTAGGAAAAAAAAGGTAGAACTAGATACTGTGAGATTAGATCTCATTATAGCTAATTCAGTCAGGCTGAGGGTAGTTAGCACAGAAGCCAGAAGCTCTACCAAGTAAATGGACATGCTCAGGTTAGGAAGATCCCAAGAGAAGCACCACTGTTAGAGAGAGCCTTATACTGTACAATGGGGATTGGACACTTACCAGTGGTTACTTCCATTATCTGTACCTAATCTACTTTCCTGTGCGACATACCATCAAGTAATTGCTGTTGACCATTGAGAACTGTTAGTATTTTTTACAATCTTTAGAGACTATATGTGAAGGTCTAGCAAATAAACCGTTAACTGTGCTGTAAGAACCATTGCTGCTCAAGTTATTTAAGATATGCAGGTGTGTGTGTGTGTGTGTGAAGTCAGTGTGGAAAACCCTTTCTCCCTACCTACTGCAAGGGCCCACCTTACAGAGAGAGAGTTCTTCTGGGAGTTACAGGGAGTGGTAACTTGCCAGGCTTGTTTTGACAATGGAAATGATAATGTCCATGGTGTCATGGTACAGCTTCTAAATAGCATTACATGTGCAAAAATGGGATTGCTTGTAGATCTATTGCAATATATTAAAGCTGGCTAATGGAGTCATTCCTGTTCAGACCAGTCCTGTGCCCACTTTTCTTCTGAATTCTTGGATTTCATTGAGCATTTCAATGCCATGTTAAAGTTTTACCTGCAACCTGCTTTCCAAAGTTAAAACTCCCAAATTATTGCCCTTTTTTTGTGGACACCGCAGGGATCACCTGGCAGAAGTTGGAAAAGATGACAGCTGCAACATGGAGCTGGCCAATGCTCTTAAACTATATAAACAATAAAAGTTGTGCTCACCTGTAAACAACTTTATTTAAAACATTATTATGTGGTGGTATAATGAGGGTGTGATCATAGATGACAAATCTTCTGCACACCCATATCAATATATTAAAGTCATTTTTGACCAAGGAAGTATATTTTGTACTAACTGTGCTTAACGTATGGCATGGGAAGGGGAATAGAAGTAATTGTATAAAATCTATTCCATGTACAGCCAGTTATTTCCACATAACCTCTTCTGAAGTCCAGTCATTGTTATGCTGGGAATAGGAAATATCTCTGCACATTTCTTATTTTTCACCTATCATTAAATCTAAAGGAGCATTGCAAATACTAGCCATATGTTCACTATTGTCCTGCATGTTTGTCTGGTTTGTCATGCCCATATATAAGCACTTACGTGAAAACTGTAAGTAATTTATTTCACAAACTATTTTACAGTTCACAAACAGATGTAGGTAAGATGTTTCATTTACAAACTGATAGGTGCACACCAAACAGTGTGCCCATTAGCTGTACAATGCAATTACACTTTATACTATTTCCTTTTTTACCCCATCTGGCACATATAGTAAAATTCTTAAAAACTCAAGGTAGTAAATAAGTACAGTTCTTGATGCAATTTGCATATACAAGCTCTACTAATTGCACCTGCAAATGGTGCACCCTGCCAGATGCAGACAGGGCTGTATTTATATATGAGGGGCCTCTGGAGACCCAGGAACTTGTCAAATGCAGTCCTTGCCTGATTTCCAAAGCTGCTGCCCAATAGATATCTGGATGCCACTGTATGTTCTGCTAGGTATCAGTTGGGCAGCCCATGAATTAAGCCAGTTTACAGAAGAGAAGAGAATGCTTAGCAAGGCACATGGAAAAAAAAGAATGACTCTTTTATTAAGACAAATAGAGTGGTTACAAAATATAACAATATGTATTGGCTTGAGTTAGTGGCTCCTACATTCCAACAACCATTAAACATTTTCTGTTACCTAGCCAGTGACCCGACTAAGGCCCTAAAAAAACCCAACAACTCTTTTTAGGCCTTTCAAATATCATGGTGCTCTACACAGTGTACTCCAATGATGGAACCACCGGGGGAGCAGTAGGTGCGATTGGACCAGGGCCTGCACCCCCTTAAGGGCCCCTTCTGGCAGCTCGCGCTCCACTGTAGCCACTATAAAAATGACGTACGAAGGGGGGCGCACCTGGTGTCAGTCACAGCTCTTGATGAGATATCACCAGAAGTAGGGTGTACCGTAAACCAGTATATTTAGTAAATGACAACTGCCCAGCAAAGATATATTTTTAAAATGTATTAAATAATTGGTAAACATTATGACTGCCTCATCCTTTTTGTATGCTTTTTAAACTCTGTATGATTTAGAATTGAAATCTAGCTACTTGTATGTTGAGGGAAATTCATCTTTATTCATCTTATTATCCTTTCTCGTCATTATCATCTCTCACAGATTTTTCAAGGAAGCTCATGGTAACTTTCACCACAATGGGCAATCACTCGCATGTACAGAAGCTTAATGTTGTTTGTGCTGGGTTTGCAGAGAGGAAATAGAGCCATGGTTATTTTATGTTCAAACTAGGATGTCTCTATTTAGGAATTTCATGAGTTTTCCTAAAGATGACAAGAGAAGCACTTGGTTTCAGTAACCAATAACATAAAACATAGTCTCCATATGAAGCTGAAGTCTAATACTTAATATTTCAAAGAGATTGGGGTCAACATATTTATGAAGTTTCCAGGTATGTTCATTCATCATGTGTCTGTACTTTTGGGGCTGTAAGCTATTAACTAATACATTTCAGACTGATGCATATGTTCATTTTCCAGGGGCAGAGTAAGAGATGCGGGGCCCCATTTTGCAGGAAAATCAGGGAATCAAAGGGAAAAATGTAAGTAATGTGGAGACATTCAACCCATGACCCTCCTGCCATTGCTAAACTACAGCACCTGGCATGCTTGTTATACTAGATTCCCTGCACTTTCCCTTTCTGTCACACTCTAAAAGCAGCTCTTTTCCCAAAATAAAACCTAACTACAAAAATACTATTATTAAACAGTTTACAGTATTAAAATACATAGCCCAGCACTACTCACAGTCATTGCCTGAGCATTAGCTATTGTTGAACCACTGGCCTGGCCCTAGTTCCAGCTCCTGTGCCACTCTTACTCCTTGTTTTCAGTCCTGTCTGGTCTGACTCCTTATTTCCAGGCCCCCTGCTCCAGTCCTCCTGGCCATTCCCACCCTGACCTGGTTCTCCACCTGCACCATCCCACTCTGTCCCAGAGTCTTACTCCTAGTCCTGATTTGTTTCACTCCTGTCTCCATCCAGTCACAGATTCTTCACCCGCTTCATCCTGTTCCTGTCCACACAGTATCAGCTCTTGCCTGAAGAATTCACATTCCCTACATTAGTGCCCCCTACTAGTCCCTTACAGAATGCTCAGGCCAAAACAATCTGCAAGGGCTGTTCTTGGGGAGAAAACATACTCAGTTGCATGTCCTCAGAATTAGTTCCAGAGCCAGTTTCCCAGTAGCATCTGCTGCCCTCAGTTTCAGCACAGATTACCCAGCAGCAGCCTGCTGCAGTTCTAGGCCTGGCTACCAAACTCCAGTCTGGTCCAGTGTCCCCAGGAGAGGGGCTTTTGCCATGCACAGCCCTTCTCACAGTCATTGCCTAAGCATAAGCTTCTGTTGGAGCACTGAGGCCTGACCCTAGCTCCAGCTCCTGTGCTCTTACCACTCTTAATCTTTGTTTCCAGTCCTCCTGGTCATTCCTATCCTGAACTGGTTCTATGCCCTTGCCAACCCATTCTGTTCCAGAGTCTTTGTCCTAGTCCTGATCTGTTTTCACTCCCGCTCTGTCTTGTTCCTGTCCACACAGTATCAGCTCTTACCTGTAGAATTGACCTTCCCTATCTATTCCTCCTAAGTGCCCCCTACCAGTCCCTTAAAGTTACCTTTGTTCTGCTGATGGGCTGATGGTGGTGGGGGGGAGGAGGTGGGTGATATCACTTGCAGTGCAGCAGTAAAAAGTGACTGAATTTTATCAGAGCACAAGTCACATGACTGAGGGCACCTGGGAAACAAACAGCATGTCTAGCCCTATGTCACATTTCAAAATTTAAACTTTGTTTATGCCTTTTTCATTGACTGACAACACTGGTTTTAATAACATGCGAGTATGACAGATGATTCATAACTCATGGTTTATCCAAGTTTTTTTTTTTTTTCTGAAGCCTAGTAAGCTGTACATCATACCTTTGACATTCACCATTCCTCTGAGTGCCTGAGTGCCACAATATTTCCTACAGTATGATATCAGTGGGTCACGATCTTCTTCAGGAAACTTATATATCTTGACCTCTCTTCAATGCTTGACGTAAATTTAAGCTATATTTGTCCCAGACAGAATGCAAGGGCCAGAATCTTCTATGTGTCTGTAATTGAAATAAACCAGCAAGTTCTAATTTCCAAAGAACACCGACAGTTAGTGACATTTTTTAAAAAATGCTGATGTACGGTTATAACAGGGGAATGAAAGCTGCAATGAAAGATAGGTCATGACATGGTTTAACCATCGCAAAAATTAAATAGATAATGCATTTGTGCTTTGATACTATTTAATTTTAATGTACATTAGTTGAACTACCCCTTTTGAAACTTTTGCTCAATGCATCATATACTTCATATAGAACCTGCAATCCCATCATGCTTATGTGTCCTGAATAATATGGTGGGATCATTTGTCTTTCCTGGTCATAATGTGATTCAGGTTCATATTGCTGACATTGATCTTAATTAACTGCTAATTGCAACTTATTGCTCACCTCTGCCTATTCCACTTGCTTAGGTGTTAACTTTTTAGACTTTTTAAAAATATATAAAATAGTTTTATGCTTTTATTAATTTTTACATAAAACAAATAAAACAGTACCTTATACTTGATCCCCACTAAGATTTAATTAATCCTTATTGGAAGCAAAACCAGCATATTTGGTTTATTTAATGTTTAAAGGATTTTCTAATAGACAAAGTATGAAGATTAAACTGTAAACATTTTCTATCTATCTATCGTCTTCCATTATTTGTATTTTTTAAAATGTTTTTGTATTGTTTTCTCAACAACTCTTAAAGAATTTTATTTTGCTATCTGGTTTCTAGAGCAAAATTACCATAGCAACCATGAAGCAATTAGGAAGTGTGTATTAAATATGAGTTAGCAAATAAAAATAATTAAATATAAAATTGAACCTCACAGTCAATGTGTTTTTTTGGTTGCTGGGGTCAGTGTGGAGATTCCCAACAATATTTTGATCTAGGCTGCAATGCTAATTGTTAGTAATGGATCAGTCATTATGTCAAAGGCTTCCCACAGTGTTAATACAGTACATACTCAGTGCTCAAACTTTTCTTTGTTTAGACAGTATGACTTAAGCGTTTCTTGTTTCAAAAGTCATGAGCCCAGATTAGTTACCAGTGAAAAGGATATTGACATGGTATTCTAACTGCAACTGGAAATGTATCAAGTTAGCTTTGCTTTAGAATAATTATTTTCCATTTTAGATTGACATTTACCCTTGGAATAACGGCAATGACAATAAATGACACGTTCAGCTGAAATATAGAGTGAGAAAAGCTGCAAACTGGAACAGTCTGAGACATCCACATTAAGGCATATTACTCATTTCCTTTGCCATCTGTTGCTGAGCTAGTAGTGACTGGGGAGAAAAAGAGAGCCATGAAGCATAATGACACCTTTGCGTTCCCCCCCCCCCAAATTATAGGATTACTATAATAATTCCCGTCTCTTGCCAAAGTACACAATGGTTATGTCCTTTCAGTGATGACATATTTGTTTCTACTGTGGATCTTAAAGGGATACTGTCATGGGAAAAAGGTTTTTTTTAAAAAAAAACACATCAGTTAACAGTGCTGGTCCAGCAGACTTTTGCACGGAAATCCATTTCTCAAAAGAGCATTCAGATTTTGTTATATTTAATTTTAAAATCAAACATCTAGACTAAGGTGCCCATTTACTAAGGGTCGAAGTGAATTTTTGAGATTCAAAAACTTTGAAATACAAAGTAATTTTTGGGTACTTCGACCATCGAATAGGCCAAAATTTGATTTGAATTGAAAAAACTTTGACTTCAAAAATCAAAGTGCTGTCTTTTTAAAAAACTTCAACTTCAACACTTCGCCATCTTAAACCTGCCGAATTACTGTTTAGTCTATACGGGACCTCCTATAAACTTTTGCTAAGTTTTGAGTAGTCAAAGTATTTTTTTGTAAAATCGTTCAAATCATTCGATTCGAACGATTTTTACTTAGATCGAAAACAGCCATTTTCAATCGGAAAAATAGTTAGGGGCTGATTCACTAAATTCGAGTGAAGGGTTCGAATTAAAAAAACTTCGAATTTCGAAGTTTTTTTGGGCTACTTCGACCATCGAATGGGCTACTTCGACCTTCGACTACGAAAATCGAACGATTCGAACTAAAAATCGTTCGACTATTCCACCATTCGATAGTCGAAGTACTGTCTCTTTAAGAAAAACTTCGACCCCCTACTTCGGCAGCTAAAAGCTACCGAAGTCAATGTTAGCCTATGGGGAAGGTCCCCATAGGCTTGCCTGGGATTTTTTGATCGAAGGATTTTCCTTCGATCGTTGGATTAAAATCCTTCGAATCGTTCGATTCAAAGGATTTAATCGTTCGATCGAATGAAAAATCCTTCGATCGATCGATCGCAGGATTTGCGCTAAATCGTTCGACTTCGATATTCGAAGTCGAACGATTTTAGTTCCTAGTCAAATATCGAGGGTTAATTAACCCTCGATATTCGACCCATAGTGAATCGGCCCCTTAGACTATCGAAGTATCAATCGATGTACGAATTTCGAAGTTTTTTAACTTCGAAATTCGACCCTTAGTAAATGTGCCCCTCAATGTCAGTTTCCCAGGTGCCCCCAGTCATGTGACTTGTGCTCTGATCACACTTTACTGCTGTACTGCAAGTTGGAGTGATACCACCCCCTTCCCTTCCTCCACCCCGGCAGCCCATCAGCAGAAAAATGGGAAGGTAACCAGATAACAGATCCCTGGTAGAACAGCACTCCATAGTAAAAATCCAGGTCCCACTGCGAGTAGGAGAGTAGGAGAAACAACAGCCTGTCAGAAAGCAGTGCAGCACTGGCTCTTTCTGAAAGCACATGACCAGGCAAAATGACCTGAGATGGCTGCCTACAAACCAATATTACAACTAATATAGTTGTTGGGCTAGGAATGAAATTTGACATGGTAGAGTGAATTATTTGCAGTGTAAACAGTATAATTTAGAAATAAAAACTACACCATAAAAATCATGACAGAATCCCTTTAAAATATTTTTAAAAGCATCATTCCTTAATTATTGATCAAATAATTCTACTGTATTTGTTTAATGGTACAGTATACTGTCACTTTTGATTTAAAGGGGAAGTTCACCTTGCAATTATAAGTATAGTATAGAGTGGACTACACTAAACAACTGATATTCATTTGTATTAGTTCATTTTTAATGATTTTTTTGTGATTCTGCCCCCTTTTCAGAATGCAGTTTCAAATGCAGTAATATTACTTGGGGTAGCAGTTACATTTTATTGTTAACTTTTATCGTTTATCTTTCTATAAAGAGTCTTTCTTATGTAACTATTTAACTGACTTCCAAACTAGTGTCTGCTGGGGGCAGTGCCGAAATGCACCCTGCATCTACCAATCAGCACACACGTGATGCATTTTGGTGAACAACTGCATACTTTTTGGGCATTCATGCTGAAATCTATTCTGTGTGTCATCTGACATTAGCCAAACATTTACAGATAGATAGATAGATGATGGATTTCCCAACTCTTTTTAGTATGTGTGATATAATACAAAAGGAGTAATAACAAAATGCCAGCCTGGGATAATTATATGGTGAGTAAGCTGACCTAAGCTTGTGTTAATTAGTCAGTGTATTCCCACAGTTGCTAATCAACCTGCTTTATAAATAAATGATGATGATGCTAGTGAACACTGAGTTTATGCTGTATATATATATATATATATATGAGACCTGATACTTGAAATGCTCGCAACCTGGGGTTTACTGAATAATGGATATTTCTGTAAGTTGGATCACCATACCTTAAATCTGCTAAATAAAAGTAAACATTACATAAATCCTATTTGCCTCTAATAGGTTTTAATTATATCTTAGTTGGGATTGAGTACAATGTACTGTTTTAATGTTACAGAGAAAAAGGAAATCATTTTTAAAAATTTTAATTATTTGATTAAAATGGAGTCTATGGGGTAAATCTATCAAAGAGTGAAGTTCCGCCACTAGAGTGAAATTCCGCAGCTCTCAATTCATTTCTATGGGATTTTGAAAGGCGTATTTATCAATGGGTGAAAGTGAAAGTTCACCCTTTGATAAATACGCCTATAAAAATCCCATAGAAATGAATTGAGAGCTGCAGAATTTCACTCTAGTGGCGGAACTTCACTATTAACTTCACTCTTTGATAAATATACCCCCATGGGAGATGGCCTTCCCATAATTTGGAGCTTTCTGGATAACGGATCACATACCTGTAGATATGAAATAATACTACATTTAGGCACCTCATATGGCTATATTACATTATAGTTGTAATCAATGCTCCCTCCGAGCTGCACACAAATTTTGAGAATAGTGCACACGACAATTGTGGTGGGCACACAATGGGCTGTGAGACTGAGAGTAAATCCCTGAAAAGCATTTTTACGGCAATAGCAGTGGCAGCAGCAACTATTTTGTTCGAAACACCCCCCATGCCACAGCTAAATCTTGAGCATATCAAGGTTAACAGCATATACTGCCTGTTGTATTCAAGAAAATGTTATGGGATCTGTTATTTGGAAACCCATTATCCAGTAATCTCCAAATTGCGGGATCACCATCTCCCATAGACTCCATTTAAATCTAATAATCAAATTTCAAATGTTTTTTTTTTAATTATTTTCTTTTTCTCTGTAATAATTAATTAAACAGTACTTTGTACTGGATCCTAACTAATATATAATTAATCTTTATTGGAGACAAAACAATCCAATAGAGTTTATTTAATGTTTAAATAATTTTTTAGTTGACTTAAGGTATAACAATCCAAATTATGGAAAGATCCCTTATCCAAAAATCCCAGGTCCCAAGCATTCTGGAGAACAGTTCCCATACCTGTATAATAATAGTGTTTAAAACAAACAAGAGGTGCTTTCTGTCTTTCTCTCTATAGCTAAGCAATTTAAGGTCACTTAAAGTGAATAAAAGAAAAATGAAGCAACAGGTGCAAACCAGCTAAATATTTACTGTATGTATAAATTATATCAAATCCATCAAGTACTAAAAAATATTCTTAAGAGCCACGCAAGTTTCAGTTTATCTGTGAAGTGTTAAGGTAATACTTCCATGGAAATGATGGATTTGATTTTATGAAATAGGAGCAGACAAATCTGCCAGATCATGTGATAAGTAAGCCACAGGCAAGTCTTTCATTCCAAGCTTCATGTGTCACTCACTGTCTTCGGCCCCCAGGCTGCTCTTTAAATAGAAATGTATAGGAATGTACAACATTGGTTAATATTAAAGGCATAGTGCACCTTTACATTAATATTTAGCTTTCTACATCATATTATGTAGGTTTTAAGCATTATGAGAACAGTAGCTAAGCAAAACTACATTATTACAGTAATTCAGGCCCAGTGGCTCAACGGATGCAAAGAAATCTCCAAATAAAAATCCGTTCTGCCCGGCATGACTATAATGATCTATTGATGTTATTATACTACTGAACACCCAGCCCTATATCCTCTTCTTATGGAATCTGATTAAAGTGAATGTTGGCAAGCAGCAATAGCAGAGTAATGTCAATAAATGAGATAACTGTCATTCCTAGTCATGTTAAAGATCCTTTCGCAAAGGAATGGTTTGCTATTAGGGAGGATTCCCAGTGGAGAATCCTATTGCACATGTAACTAAGTTTGGAATAACTATTTCAGAGAGTTAGGGGGCGTAAAATAAATTTATGGAAGGTTTTTCCCTCCATGGTTGCCGTCTGTCAGGTTTTAAAACAGAGAGTTTTAATATGGGCTCTAAGGGTGAGGTCACATGGGGCGGTTTTATGGTGTGTTTTTAAATCCGTGTATTTCTGTGTAAATACTCACAAAATTAAGCCGTATTGAAAATAATGGAATACACACTTTAGCAATTCCCACAGGGCAATTACGAGCCAACATCTGCCACGCAACGTCAGTATTTGTGTTTTTTTTTAGCAGAAATGCCAATACACCAAGGAAACACCATATTATTGAACTCTATGGGATCTGCAGGTTTGGAAATACACTTTGCTGAAATATGCAAACTATTTTCAATATGGCGGCCAAACTCTCACAAGAAGGATTGCACATACCGTATATGTATTTGCGATGTTGTATGCTAGTGACGTAATTACGTTGCATATTGACATTCAGTCAATTTTGCATGTAAATTGCTTTTCCGCTTGCCTTTCTTTCAAAAATGTTTACTAAGATTATTCCGAGCTGAATTTTGGGAATGAGAAAAACCAGGAATGCATGTTGAGAAAGGAAAACTACAGGCTGAAAAATGTATATGATCATGAGCGTATGGCATATTTACGTACAAATTGGGTCAGTCCTGTTATTTCATTGTCCCCCCACTGTCATCAACCCACTCATAACCATCAGATGCAATTTTGGTTATTAACATAATGTGGAATGTGTACCATTGGCCCAGAGACCGATGAACACTTCTTATCACACTTCAGTATAGTGCTGGGCAGAGGTTGGATCTTCCTCTTTTGTTTTGCATTTCAGGAGAGAGTGGATGTTGCTTGGAGCCTGGGACTTAGGCCCCAGTAAAGGAAAGGCCCCATGGGTGGTGAGGCCCTTGGTGAATTTGGAGATACAGGTTTTGGGGCACCTAAATACACATTCAGTGACCTGCAGTTTGACCAGTTGAGCAGGTTCGAGTTGAAATTTGGCTAACCATTGCAGGTTAGGGTTGGTAGTGGGTCAGACTGGGGAAGTATACTCCTCCACTGCTCCCAAATATTCCCTGTCTTGGTAGCAGAAGCATACACAGCAGTAGTGTACAGAGCGATATGATGCAGGTGCGGGACCTACAATGGCAATATTTTGCAGGTTAGGGTCAGGTGTGGCTTGAGGTTTTCCTGACATGCAAATCACTACTAGGCAAGTCACCTTGCTGATTTCTAACATAGGGAGATTATTGAAATTCTGTCTTACTGATATAACACTGTAAGCAAATATCAGAAGTCAAATATGGCACAGTTTCGATTTTTAGTGTTAGAAAATGTATTTAATGCCTACAGTGATAAACTAGTGAGCAAAGGTCAAGCAGTCTGTTGTACATGGAATAGGAAGAATTCTCACTGAAAGATCTGCTTCCATTGGAGAGCTACAGGATATAAAGACTTGTTTACTTAGGGCTGGGAAGAATGTAAGTACCAAAAATAAGGACATGCCGACATGTTTTTTGTACTTTGCACCCTGCCCTGCACCTACCAACCATAGGTGCAGGTCTCTGTAACTAATTTTTGATTCAACATAAGGTGCAGGTAAAACCTTAGAAAAAAGTGCCCCACTTTGTGCTCTTGAACATGTGTCCAGTATTTGGTAAATGAAAGCTATACTAGAGTCCAGCAACATTAGTGATGTCTTCCTCAAGCAACACTGCACATTTTAACTTTTGCACAACTCTCTGGGCCAAACACTCAATATAATTATACGTTTGTGCCACATATTTTAGAAGGTAGGTGGTGCAAATGGGGGAGTTTTAGGGAAGGTTTAACTACCATTTAAATCAATGAACAAATTACTCCTGACCTATGATCACTTCATACTTGCCAGTAGTCTGAGAGGTCAAAGAAGGGGTTCCTGACTGAATAGGTCCTGTACCTGTCACTATTAAAGAAATAGATGGCAAGGCAAAACCTCTTCTTCTTTGTTCCTAAGCACAACTAAAGGGGTTGTGTGATACCTAGGGGTCTATTTATCATAAGGTGTAAAACAATTAACGCCAGAAAAATTGTGTAAAAGTCTGTGTAAAATAAATGGTGAATTTATTAAGGTGTGTGTTTTATGTTACATTGTCAAAATGCTGCATTGGGACTGGGAATGCTGGCATCTTTTTTCCTATTTATAAAGCATCAGAAGGTCCCTATTTAAATAGTTGTTGATATTGGAATGGGAATGTACTGTATATACTCGAGTATAAACAGAGTTTTTTAGCATCCAAAATGTGATGAAAAAGTCTACCTCGGCTTATACTCGGGTCAGCGGGCAGTAGCTGAGATTGCAGTCACTTTTAATCATTCCTATACCAACAGTTCACTTGGGGAGAGACTGCAATATCCCACAATGCCCTCTGTTGGTTATATTAAAGAATAACAGTGCGCCCTCTGTTGGTTATATGAAAGAATAACAGTGACTGCAATATCACACAGCACCCTCTGTTGGTTATATGAAAGAATAGCAGTGCGCCCTCTGTTGGTTCTATGAAAGAATAACAGTGACTGCAAAATCACACAGTGCCATCTGTTGGTTATATGAAAGAATAACACTTTACAAAAATGACAACATCCTTTTCTGGATGTTGTCATTTTTGTAAAGTGAGGTGAATTGGAGAAAAAAACTCTATATATAGAAATGTGTTGAAAATTATACATATTTATCACAAACTGAAATAGACGCTCCAGATTCCACAGTTTTTGAAAGACGCTCCAGATTCCACAGTTTGTAAAAATATATTTATTAAAAATACATTCTTCAGGGCTGCACATCAATGTGGTATGTTATTTGTATAAACACTTGAGGCTTGGACCTCTGAATAACTTCAATTTCAATTATCTGTCCACCTGACTGCTACTAATAAACAATATCTTGGCAACAGATGGTCTATTTTGTTTGAAACAGATTTTTATTCCATAGTTCTTTAGAATGCCATGAATAGCATTTGACCCCTGTTTCTCTTCTTGTGTAAGAATAAAACCCATTGTATTCTATAGAGCATATCTGTTATCTGCTATGTAAATGTATTTACTTGAAACGCTGACCCCATGGCTACACAGTGCCATATTTATATCCCCTAAATTAGTGTTTCTGAAAATAACATGACATTTTTTTACCAGTGCAGTACATTATATTTAAATACATTTAAAACACTTTAATTTGTTTGTGTTATTGTCCCTTTAATGGCCCAGAAATACAATAAATGAATGTGCCATAAAAATAAATACCTCCAGTTACTAAATTTGGTCAAATCCTCCACCAAAGATTCTTCTGAATACTGGACAAAATCTGAACCATAATTTGCATGTCTATTTTGGAGTAAAAACACAAAGAAAATTGCAACCTCTAACATGTTCAGACTGGACCACTGGGGTGAAATATTGGTGGTTCTCAGCAATACTGGTTTCCAGCACCCTAGTTCTGAGCTTCAATTTCATTGGCCCATATGAGCCATGGGTGGGATTGTGTGGCAGTGATCAGGGCAGGTGGTCAGTGGCAGATATGGCTCTTGAGGTCAGGTCCTCTGGTGGGACTAAACTGAACTGCCTTCATTTGTAGCTTATATGTTACGTGGCTCTTAGGGTTTCGATTTGATTTAGCTAAGTAATCTGAAACTGAATCCTAGATTAAGTTCATTTTTAGTCAAATTAATAATTTCTTTGGTGCTAATGGTCCTTTAAGAGATCATAAATCTTATTTGTGAAAACACTCAGGCAGCATTATTTCCAAACCTTCAGTATAATTTAAGACATTTTTGTTTGCCTAATTTAACAGAGGTGTAGGTAAGTGGCAACATTGTGTAGATCCAAGTATGTAATCCAACTTGCCTAAGGCACAGAGAAAGCCCAATGGTTAAAACATTTTTGCTTTAGAAAAATGCAGCTGGAGGGAGGTGCTAAACCGTATGAAACAGCGCCAGATTAACTTAACCCCTAAACTCTTGCAATGACTGAAGCATATTAAAAACATATGTTTTGGTTACTAACATGCTCCTTTCTCTACTTTGCTTTTAACCTATGACATTTTATTAGTCGGTAGATGAAAGGATTGAAAAATTATGTTCATTATTAAAGAGAATGTAACAAAAAAGTGAAAGGGATTTATATCCATAATGTGTTGTTACCCATCACTGATAAAAAGTGTGTGTTTGCTTCAGAAGCAGGTTATATAAATAAGTTTTTTGGAGAAATCTGGGCTGCCATTTAATTGAAATTGGGGCCTTATTAACCATATAGGCACGCAAGGGCCTGTGCCTATGGCAGCAGCTTTAGGGGAAGTAGTGTAACTATAGAGGAAGCAGACCGTGTCTTGGGGGGCCCAGGAAAATGGGGGGCTTGGATCACAGGGTATACTTCCTCTATAGGTTTAATGCAGGGATGGATTTCAAATTTGCTCCCCTAGAGGGAGGGAGAGTGGGCAAGAGGAGGGAGGACAGGCGGGCAGGAGGGAGGGAGGGCTGGCTGGGCCGCCAAGAGGGAGGACGGGTGGCCAAGATGGATAGAGGATAGAAAGGCGGCTGGTTGTGGTCATAACTTGATGTGTGCTCTGGACTCCTTTGAAGTTCTTTTGTGGGGGAGCCAGCATGGTCTAGGTATGAAGCTGTTCAGGGAGGTGGCCATCTGATGCCTATTTGGTAAAATAAAATTTAACCAAATAGAAAAAAAAAAGGCAGCACCGGACCAAAATACAGGCCTGGCTATAGGGCCCACCTTGTATGGGAGATAAAATATGCAGTTTTGATCAAATTTGTTTTAGCACATACTGTAAGTAGAACATTATATTACTCTACTAGTTTTGTACAAACCAATAGAAACTTTCAATGAAAACAAAATACTTTCAGTTTATGGTGATAATGGTCCTTAAAGTCCACCTTTATGTTAACATTTGTTCATGAAGATCCTATTTCCAAAATAAGCATTTTGACAATATGGGCTTGTTAAAGGAACAGTAACACCAAAAACTGAAAGTGTTTTAAAGTAATGAAAATATCATGTAGTGTTGCCCTGCACTGGTAAAACGGATGTGTTTGCATCAGAAACACTACTATAGTTCATATAAACAAGCTGCTGTGTAGCAATGGCGGAAATTGAAAAACGGCTAAATGGCACAGGATAGATAATGGATAACAGATAACACCATTAGACAGACAGAGCTTATCTGCTGTCTGCTGTGTAACTTGAGCCTTTTCTCCTTTGAATGGCTGCCCCCATTGCTACACAGCAGCTAATTTATATAAACAATAGTAGTGTTTCTGAAGCAAACACAGCAGTTTTACTAGTGCAGGGCAACACTGCATTATATTTTTATTACTTTAAAACAATTTAATTTTTTGATGTTACTGGTCCTTTAACAGAAATGGCTTTCTTTATATTTTAAAGAGAAGCCAGGGCTTACCTGACATTGGGTCCTGCGGAGGGGCCGATCCCTACCTCCACTACTCTCTTGCAGAGCGGGTAGCAGAAAGGAACTGGAGAAGCACCAGTACTGCGCATTCTCCAATTCATCCTTCCTCATTTGCATAGTATGAATAGGATTAGCAGACAATACTATGCAGTCTGAGACTGTCAAAGAACTGAGCTGAACCCTCCAGTAAGCACCAACTTATTTTTATTGACAGGAAACTAGTGATTCCACAAGCCCTTATGGCCTTGGGAATACAGTGCTCCCTACGGAAGCACTGTATTCATGACAGGTGTTGGGAGGGAGGCATGTAGGCTGTATGGCAGGTAGTAAGGACTGGATTTGCCCCTTAGTGTTGTACTTTCTTTCAGGGTCTCAGTGTCCCCCATTAAATCTACCTTTAACATTTTAATTATTTTTTACATGTTCAGTGAAAGTATAGAAAGATCTTTATATTTAATATTCCCTGTAAAAGTGTTTTTGATCTTAGTTGCATATTCTGTCATTATATATATCTAGTTCCCGTGATTGTGCAGGATCTTAGGTGGAGCGGCGACTCCAGGGGCAAAACTACCCCTAGTACTGCAGGTTCCAGTGCAAGATGGCCCAGATACTAACAAGGTGTTAGTCCTAAAGGAGAAAAAAAATAAGATGTTTTCTTTTAGAGGGGTCCTAAAATTTTCCAGTAGTGGGGTACTACACGTTTGCTTCTGTTACTTCACAATACCTGTGATGGATGTGTGTGCTTATCTACCAACATAATTCCTGCTAGCCAGTATTCTCTTTTGTTATGTCTACAGTAGCTTGCTCCACATTGGATTTATTCATCATATAGGGTTGATCCAGTGTGGGGAACATGCTTTTAGGCATAGTATAAGTTGAAGAACTAAATAGGAAAATGTATAATTATTTAGCTGGAGGAAGAAATGTTGCTGTACCCCCTCATTTCCTGTTCTCTTGGACAGTACCAGCTTCCTGAGCAAGATATAGGTGGAATGCTGCTTTCCTTAAAAGAAACAGATGTTGCAACGTCATATATAATTTTTATATCAAGGTATGGAAGCTCTTAGATACATGTCTGTGAGTGTTACATCATTTCTTTTTTTTCAGATAATGACGCTATATTTTTTAAAAATCAGTGGCCCTTTAACCGATTAGAAGAAAGAGCATTCCTTTCTTGTTTAAAGAATCTCCATTATTAGGATCATCAACATGTGAATCTGGTTTGTGGTCATTTCAGCAAATTGTGTTTAGTGATTTCTCAGATAACAGAGCTTCATATTTCTGTGGAATTCCCATTTGCTGGGGGAACTGCTGCTGCTCTCCTGATTGATATACGAGGGCAATGGCACACTTCCATTTGACATTTTCTTTACCTCACTCTTCTATTTAAACGTCTGCTCCAAGTTCCTTCTCCCCCCCCCCTTATGTTTGGAAGAAAGAAATAAATAAAAGGAAAGCAATGTGACGGAGAGAAGGGAACAACAGCATTGCCTGGATTTTCCAACTTCTTTCTTTACAGAACTCAACATGGAAATGGAGACTGTGGGTGCACACTTCAGAGGTAAGTGGCAGAGAAAATGCCATTGCAGAGAGGTAAAGTTGTACAACAGCTGGGGAGCAACAAATTCCCAGTTCATTGCACTGGTATTAACAGTAAGAGATTTCTAATTCTTATTTGTTTTTCTTTTAGTACCCAACCCAAGTCCTACAGTTAGAACAGGTATAAACAATGTGTAGACCTCATTATGCACATGGATTCTTTTGTGCTGGTTATATGTTCTGTGTGTTTCTTTTGCACATTGTTTAAAAGTAACTATTGGCTTGCTGATGTGGCTTCCTCTGTCTAGCATTTAACTGCTTGAATACCGGTGGCTATTTGGCATCTGATACCTTCCGTTCCGACACGAGGAAGCGCAGGCATCATGTCGGATGCAGCGAATCTAAGGTAAGTAATAGGAATGTTGCAGCATGCATCCGACACGACTCAACTGTCGGATGAAGACGCAACATGCAGCGTTCAAATCCGACAGTCGTGTTGTGTCGGAAGCACGCTGCGACAATGTCCGACATTCCTATTACTTACCTTAGATTCAGTGCATCTGATGTAACGCCTGTGCTTCCTCGAGCTGTGTCAGGGGGGAAGGTATCGGATGTCAAAATGCCCGTGTAGTTCTACCCTTATATCTACAAGCTGACTGGGGTCCTGCTCATCTGCCTGAATATCTGAGATGACACAAACAATAGGCAACACTTTATTTCAAGCTCAGTGTGTCTCACTGAACGGCACCACTTCTAATTTATACAATAATATTTATATTAATGTTAGAGGAGCTTGTCATGGATTCATCTGCACTGGTTATGGATTAGAAGGGATTTCACCAATGTCTGTGATTGGCTGCTGGCTAGGAGGAAATCTACAGTGTTTTTCTTGGCAGTACCTCAGATGAGTATATTTAGTAGTGGTCTTTAGTTCATGCAGCACATCAAATGCGAAAGTGTGAAGTGGCCAGTCTATGTATTTCAGATAAGGATGCTGAATTCCAGGTATTAGACAGTCCGTGCAGAGAGCATGCATAGTGTGGGAGCCATCTGAATTCTATCCCTCTTTCCTAGAATGCATTGTGTAGCATGAGGAAGCAGCATTCTCATTGAAAATACAACCGGATAAAGTATGGCAACACAAAACCATTTCCGAAAACTTTCTTAAAAAAACATAAGAAGGTAAGATCCTGCTTATTTTGTACATTGTTTAGAATAATGCAAATGCAGATGACAGGAATTGTCTTACAAATGTCTGCATCATTTACAGATTTAAGCAGTTACCTTAAATACAACTGAAAATCTGTATGTTTTGGGAAATTAATATTTTAATGATGAGTTGTAAGTTTTTGATGAGTTTTTAGCTCAATCTGACCATTAATATAATTGATGTTTGGTTTTAGCAGAGCTTAACCCATTGATAAGATTTGGTGTGCTTATCTAAATAGTCCATAAATATAATCCTGCCTGTGACCTGTATTAAGAAGAATTCAGATATGTTACAGCATAACTTGGACACATCCTGATATATATATATATATATATATATATATATATATATATATATATATATATATATATATATATTAAAATAGGCATAAGACTAATGATGTGGATCTGTTTAGACTACATCAGGCATGGGTACAATTTTGAGAGAGTATAAACGGTAATGGATTTAATGCAGTGCTTATACAGGGTTAAAAGCAAATCAATATATATATAGATGTGTATATAGTTTTCTTATGACATAAGAAGACAGCATGGCTATATATATCCCAGTTATATGCTGCTTTGAATTCAATTGTCTTCTGAAACACAGACAGAGGCATTAGCAATAAAACACTGGCACTGTGGGTGATAAATATTTCTGACTTTCCATTGGATGCATAATACCAACATAAAAGACCAGCTGTAGATAGATTATTCCTGCCTCCCTGTGGGTGAGCAGCTCTCCTGGATTTTCCACAGATCTCCAAATGAGTGTTGTCAGAGCGTACTGTCTGGTCTGATTCTGATCAGCTGTTATTTCCTTTTTATGTGTGTGAGTGTGTGGAACATATTAACATTTCTGTATAAACATGTGCTATGTTTGGAATCCCTCTCATGCCCCACCTTTAACTTATCAGAACAATAAAGAAAGGTTATGAGCCCTGCGAGCAGCTGTCTGTCTGTACGTGCTCGACATTGAACTGTTTCACTAATGGGCAGCACTTCAATCGCTTCCACTTTAGCTGCGTATTTAATAAGCCTGTATGGTTTGTGTTGTCCCCCGCTTACTTGTGCATGCTGCTTAAGTAGAATTAAAGTTCTGTTAAATTCTGTTGAAATATTTAATGGAACAATTTCTTTATACAAAGATGCAGGTTCACTTGTTGACCTATATGTGAATAAGGGCAGGGGTGAGTACATATTGGAGTCAACGCCAGGTATATTCAATGCACAATCTTCCAGTCATTATGCCATTCTTAAAGGAAAACTATACCCCCCAAACAATGTGGTCTCTATTAAAAGATACTGAGTACAACAGCTCATGTGTAAAACCCTGCTTCATGTAAATGAACCATTATCATAATAATATACTTTTTTAGTAGTATGTGCCATTGGGTAATCATAAATAGAAAATTGCCATTTTAAAAAATAAGGGCCGCCCCCTGAGATCGTACGATTCACTGTGCACACATACAAACCACATGTAAGGTCACATGAGCCAATTAACAGACCGAGTTCTGCCTTTTGCTTCCTCACTTCTTCCTGTAACAGTTAGTGTTGTAGTATTTCTGGTCAGGTGATCTCTGAGGCAGCACAGATAGAGTCACGAAATGGTGGTTCAAGGCAAGAGATGTAAAAGGACAATATTTATGTAAATATATATTCCAGTTTGGTAAGATTCTTTAATATGTCATTCAATTTGATATAAACTATCTGTTGCTTAAGTATTCATTTTGGGGGTATAGTTTTCCTTTAACAACCTAACTTAATACAACTAATTGTAACACCTTCTCAGAACTTTGGCTATATGAGCAAGTATACGCTCTCTTTAGTAGTTTCATTGATATGGATTTAGCTTCCATTCTGTCCTGATGAAGGTTCACCCTGAAACAATTATCTATAGGTAAAATAAAATCAAGACTTATGGCATGTGATTTATGGTTTCCTTCTATTACCAGGACTAAAACAGTTCCCCTCCATTCCCCCTAACGGCACTGTGTGCAGTAACATTTTTGTTAAAAGTAACAACATAATGTCCTTACTTCACATTAACAGCCATGATGCTTACATTCTCTAACAAGGTCTGACACTGAGTGGAGCAAATAGTGTAGCGATGCAAAAGAACTCCACTGTATATAATAAAATCACGGCAGTAGCTTAATCCCCTTGGCAATGCAATTACATTTCTAAGTAAATGAACATGTCGTTGCATTTTTTAGATTGTAAATTTCAGTCATGAAAGATTTCAAAGTAGAGCTTCCTGCAGATGTTTCAGATTTGGGGGATCGATGCAACTGGAAACCTGTGGGCTTTGCATCATCTTACAGAGTAAATGAGAACAATTGTGTTATTCATTCAGCAAGAAGTGTTTATGAAATATTGTCTCATACGTAGGGTAAATCAGGCTGATATATTTTGCCAGGAACAAGACAAGAAGTAGCATATGCACTTCTGTTACTAATATTATAGTTAGTTTGAAGTTGTTTTGCTGCTTTATTAAATATGTGTGGTTTTTATAGCCTTAAATACAATTACTGTCTCCTTTTACCAATTTTGCTTTTCTAGATGTCAGTTTAACATAAAAAATAATTTTATAATTTAGTGGCATATACTGTATACTGTTTTGCTGTGAATATGAGAGAGGGAAAATCACATAATGTACATTGGATAACAATACTTAGCTCCAAGCTCCCCATGTTCCACTTGAGGGAGCACATTAGAGAGTGTAGAATAGAGAGCCTATTCTACACTGTACCCACAGTAGTGATGTGCAGGTTCACCCAATACCTCAGCAATCACCATTCATGTGAGAAGGAACCTGCAAATCGTAGTCACTTATTTATTTACTGCTCACCAGAAATTTATTACATTACCTTCACAATGTTTTTTTTTTATTGATAGGACGACTAATGTATCTTTATTAAAAGTAGAAACCCGAAACACCCTTAAAAAATCATAAACTTTCCCCATTACAGCTTTAACAAGGGTATGCCTACTTGTGCCATACAGATTGTGGATAGTTCCTAAGCCCAGTAGCTTTTATGCACTGTAACAAAGTTCATCTCCTTGTGGAAACATATCCTAAAAATGTCTTAGCAGTACATAAATCAAACTTTCTTGTGCTAATACATAATTTCTGCTCCAGATATGCCCTCCTTCACATCAGTAACATTCAAACATTCAGCTTGAGCACCAGCTCTGCACCTGGGCCATCCTTCAGCCCACACACAAACTGTGGTATTCACTTCATTAGCAATGCAGTGCCAACATAAACCAAAGGTCAATTATCTGCATGAATTTCCAGCTGCTGCTGAATTGTAACCCCCAGCATCATCGGGACAGGATGATGTAGGTTGTGTTCAGCAGCAGGGGAGGAACCTTCAGGTTGAGTCTCTCTACTATAGATCATGCCACTTCTACATTTCCTATGCAGTAGTCTTTGAACAGTTGGTTTTGTTCTTGTGACTATGCATACAAATTAGGAGTATTTTACTGAATAGCTATTTCGCTTTATAGAGGTTAAATTCCACCACTAAAATAACAGTTTTTTGCACCAAAGCATGGATTTCAATGTAGCATAACATATGCTGAAATAAAGCCAGGTTCAATTACAAAGCCTTACTTAGCAAACGTAACTTAGAATAGGAGTCATCATTCTTTATCTGTATCTATCCAAATTATGCATTTAATTTTGTACTTGAAGTCACCTATGCACTCCATCAACTAGAAAACACTGGATATTAATAAATACTTTAAAAAACACATAAACTAACAGAAACACATAAATGCATTTGACTGGAAGTTTCTTAAATTGCAACTCAACTGTGTTAACATATTTGACAGCCTCTGATATTAAAGTTCCATATAGTCAACTTCAAGAACAGAAAGGACTTTGCTCACCTTTCTCCTGTTCCATGCAAAACGGACAATAGCCATAAAATGGAAAGATGAGAATCCTCCTACCCTCAGTTATTGGATAGCCCTGGTGGAACAGACACTGCCAACACTGGAACAAATTTACTATGCAAGGGGATGTCCTACAAAATTCAACTAAATTTGGACACTTTGGTTATTACGAAATAAGTCCTATACAAATAGAACAACAAATATACCGGATCAACCTTTGGACTGGCTTGAAGCCCCTATCCAGGCCTTAGCCGATTAGCACTATTAAGCTTGTACAGATATTTGAAAGGAGCCTAAAGCAGGCTGTGATTCATTAAGATCAAAATTTTGTTGTAATATGTTGCTGTCCCAGTTAGGCTTGCAAAGAATGTGATATTGAGTTATCATTGCTTTCAAAATGCAATATGCCTGTATCAATCTCATTGTATATGCACTATGTCTTGTACCCTCATGAAAGTTGATAAATAAATACCTTTTAAAAAAAATAGTTCCATATAGTCATGGTTAAAGATAGCTTTTGGCTGTAAGAGAAATAAACAGTTTAAAAGTGAGGCTAAAAGTGCTATCCAAGCAACTTATGTTTGTGAATTACACAGGGTGTATTTGGTTTAGTGGTATAGACTATAGATGATTGTTTTCATTATTTTAGGAAGTTAGGCCTTATAATGAGCCCATTAGTTCTTTAAGCCAGAGTCATCTTCATTTGTGGTGGAGCCAGGGGCAAAACAGACTGCCCAGGACCCCTTTGTTTGTATACAGAAGGACTGTGCAGCCTATGGTTCATTTAACTGTTGAAATAAAGCTTGTAGCTCCTGCCTACAACACATGTGGCACTGCAGACGGGACAGCAATTATATCAAAGTGTTACAGTCTGCACTAGTTCTCTTAATTCACAGCAACAAGTAGCATTTATTGAGCTCCTGTTTGAAAGCATATCTGTAATTTCTGTGAGTTACTAGATCTGGAAATGATGTCCCTTTTGTTACATTTTGCTGCTGTGTCCATTTTGCCAGAATGTAACTATTTTGAATTAGTATACCGCCTATTAGAACTACAGATATTATGCTGATGTATCCTGAAGGAAGGGAGGAAATGCTGAAAAATTTACCCTTGTGATATTACTGGCAAAATAAATAAGGTAAGCTCCCCAGCCAAATTGCAAGTGCTGTGTGGTATCTATCCTTTTATCTTGCACTTTGACTGAGAAGTCGCATAACATCTAGCAAACAAGTAATTTTTTTAAATGCCAAATACTGATATTATGACACACAGGTGTCATCCTCCCCAGTGTGTGATGGTCTGCTTCTTTAAATAATAATAGCTGCTCTAATCCTTATGATTGCCACAGGGACCCACGGGTTGGCAGTGGGCTATTGGCCAAAGTGAAAATGTCTTACTTATACAGTAAATAAAGATCATCCACTCATAACCCATTAGGAAATGGGTTTATTTTCTTTAAGCACTATTTCAGGTATGCATAGTTTTTAGTGCAGTATATAGCACAGTACAGTTGTAGGAACAGAATTCCATGTACCCACATAAAGTTCAGGAGAATGATAATGTACCATACATGCTTTTGCTAATAAATCTCTACGATCCTTAAGGACCTTTATGGTCTCTTTGTAATAACGTCACATTATAGCTTCCTAGACTTTACAGTCTCCTAGGAATAATGTATTATATAAGTGGTATGAATCCCTATAACCACACTCTGATATTGATATTTGAATTTCCATGGATACCTGGCAGGGTATTTACATTAGATTTCAGTGTCTGAAAAAATAGGATGCAGTGTTTTTTTTGGGAACCTAGTATTCTTGAAAAATATTTTTTTCCCTCAAAAATCTTAAAGAGCCATCAGTTACACCTATAACTAATAATAAAAGGCTAGACCCCTATGTATTCACATTTTCCTTTTGCTGCCTGCTGATTTGTTGCTTTTAGTTGTTCCTTTTATTACATAGTGTCATAAGTGCCAATTGAAAATTGTCTGTGCAGTTGCTCTTTTCTGAATAACTGAAGTTTTATTGTAGATGTAAATACCAGCAGGACAGTCTAGGAGTTTATCTGGTGGGCCCTCTGTCTTGAGCATCTAAAAAGCACATGTGAAGGAAGCTCACACATAGATGAGACCGGAGGCTTGTAGTACATGATAATCAGGCAGTCCACTGTATATATCCCACACCTTACTGTATACAGTAAGTAAGGCGTAGGATATATACACCTTCCTAGTTAGGAAGCATTTTTAGATATTATGGAATTAAGCTTCTGGGGGAATAGAAATCCAGTGCATCATGCTTTTTTCCAAGTTTGTATTTTTAAAAAAATAAAATAACTTTGGATTTTAATGGTCCAATGTTTTATTTAACACTGTTTGCAATGACTTTACTGTACAGAATGTATGTAGATATGCTCTCTCTAAATACTCTTCAAGGAGCTATCTTATGATACAAGTTGTTATGTGGTAGATGATCCCTTTCCTCTGCGGCGATCTTTGAAATTTCCAAACTACTTCCACTTCTTAATTGATGCTCTGCCTAAGGAGTCCATAAATATTTGTAAACGTTAGGTGGCAAAAATAGCACTTGACCTCTTTTGAGGCCTTGGTCCAATGACATCTGAGCAACATGCTTTATTTACTTGTCCTACGGTTCCACTGAGGCATATTTTTCGTTGGGGTACAACCTATACAGTCGTGACGGTTTGCACCTCAATGGAAGGGGGTCCGCGGTGCTAGGGGAAAGAATGGCTAAGAGGTTGGAGGAGTGTTTAAACTAGGCAAGGGGGGGTGGGTAAGATAAAGAATTATGGGGAAGCTAGGGTAGATGCGGCAGTGGGGTTAGTAAGGGGTCATGGGGGAGGAGTGAGGGGGGCATACAGTTTACCAGCTAAGGAGGTCCCTCTGTTACAAGGAAAACAGAACAATACTAAGTTAACGTATAATTCTTCACTAAGTAATGCAAATTTCAAAAGTAAAAGTAGTAACCTCCGCTGTATGCTGGCAAATGCATGGAGTTTGTCAGGTAAAATGGGAGACCTGGAATTAATTGCATGCTCTAAAAATTATGATATAATTGGTATCACTGAGACCTGGTGGGATGAAACGTGACTGGATTGTGAATTTAAATGGTTACACCCTTTTTAGGAGGGACAGAGGGATTAAAAAGGGTGGAGGAGTGTGTTTGTATGTAAAGCCTGAATTAAAGCCATGCGCTAAAGAAATAACAATAGCTGGCACTGGTGAGGGTGTAGAATCACTCTGGGTAGAGATTTTGACTGGGCTAAAGGTAACAAAAAGAATTATCATTGGTGTATGCTATAAACCACCTCGTATAAGTGTCGAGTATGAAGCCCAGCTACTCTTGCAGATACAAGCGGCTTTACAGCTGGGTCAAGTTGTTGCTATGGGTGACTTCAATTATCCAGACATTGACTGGGGTAATGGGGTTGCTAAGACAGAAAAAGCTAGTAGGTTTGTAAATATGCTGAATGACAACTTTTTATTCCAGCTCGTTCAAGAACCTACTAGGAATAACTCTCTTTTGGACCTTGTAATAACTAACAATACTGAACTCATCTCTAACATTTGTGTGGGTGAGCATTTAGGGAATAGTGATCATAACATGGTCTCCTTTGAGATTCTGTTGCAGAAGCAATTCTATAAGGGAGTAACTAAAACACTAAATTTCAGACATGCAAACTTTGACAGTATAAGGGCATCTCTGCAACATATTAAGTGGGAAATGCTTTTCACAGGGTTAAACACAGAACAAAAATGGGAAGTCTTTAAAATGCTGCTTAATAAATATACTTGTCAGTATATTCCACTTGTAAGCAAGGAACGTCGTTACAAAGCAAAACCTTTTTGGTTCAATAGAAGCGTTGGTGTTGAGGTGGGTAAGAAAAGACGTGCTTTTAAGGCTTTCAAGTTAGCTGGTACAGCCGAAACATTTATAAGGTACAAGGAGGCCAATAAATCATGCAAGGAAGCTATAAGGCAAGCTAAAATTGCTATAGAAAAGGATATTGCAGCTAGCAGTAAAAAAAATCCAAAATTATTTTATTATTTTTTAAATATGTTAATAGTAAAAAAAATGAAGCAGGAAGGGGTGGGACCCTTACTATCAGAGGGGGGTCAGTTGGTTGATGAAAACAAAATAAAACGCAGATTCTGAACTCATATTTTTCATCTGTCTACACAAATGAGGAACCAGTAAGTGAAGGTTTCCTTCTTAACAGTCCCAATTCTAGTAATACAACTAATGATGCATGGTTCACACATGAAGACATTCAAAAGAGACTAGAACATGTTAAGATTAACAAAGGTCCAGGGCCAGATGGTATTCATCCCAGGGTAATTAGCGAGCTTAGCTCTGTGATTGCCAAACCTCTTTACTTAATTTTTCAGGATTCATTGAGATCTGGCATAGTGCCAAGAGACTGGCGAATTGCTAATGTGGTGCCTCTATTCAAAAAAGGATCCCGTTCTCAGCCTCAAAACTATAGGCCAGTTAGTCTGACGTCAGTGGTAGGAAAGCTTTTCGAAGGGTTAATAAAGGATAAGATACTGGACTTCATAGCAAATCATAATACTATGAGTTTGTGCCAGCATGGTTTTATGCGTAATAGATCTTGCCAGACTAACTTAATTTCTTTTTATGAGAATGTAAGTAGACACCTCGATTCTGGGATGGCAGTGGATGTGATTTACTTAGACTTTGCTAAAGCATTTGATACAGTGCCACACAAAAGGTTACTGGTTAAATTAAGGAATGTTGGCCTGGAACATAGTATTTGTACCTGGATAGAGAACTGGCTAAAAGATAGACTACAAAGAGTGGTGGTAAATGGAACATTTTCTAATTGGACCAGTGTTATTAGTGGAGTACCGCAGGGCTCTTTACTAGGTCCCTTGCTTTTCAACTTGTTTATTAATGACCTGGAGGTGGACATTGAAAGTACTGTTTCTATTTTTGAAGATGATACTAAATTGTGCAGAACTATAGGTTCCATGCAGGATGCTGCCACTTTGCAGAGTGATTTGTCTAAACTGGAAAACTGGGCAGCAAACTGGAAAATGAGGTTCAATGTTGATAAATGCAAGGTTAAGCACTTTGGCAAAAATAATATAAATGCAAGTTATACACTAAATGGCAGTGTGTTGGGAGTTTCCTTAAATGAGAAGGATCTAGGGGTCTTTGTAGATAACACGTTGTCTAATTCTGGGCAGTGTCATTCCGTGGCTACTAAAGCAAATAAAGTTCTGTCTTGCATAAAAAAGGGCATTAACTCAAGGGATGAAAACATAATTATGCCTCTTTATAGGTCCCTGGTAAGGCCTCATCTGGAGTATGCAGTTCAGTTTTGGACTCCAGTCCTTAAGAGGGATATAAATGAGCTGGAGAGAGTGCAGAGACGTGCAACTAAATTGGTTAGAGGGACGGAAGACTTAAATTTTGAGGGTAGACTGTCAAGGTTGGGGTTGTTTTCTCTGGAAAAAAGGCACTTGCGAGGGGACATGATTACACTTTACAAGTACATTAGAGGACATTATAGACAAATAGCAGGGGACCTATTTACCCATAAAGTGGATCACTGTACCAGAGGCCACCCCTTTAGACTAGAAGAAAAGAACTTTCATTTGAAGCAACGTAGGGGGTTCTTCACAGTCAGGACAGTGAGGTTGTGGAATGCACTGCCGGATGATGTTGTGATGGCTGATTCAGTTAATGCCTTTAAGAATGGCTTGGATGATTTTTTGGACAGACATGATATCAAAGGCTATTCTAATACTAAGCTCTATAGTAAGTATAGGTATGGGTATATAGAATTTAATTAAAAGTAGGGATGGGTGTATGTATGGTTGTTGGGTTTTCATTTGGAGGGGTGGAACTTGATGGACTTTGTCTTTTTTCAACCCAATTTAACTATGTAACTATGTAACTATATTACTGTCCCTAATTTATTACAGAAGGTGCAATTCTTAATTACTTTTGAGTCTGTAGTTATGTCTATGTATATATAATATTATATTAATTTATAACCAGCAAATGTCTGAAACTGACGTCTACAAAATTTCCAAGTCTACAAATGAGTAGACTTTGCTTTCAATACAAAAATAATACTATGTAAAACCATACAACCTATTAACTTAAATTACCAGTCAGCTATTTTTTAACTCTTAACTTGCTTAATTATTTATAAAGGGCACATTGAAACACAAAACAAATATAAAATCCCCTTTCATACCAAGTACAAGTCATTGCATGTGTGTCAAGGGACAGTTTAAAATCTCAGAAAAGTCAGAAAATGTGAAATACTATCCCTAAATCATACCCATTTTAGAGATCTACTCTCTATCTATTTGTAGAGAGATCAACTTGCAAGTTGATGGATAACATTGCTTGAATTTAAATTAAATACAATCATAACAAACAAAGTTGTACAGGCAACCTTAGTAAGTGAAGTAACCAAGTCTTAAGGCAGTGCTCTCCAAATGGATTCCAGACATACAGTATAGCAATCCAGAATCAAAAACTACAAAAATGGTATGATCATGGCCTTTATAGAAGTTTCTGATTCTCTGCCTGTATAGATAGGCTCCTTCTGTAAGGAGGCGAAATATAATTTCAATTAAATGGTTAAGACAGTTATAGATAGCCCAGCAAGTACCACTAACTCCTAAGGCTGGTATGTAAGGTATTACCTCTGGCATTTTCTAGAGCTGGGAAGTCAGAGCTGTAGGGAGCCTATACAGGGAGGTAGGGACGCTGGGATTTTTTTGTTTGGCATCTAACGCAGGAACAGTGTTTGAACTGGGGTGAAAAAAAGTGGAGGAATCCTATGTGTGCCATGCTAATCACATTGTGCCAAGAGTAGCCCCCACCCACACTTATAAGCCACACCCATTGTTACAATAAACCTCTTCCACCAAAAATTTCTGGATTTGCCGACAGTTGCCCAGTATGCATAGATTTTGCAATGTATCTTGCCTGTCAATTCAGGTCCTATAAACAAAGGCCCCTGCCTGTGTATTATGTGTCATAAGACCAGGGCCTTGCCTCAGGCGGCACGGAGCAGGCGTTTACCAGGGGTGACAAAAAGATGCCTTTGGTAACTTTAATTCGGCTTTGCTAGTGCATCGAGCTCAATAGCGCTCCCTTCACCCAATTTTAGAGAAGATTAGTTTATTTGTGGTTTCAAAAATCTCTATAACCACTAAAATGAGGTTGTTGATAAATGGAAACAGGCTTAGAGTAGCACAGCTAGAGGTTCTATCAATAAAAGCAAATGGTTAATACCATTAGTATTCCACTTAAGCACATCGACTCAAAGCATGTCTTTTCATGGATAACTGTCTAGATATGCTTAGGTGAATAATACATTTAAATGGGTTTATCATGTATCTGTTCTATCAAGACAGTTCATCTTGCTCTTAAATGTCATTCCTTTACTACACATTGAACTAATGTTCTCAGCAAAAGCTGCTATGAAAGATATATTTCTGTTCCTGCACTTGATAACATTCAGTCTGGTTATTCTTTCTTTCTGACAGTGTGAATAACTGTTCTGTGGAAAATAAAGTCTAAAGGGAAAATTATTTAACATTAGGGTGATGTTATAAGCGCAAGATAAAGTTATTTTTGTTATGAAAAGAAATGGAATAACTGGGTCATAGATACTGATAAGCATACATATTTTTGTAATGTAAAATGCAAGATTCTGTATATATCATGTTTCAGAACAGCTATGTCTGTAGTAGGGATCATTATTTAAGGATTTCACAGTACAAAACTGCATCACAACTTTTGAACCTTCATGTTCGGAATTATTGGTATAGATATGCAATTACTCCCTAATGTGGCCAACTACACATCCACTGGTTTAATTGCACAGAGAAAGCCTAATAATTCAGTCTTGTATCCAAAATGTGTAGGCATCCTTTTTCAATCACCTTAGATCTCATCATTGAAAGATATTGGAACATGGTTCTGAGGGGGTAGGACTTGGAGAGAGCACTGTGTGTAGCTTAAGTCATGTAAATATCTTCTGTTTAAAGAAGGCTCTCACTGCATGTCTTAGATTGAGAAGGGCTCTCTGGCTTCTTTTAGCTCTTCTCTCCCTAACCATGAGGGTCCCTTTGCTTCAGTGCTCTCCAGGTCATACCCTGTCACAACAAATGCTCCAAAATCTTTCCCTGATGAGATCAACCGAGATTATAAAGGATGTCTGCATGTTTGGATATTTGCTTTGAATTATTAGGCTGTGACCTCTTAATTTTAGTTTTAAGGTACTGCTATGTGTGTAGCATGAAACAGGCAGATATATTCTGCTCTAATTTTCTAGTTTTTAATAAAGAAATACTGAATATAATCATATTTAACAAATGAAACGGTACCCTACAGGCAGAAAGTGGCCAAATCCATGAATTCTTCATGCTTTCCAAAGCCATAGCTATTGAACTAAGCTTTTCTCAGGCATATAGTATATGTCATATACTAGTCCACTATAACGACAAAGCTTATAACTTAGAACATCAGATGTAGGACATACTGCAGGTATGTGACCTGTTATCCAAAATAGTCGGGACCTGGGGTTTTCTGGATAACAGATCTTTCTGTAATTTGGATCTTCTTACCTTAAAAGAGCATTAACACAAATTTTTTAAATACTTATTTCTCCCCAAAACAGCTATAATAATAGGTAAGGCTTACTTCCTCTTGGATATTTTCAAAAGTTCAACTTGAATTTGACGTGCAAAATGCCTCATAGAAGAAAGGCGAAAAAGCGTCAGCAGCTGAACCAGTTTTGCACAGATAAACTAAGATTTTTTCAGTGGCTGCTACTTAAAGGGGACCTGTCACCCATGCACAAAAATCTGTATAATAAAAATCCTTTTTAAGTTAAAGTTAAACATGAAATCCATTTTTTTATTATTAAAACATCCATACCAGTTATAAACTTTCTTAAAAGTCTCAGCTGCCAATCATATTTTGTCTGCCCCAGGGCAGGAAATTATTTTTGCACTTCCTAGATGTCATTGCACTCCCCACATTTTCCCTCCTTCCTCACCATCTAATTGTGTAGCAAGTGCATGGACATGGGCATCGGCTGCCCATTTCTGGCACATAAACAATATTTCGGCATGATGCAAAGCTTGCCTTAATAACAATGTTAATAGATGTTCAAAGTTCAAGTGTAGTTTTTTTTGCTTGACTAACATCATAAAATAGGATTTTGAATTATTTCATAAGGTGACAGGTCCCCTTTAATTGTATGTTTATATTCCTTTGGACAGCTTTGAGGTAATATTGCTTTGGAGGGTAGTCCCGTCCAGTAGGCCTGTCACTCTTAACTTGTTTTGGTCGCGAATAGTTGGCTAGGACCACTGTACTCAGATATTGCTTTTCCCTGCCAGAAATCCCTTCAGCAAGAACCTTTTCTATGGAACAGGTCTTTTCAAGCTTCAGAGTTCCATAAAGGTCACACTATACTCTGACTCTATCTAGCCACACCAAACAAAACTTACTGCTGGAACTATTTCATGAATATAGCTATATATCCAAGGAATGGGTTGACATCATGAGAAGAAATGCATAAAATATGAGTTTAATTTTAGAACCTGGGCAAATATTTTTTTTATAACTTGTGATTACATTTGACCCTCTCTTGACCTCTCTCTTCAGCAGTGATATAGTTATATTGTGTTTATAATAATTTATCATTTGAGAGCAAATTTAGCCCCTTGGGACAACTTAACAATTTACCTCCTCTGCTTTGTGTCTGTAAAATATATTATAGTATCTGACAACCATTTTTATGTATAAGATGATGTTAAAATGAATAGTATGCCTTTTAAGACTTTTGGGTAAAAGTTCCTTCTGTTTGGTCCAACATTTGTTCAATATTCCCTTATCTAATATATTGTAACAAAAGCTAAAAAAAAAATCTACAAATTTGTAAATACTTTTCCATTGATTTTAGGCCTGTAGCATGTAGTGGTAACTACATCAATATTGTTCAAGGCAACTGGGAATATTAGTGATTTTTGAAACTAGCCCATTTTTGCTTTGCTGAAAGATTCACAAAATTGTATTGTGCTTAAGGTGTTTTTGTCTGGCCAGTCCTGATGGTGTGTCAGATTTTGTGCAGGCTTCCTGCTCCTTCTGATTGACATTTGTCAGACAGACTTGTCAGAAAACCTTTAATATGCCGATCTTGGGATGTCAAATATTTCAATCTTGACCCGGAGATATAAATTGTGATGATCTTTCTTGACGCAGGGATGTCAGAGGTGTCAATATCTCTCAAGTCTTTCTATATCTGTTCCTAGTTCCACATTAAAGGGTTTGCACATCTTTGAGTACTTTTTAGTATGATGGAGAGGGTGATATTCTGATACAATTTTCAATTGGTTTTCATTTTTTATTATTTGTGTTTTTTTAATTATTTAAGTTTTTTTTTCAGCAGCTCTCCAGTTTGCAATTTCAGCCAAATGATCCAAATGATCCTATCAAACATGCATTGCTTTGAATTAGAGACTGGCATATGAATAGGAGAAGCATGAGTAGAAAGATGAGTAATAAAAAAATCAATAACTATAAATTTGTAGCCTTACAGTCAATTCAGTAACTCCTAAATAAATTACAGTTGCTAGGGTAGTTTTGACCCTAGCAACCAAACTGGAGAGCTGCTGAAAAAAACGCTAAAATCAGTTAAATATCACAAATAAAAAAATGAAGCCCAATTGCAAAATGTCATAGATTATCACTATCTACATCATACTAAAAGTTAGTTTCAATATCTACAATATTTAGGGGCAGATTTATCAAGGGTCGAAGTGAATTCGAGGGAAAGTAAAAAAAAAATTTAAATTCAAAGTAATTTTTTGGATACTTCGACCATCGAATAGGATACTACGACTTTGAATTTACTTCAACTTCAATTCGAATTAAAAACCGTTCAACTATTCAACCATTCAATAATCAAAGTACTGTCTCTTTAAAAAAACTTCAATACTTCACAACTTAAACCTGCCGAAGTGCTATGTTAGCCTATGGGGACCTGCCAGAGCATATTTTTGGGTTTCTAAGGAAAATCTGCCCCTTAATATTTACTGTATTTTTGGATGTAACAAAGTCTGCTATTTGAAACTTTAATAAATGCCTAAAAATCATTATGATTTATTTTGAAACAGGTTCAGTATTTGAGTAGCTGGTGCATAGTGCAGGATACAGGTAATCTGCAACATTAGGAAACTCAAGCTCATATGACCCATTTATAGCATCATCCTCATTTATCGCCAACTAAATTCTTTGCAAAAATTATATTATGTTAACAGATACCAACCTTGTTTTATATAGTGACAATATTGGCCTATATATCAAGTATATCAAGTGAGCAATGAAATAAAAATGGAGATTGGACCAGGTCTAGTAACCCATATCAACCAGCTTTTACTGGTTGCCCAATTGAAAGCATACGTTTGTTTGCTATGGGTTACCGTATTAGGCCTACAGTGTCACCCCCCAAAGTGTTTAAAGGGATACTGTGCTGGGAATTTTTTTTTTTTAAAAAATGAATCAGTTAATAGTGCTGCTCCAGCAGAATTTTGCACTGAAATCCATTTCTCAAAAGAGTAGATTTTTTTATATTCAATTTTGAAATCTGACATGGGGCTAGACATAGTGTAAATTTCCCAGCTTCCCCAAGTCATGTGACATGTGATAAACTTCAATCACTCTTTACTGCTGTATCACCCCTCCCCTCCCTTCCCCCCCCCCAGCAGCCAAAACAAAAGAACAATGGGAAGGTAACCAGATAACAGCTCCCTAACACAAGATAACAGCTGTCTGGTAGATCTAAGAACAACACTCAATAGTAAAAACCCATGTCCCACTAAGACTCCTTCAGTTACATTGAGAAGGAAAAACAGCAGCCTGCCAGAAAGCATTTTTTCTGATAAAGTGCAGGAACAAGTCACATGACCAGGGGCAGCTGCGAAATTGACAAAATGTCTAGCCCCATGTCAGATTTCAAAACTGAATATAAAAAAATCTGTTTGCTCTTTTGAGAAATGGATTTCAGTGCAGAAGTCTGCTGGAGTAGCACTATTAACTGATGCGTTTTGAAAATAACATGTTTTCTGATGACAGGATCCCTTTAAGCAAACAGGCCTTGGTTCTAATTTGTTTAAATTCATGCATTGTTTTTATTTATTATTAGACTTTTTATATATGATATCCCCCTTTGTTTAGAAGGGGTGGATTGTTGAGTTCAAAACATGCATTTCAAATTTTCTAAAATGTTTTTTGGGAACAGAAAATATGAATGTTCTGATAGAGGAACTTAAGCTAAAGCTCCCTAACATAAACAGAGTAATAAAATACAGTATATATTAAGCAGACAGCCTCTGCTACTCATCATTCTACACATTGTAAATAAAAATACAATACTCAGCAAAACCTCTCTCTCTCTCTTGCACATTAAACAGGGAAAGAAATCTTATCCATGAGAAAGAACAAATATTTCTCCTTTAAAAGGCAGGCATGTGTTGTGTTTGGCTGCCATTTTGTCCGTAAAGATATTTAGTTTATCAATTGATAAGCCTCTATTAAATTATATTTATATCTTGAATGTTTATGGGGGATTTACTATATAAAAAGTAACAAACTATACACAGAGACTAAGTTTAGATGTCCTCTGCCATTTTAGTAGATGATAAGAATGGCTGTAAATCAGAATACTAGAAATAAAAAAAATATATGCTTTTAAAAATAAACCCCAGGGGCCACTAGAATGGTGCAATACACACACACCACACAGATACAAAATGCAATCTGGGAAAACCTACATGATTATGATGATTACTTGCAGAAAACATGACAATAGCAGGACACATTTACAAATAGGAGGAGTCAAGGTGCAAATTGCTAAAAACAGGCACAAAGCCAAAAGATTTTACCCAATGCTTCTGTCATACACCATTTTCCCCTGCGTACAAAGAATGCTGCCTTATTGTAAAAAGAACACTGTACTTACTATGTAAGAGGCAGTACTTGATGGGACATGGGTATCCCCTAGGATGCCCCTTACACATGAAGTACCACGGCTCCCTTGAGCTGCAGAATGGGCCTTGCAGTGGGTGGGCCCACAGAGGAGCAACCAGCACAGCACCCTTATTTGGCATTAATTGCTCTTATTTGATAAATGACTAAAGGGGTTATTACTCAAGGTCGAATTTTAGAGCTTTGTGAGCTTTTTTTAGACCTCAAATCAACTCACATCTTGAATGGTTTCTAACTGAAGAAAACAACTTGAATCAGTATAGTCATGGTGAAAAACCCGAATACTTAAAATTGATCAAGTTTTCAGCGAAAAAAACCCCCATCAAATCGATTGAGTTTTCGAGTGAAACCCTCTGAAAAAACTTGAACATCATGAAGGCTACAAGCATCTTCAGATGGATCAAGGGACCTCTACCATTCACTTCTACATGATCGTGATGTTTTAGATGGTGTATTTTACAAATCTGGTTATTTCCAGCTTCTGAGTAAAATACATCTTGAAAATGTCAAGCTTTTTTTTAACCCAAACATTCAGGTGTTGACTGAAATACCCTCGAAAACTAAAATTTTTAGTGTAAAAAAACAACTCGACCTTTGATAAATAATCCCCCTAAATGAACCTTAAAGTTGCTGTAACGGTCGGCAACCAACACCAGAACAAATGCCAAGCACCATGGTCTCGGCTCGTGCTTCACCTGTAGTATGACCGCCTTTGGCCTCGGGAGGAGCACTCAGCTACTTGGATGCCACCAGGACTTAAACGAGAGGTGCAAGGCTATAGATTCTGGATAGGCAGAGGGGCACGACTGTAAAGCAAAGTCTTTGGGCAGAAGGTACAGTAGTACAAGGCGTTAGGCAATAGAATAGTCAGATCAGGCCGGGTCGAGGCAGGCAGAGAATAAACGTAGTCAGGCAGGCAAGGGTCAAACCAGGAAGTCAATCAGAGGGTTAAGCAGAAGAGATAGTCGGTATTCAGGCAAGGGTCAGGATCAAGAGGTCAGAATAGTCAAAAGCCAGGCAGGGGTCACAACAGGAATCAAACAGGTTCAAAACAGGATTAGCAAAAGCTCAGGAAGCACCAGGAACAAACTCCTATCATGGGCAGTGATCTAAAAGCCAAAATCCCCTTTTAAGCATTTGCGCGATGGCGTCATAATGCCAGTGCGTCCGCGTCTATAAGAAAGACGAGACGTGGGTGCGCGCGCCCTAAGGAGCGGCGACAGCGCAGGAAGAGGAGCAGCAGGCGTCCCCGCCCGTAGTGCACCCCTAGACCACCAGGGTGAGCTTTTTTTTATTACAGTTGCATAGTGTCTGGATTTGAACAAAGACAGTATTTATCAAGTATAAACTTTTGCTCAGCCAAATCTTACCTCAATTCTAGCAGTCCCAAAAGCACCATGTCATCTTCCCCCAATGAACCAGGCCCTTTTGCACCCTTTAGAGATCTTGTACCTGCGTCTAGGTTCTCGGCACGTGACCTCTTTAGCAGCAACTCAAAATCTTGCCAATGTACATTCCAAAAACGACATCAAAATTTTTATCGTAAACTAGTTAATTCTTTTCCCCACCCCATACCAGTCATTCTCTCTTCAGCCCACTCCAAAAATATAAACCCTGCCCTCACCCATAATTGTGAAAACATAACGATACAGTTTGTCCTCTCTGTGTGTATTGTCCTTTACCCCCCAATATCTGCAAATTTGGATGTCTGAAATATAAGTACACAGACATTTATCTCACTGTTTTAGGCTATACACAACGAAGCGCAAAATTATAACCATGATGTTAATAGCACCCAATGAAATGACACTTCTTTGTCTTTGTGCAGTGGCGGAACTACCGGGGGAGCAGGGGGTGCGAGCGGGCCAGGGCCCGCACCCCCTCAGGGCCCCCAGGCAGACCGTGCGCCGCTGACAAATGCGGCCAAATGCGGCCGTTCGGAGGGGGGGGGCCCGGCTGTGTGTCATGCACCAGGGTCCGTCCCCCTCTAGTGACGCTTCTGTCTTTGTTTGTAACAGGACTGCCTTATTCTGAGTTGTTTTACCATTATTACAATCATTAAACTAATAATGCCATCAAAAGATTACTATTCTTGTTTCTTCTGGCTGTATAAGATTTTAGAAGATAGATTTTAACTGCATCATGTGGCTACCATATTCTAGGGGAAGATGTATTAAGGTTTGAGTTGTGTTTTCCACGAATAATTAGTTTTCAAGGGTATTTTTAAATCAAAAATTGATTTTTTCGGTTAAAAAAAACCTAAATTTTTTCAAGGTTTTTTTTATATTCAACCCTTTTATAAGAGGGTTTTGCTTAAAAACTCAATCAGTTCAGGCATTTGTAGTTTTTTTTTTGCTGAAAACTCGATTCATTTGAGTTTTCGGGATGTTAATCCCAAACTCGCTCATTCGAGTTTTTTCCATTTGATTTTTTTCTTAAATTAGAAACTATTCCAGTTGTGAGTTGTATTTATTTATTTTTCTTCTCCTTTTCTTTTTCATTCCTTTTAATTTGCATGATATTTGATGGCATATGTGTAAAGCAAGATGAGTAAACTGGATACTAAGGATGGGCCCGATGGGGAGGTATATTTAATTTTATGTATAACAGACTGTAAAAGGTATATTGTAAGCTGTGATAATGTTGTTCTATAACAAAGATATATGACAGTATTTTATTAATGTACAAAATAAAGAATTTTGAAATTGAAAGAAAAATCTCAAATTTTTTCAAGATTATAGGAGGGTTTTGTTCGAAAACTCGATCAATTCAGGCATTTGTAGGTTTTTTCCGCTGAAAACTTGATTCATTTGAGTTTTCGGGATATTAACCCCAAACTCGCTGATTCAAGTTTTTTCCATTTGGGTTTTTTCTAAAATTAAAAACTATTCCAGTTGTGAGTTCATCCAAGATCTAAAAAAAAGCTCACATAACTAAAATTCCAACTTTGATAAATAAACCCCTAAATGTTGGATCAGATCTACATTTGTAGCCCATGTTCAAATTATTTCATCAATTAAATCTTAAAAAAAAAGATGTTTCACTTACAACCTATGACACACTAATGCTTCCACCCATTATTTTTCAAAAGACATTCTGGTCTTTGTTGGGTCTATAATTGGATTAAAGGGACATAATGCCCTGAGATATAACATCATCTCAACTATAATCCTATTGCCTATAAAAAAAAATAAACTAAATATCTCTTCAGATCAAAAACCATGAGAGATATTGATGGGCAGCAAAACAAAATTATGTAAAAGACTTGAGGCCATTTATGACTGCAAGTGCAGTTGAGGGACCACTGAATTGGCTGCAGTCAAGTTGAGCAAAAAAAAAAAGCATGTCCATTGATGGTCTACTGATGCAACAGACGTGTGGCAACTGCAATGACACTGCAATTTTGGGCGGGGGTGAAATGCTGCATTGTAGGTAAAAAAAACATGGTCATGCTCTAATTTGCACTTTCCGTACAGCACTTGTGATCGTAAAAGACCCTTTTAAGTGGCATTTACTTACCAGGATCAACTTTTTGTGAATTTTCAGCCGCAATTTGCCATGTATTATTCCCCACAATGCAGTGATTTTACAATTCAAATGGTTAGAGGAGGACAAGGTGCTCCAGAATTAGTGGTAAAGTAACTCATCAAACAGTGAAGTGGCCCGGGTGCACCAGCCCCAGACCCCCAGCTTTAGGGAGAGGTACAGCAGAAGATAAGGAAGCAGGGCTGACCGGCACTGAAATGGATCCACAAGACCAGAGATATTCAGTTAAAAAATAAATTTATTAGTAGAAAAGTTAAAAATGTAGCTTCATCTCCATCCACCCTACACATGCTTAGTCATGACTAAGCACCCTGAGGGGTGTGAAACGCGTAGGGTGGATGGAGATGAAGATACATTTTTAACTTTTCTACTAATAAATTTATTTTTAACTGAATATCTCTGGTCTTGTGGATCCGTTTGAGTGCCGGTCAGCCCTGCTTCCAGTGATTTTACACCCAGAATTTCAATATAATTGGATACACCATGTTCTGTCTGCCATAATTGAGCAAATTCCTTATAACAAAGCAGTTCTACATTATGTAATTTCTGGTGCATGCCTGCTAAAATGCAATCTGCCACAAATGCCACAAGTCTGTTGCAACTATTGACACACCCGGCTTTGGGAATCCTAGAGCTACCAGCACATCCAGGATGGTGGCATTTCCATGTATCCCCAGTGTCAAGCCTTCTAATTATCATACTACATAGAATAATCTCTGGATGTCAGTTCCCTTTTCAATGCACACTTTAGGTGCAAAAAACAGAAGGCTCTCTTAAGGTTCAAAGCAGAGCTACAAAGTAAAAACAGAATATACCTGTTGATATTTATTCTGAGTATTGTCTCAAGGAAAGGATTTCCAATACAACATGGTTTTGCTGATAGACACATACAATAAATATTTATTCACTTGAAGTCTTTAGCTGTATCACATTGTGACAAATGTGAATTTACCTGGTTAAAACTCTAAGATCCATTATTGACAAGTTAGTGTGAACAACTGCCAGTAGACAACTGTAATGCATTATTTTATAGCATCATTATTTTAGTTGCAGCTAGCAAATGACCTTAAGTTCTGTGTTAGTTTAATTTATTTGCACACACACATGGCTATCTCAGATTTCAAATCCTTTTTGCCAAATGCGAATAAAAAAAACATTTTACAGGCTAACAAAGCATATGGGAGAAATTACAAGAAATATGAATTTAATTTATGAGTGGTTTTGTGTTAAAATGAATATGCTTAGGTTTGTTATTTCCCACAGTTGTACAATTGTGTACACCGAGACATTCAATGCGAAATATTGTCAAATCTTTATAATTGATGTTTTTTCAACGCTTAGGGAGTAATCTGCTAAATGATGGCACCAGGTTTAGTAAACAATAGCAGTATTGGACTGGGGACACTTGGACACACTGGAGGATCTGAGCTCAAGGCCCCAATTGGCCATAGCATCAACCACCCCACCTCCCCATATGATGCCGATGACATCTGCTAGCGTGGGGGCCCACAGACATTTCTCCTGGTACCCCAGTGGGCCTGTCTGACCTTGACCAATAGTAACTAATCATCAAGAAGCATATGCTGGTCACCAAATTGAAAGCGAACATCTTATTGTTTATTACAAGTTAATAGACAAAGTGCAACTAATTAAATTACCCCATAATACTCCCACATATTGTACATTGTTGTTCTATTTATTCCAAGTTGTATTACATTAACAAGTGCAATACATAAGGATGCTGTTTGCATAGGTTACCAAGTATGTGGTTCATTTATAGAATATGACAAAGAGTTATTGAAGGCAGTGGTTCTGTATACAATCTCTCTTACTACCCTTAGTAATAGTTAGTTTGACTTAAAACGGCACGATCTTTGGATCAAGACCCCATTTGGGAGTTTGTCTGTTAAAGGCAACTGCACAGAAAGCATTGATAGTGTGAGTTTCTTTATGTCTTTAGAGCATTGTGATATTATGGCGCATATAGCTGTGCTTGAAGGATGGTGCTCAAGGAGTAACGTTGTCATAAAGATATATGCCAAAAGCCTTACTGAATAGTTAAAAAGAACACTGTTACCAGCCAAACACTCTAGGCCCCCCCCCCTTTTCCATTCAGTCTCTCTCCTATTTAATTCCAGTGTCTCATTCAAAACACTGCATGGTTGCTAGGGACAATACTCCAGCAACCATATAGCTGCTGAACTTCAAAACTGGAGAGCTGCTGAAAAAATGCTAAATAGCTGAAAAATAAAAACAAAAATATAATTAAAGCCAATGTAAATTGTCTCAGAATATCAATGTCTATGTCATAGTAAAAATGAATACAAAGGTGAACAAGAGTGTGGAGACTTCCAGCACCCAATGTTACAAAAAACATTTGGTATAACTAAGGAAGGTTTCTATAAATATCCTCAGCTCAGACACTGCAAATTTTTATTAACAGTTTGACCTCTCACACTTGAGGACTAATTTTTTAAACTGGCTGGAACTCCAAAATGATTAGCTAAATAACAAATCATAAAACTTTAACTAAAATAAAATCCATGTTTAAATTGGATGGAGACCTGAATAAATCCTTCCACACTCCCTGAGTGGATTAGTGAATTTGTCACTCTAGAAATCTAGTCTAACTTTATAACTAACTGCAAACACATAAGAAACTACTATATAGGTGGGATCTGACTCCAGGTAGCTTTCCCAAAATATATCCCATATAAGGTCTGATATATGGTGGAGGTAATGTGCCAGGTACCCCAATGCATGGTCCTATAAATACACCTTTATGAGACAGTGTGGCAAGCTCATACCTATGTTGTTTAATAAGCTTCTATGTCCTACAGCAGACTATGGCCTTAACATGAATATTAACTTTGATGCTTGATAAAGGGGGTTACCCCGAAACGTTGCATGTAGCAAACCATTTAATAAATCAGCAAGGGTTTACCCTGCTAGCAGTACCTGTGTGCCAGTGAATTTTCTTCTGATCCTTAACATGAATATTAACTCTCTTCCAAAATACATCAGAGGAGTAACAGTAACTACTAGAAAACCAGTTGACAGACACGAGAAACATGGATAGAGAACTGGCAAAAACATAGACTACAAAGAGTGGTGGTAAATGGAACATTTTCTAATTGGACCAGAGTTGTTAATGGAGTACTGCAGGGCTCTATATTAGGTCCCTTGCTTTTCAACTTGTAGTTGAATCTTTTTGCCAGTTCTCTATCCAGGTACAAATGCTATGTTCCAGGCCAACATTCCTTAATTTAACCAGTAACCTTTTGTGTGGCACTGTATCAAATGCTTTAGCAAAATCTAAGTAAATCACATCCACTGCCATCCCAGAATCGAGGTCTCTACTTACATGCTCATAAAAAGAAATTAAGTTAGTCTGGCAAGATCTATTACGCATAAAACCATGCTGGCACAAACTCATAGTATTATGATTTGCTATGAAGTCCAGTATCTTATCCTTTATTAACCCTTCGAAAAGCTTTCCTACCACTGATGTCAGACTAACTGTTTGAATCAGGCTGCTGACAGGTCTAAAGCAACTTAAAGCAAACAAATCATCTGAAAAGGATAAGTATTTCTTAACTGCTTTTTTATATTAAGGTTTATATTTAACTACTGTGGTTTAAATTTTTTTTTTTTTTAAAGGTTTTTTTTCTGTCTTGGGTGCTAAACAGCAAAGTTTGGTGTGCTAGTGTGCTTACAGCAAGTTTGTCACAACCTGCTTTACTTTGACGTTTTCCCTCCGTTTGAGGGGGTGGGGTTTGATTAGTTGCACCTGAACAGACTGTATAAATAGAACCCCTGGGACTCCAGTGAGTCTGTTTGAATCAGGCTGCTGACAGGTCTAAAGCAACTTAAAGCAAACAAATCATCTGAAAAGGATAAGTATTTCTTAACTGCTTTTTTATATTAAGGTTTATATTTAACTACTGTGGTTTAAATTTTTTTTTTTTTTAAAGGTTTTTTTTCTGTCTTGGGTGCTAAACAGCAAAGTTTGGTGTGCTAGTGTGCTTACAGCAAGTTTGTCACAACCTGCTTTACTTTGACGTTTTCCCTCCGTTTGAGGGGGTGGGGTTTGATTAGTTGCACCTGAACAGACTGTATAAATAGAACCCCTGGGACTCCAGTGGAGCTTGCTCTAGTGTTAGCTTCTCTTAAGTGTTTGCTCGTTAAGTGGGGGATCTGTAAGTGGAGTTACAAACACCGGAGTTAAGTGGGGGATCTGTAAGTGGAATTACAAACACCGGAGTTAAGTGGGGGATCTGTAAGTGGAGTTACAAACACCGGAGTTTCAAACTAAAGGAGGTTCAAACTAGGTCAAAAGTTTGTTCTAAACCCTCATTTTTATTTTATATATTTAGTTATATTTCTTCCTGTTTTGATCTGTAACTGGGATAATGAGTGCTAGCAAGATTGAAGGTCTGACTCAGTGCACAGTCTGCCATATGTATGCAGATTTGGAACAAGAGATCCAAAATGCTTACCTCTGTGGTGGTTGTGAGCAAATTGCCACTTTGGAGGCTCACGTTAGAGCACTAGAGCAACAAATTGCAACACTGCGGTCGATTGACAATCTTGAAAGGAGTCTTTTGCTCACTGAGCAGGACCTAGCGGGGTCAGATAGTTTGGGGGGAACAGAACAGCAGCAGGATGTTGAGGCAGCTAGCTGGGTGACAGTTAGAAAATCTAAGGTGGGCAAAAGGAAAATGGAGGCTGATCCGGAGATTATACATCGCAACAAATTTGCCAGATTGTGTGAAGATGATGGGAGTATGAATTCTGGATTGGCAATTCTAGATGGGGCTGATCTCTCTAACAGCCGGGAGACCAGTTTCTCTAGTAGTGGTGGGGAGGAGAGTAGAGTCAGGCCTAAGCAGATTGTGGTTGTAGGGGACTCAATTATTAGGAAAGTGGATAGGGTAATTTGTCGTCCGGATCGCTACAACCGAACAGTTTGCTGTCTACCTGGTGCCAGGGTTCGGCATGTGGTTGATCGGATAGACAAATTATTGGGTGGGGCTGGGCACGACCCAGCTGTCTTAGTGCATATCGGTACTAATGACAAAATAAATGGTAGATGGAAGACCTTAAAGAATGATTTCAGGGATCTAGGCTCTAAGATCAAGGAAAGGTCTTCCAATGTCATCTTTTCTGAAATTTTGCCTGTGCCACGTGCAAGTTTAGGAAAACAGCGGGAATTTAGGGAGCTTAATGCGTGGCTCAAGTCTTGGTGCAGGAAGGAAGGGTTTGGGTTCCTAGAGCACTGGGCTGACTTTTCGTTAGGGTACAACCTATACAGCCGTGACGGTTTGCACCTCAATGGAAGGGGGTCCGCGGTGCTAGGGGAAAGAATGGCTAAGAGGTTGGAGGAGTGTTTAAACTAGGCAAGGGGGGGGTGGGTGAGATAAAGGATTATGGGGAAGCTAGTGTAGACGGGGCAGTGGGGTTAGTAAGGGGTCATGGGGGAGGAGTGAGGGGGGCATACAGTTTACCAGCTAAGGAGGTCCCTCTGTTACAAGGAAAACAGAATAATACTAACTTAACGTATAATTCTTCACTAAGTAATGCACATTTCAAAAGTAAAAGTAGTAACCTCCGCTGTATGCTGGCAAATGCACGGAGTTTGTCAGGTAAAATGGGAGACCTAGAATTAATTGCATACTCTAAAAATTATGATATAATTGGTATCACTGAGACCTGGTGGGATGAAACATGTGACTGGATTGTGAATTTAAATGGTTACACCCTTTTTAGGAGGGACCGAGGGATTAAAAAGGGTGGAGGAGTGGGTTTGTATGTAAAGCCTGAATTAAAGCCATGCGCTAAAGAAATAAAAATAGCTGGCACTGGTGAGGGTGTAGAATCACTCTGGGTAGAGATTTCGACTGGGCAAAAGGTATCAAAAAGAATTATCATTGGTGTATGCTATAAACCACCTCGTATAAGTGTCGAGTATGAAGCCCAGCTACTCTTGCAGATACAAGCGGCTTCACAGCTGGGTCAAGTTGTTGCTATGGGTGACTTCAAATATCCAGACATTGACTGGGGTAATGGGGTTGCTAAGACAGAAAAAGCTAGTAGGTTTGTAAATATGCTGAATGACAACTTTTTATTCCAGCTCGTTCAAGAACCTACTAGGAATAACTCTCTTTTGGACCTTGTAATAACTAACAATACTCAACTCATCTCTAACATTTGTGTGGGTGAGCATTTAGGGAATAGTGATCATAACATGGTCTCCTTTGAGATTCTGTTGCAGAAGCAATTCTATAAGGGAGTAACTAAAACACTAAATTTCAGACGTGCAAACTTTGACAGTATAAGGGCATCTCTGCAACATATTAAGTGGGAAATGCTTTTCACAGGGTTAAACACAGAACAAAAATGGGAAGTCTTTAAAATGCTGCTTAATAAATATACTTGTCAGTATATTCCACTTGTAAGCAAGGAACGTCGTTGCAAAGCAAAACCTTTTTGGTTCAATAGAAGCGTTGGTGTTGAGGTGGGTAAGGAAAGACGTGCTTTTAAGGCTTTCAAGTTAGCTGGTACAGCCGAAACATTTATTAGGTACAAGGAGGCCAATAAATCATGCAAAGAAGCTATAAGGCAAGCTAAAATTGCTATAGAAAAGGATATTGCAGCAAGCAGTAAAAAAAATCCAAAATTATTTTTTAAATATGTCAATAGTAAAAAAATGAAGCAGGAAGGGGTGGGACCCTTACTATCAGAGGGGGGTCAGCTGGTTGATGAAAACAAAATAAAAGCGCAGATTCTGAACTCGTATTTTTCATCTGTCTACACAAATGAAGAACCAGTAAGTGAAGGTTTCCTTCTTAACACTCCCAATTCTAGTAATACAACTAATGATGCATGGTTCACACATGAAGAAATTCAAAAGAGACTTGAACATGTTAAGATTAACAAAGGTCCAGGGCCAGATGGTATTCATCCCAGGGTAATTAGCGAGCTTAGCTCTGTGATTGCCAAACCTCTTTACTTAATTTTTCAGGATTCATTGGGATCTGGCATTGTGCCGAGAGACTGGCGAATTGCTAATGTGGTGCCTCTATTCAAAAAAGGATTCCGTTCTCAGCCTCAAAACTATAGGCCAGTTAGTCTGACGTCAGTATTAGGAAAGCTTTTCGAAGGGTTAATAAAGGATAAGATACTGGACTTCATAGCAAATCATAATACTATGAGTTTGTGCCAGCATGGTTTTATGCGTAATAGATCTTGCCAGACTAACTTAATTTCTTTTTACGAGAATGTAAGTAGAGACCTCGATTATGGGATGGCAGTGGATGTGATTTACTTAGACTTTGCTAAAGCATTTGATACAGTGCCACACAAAAGGTTACTGGTTAAATTAAGGAATGTTGGCCTGGAACATAGTATTTGTACCTGGATAGAGAACTGGCTAAAAGATAGACTACAAAGAGTGGTGGTAAATGGAACATTTTCTAATTGGACCAGTGTTGTTAGTGGAGTACCGCAGGGCTCTGTACTAGGTCCCTTGCTTTTCAACTTGTTTATTAATGACCAGGAGGTGGGCATTGAAAGTACTGTTTCTATTTTTGCAGATGATACTAAATTGTGCAGAACTATTGGTTCCATGCAGGATGCTGCCACTTTGCAAAGTGATCTGTCTAAACTGGAAAACTGGGCAGCAAACTGGAAAATGAGGTTCAATGTTGATAAATGCAAGGTTATGCACTTTGGCAAAAATAATATAAAAGCAAGTTATACACTAAATGGCAATGTGTTGGGAGTTTCCTTAAATGAAAAGGATCTTGGGGTCTTTGTAGATAACACGTTGTCTAATTCTGGGCAGTGTCATTCTGTGGCTACTAAAGCAAATAGAGTTCTGTCTTGCATAAAAAAGGGCATTAGCTCAAGGGATGAAAACATAATTATGCCTCTTTATAGGTCCCTGGTAAGGCCTCATCTGGAGTATGCAGTTCAGTTTTGGACTCCAGTCCTTAAGAGGGATATAAATGAGCTGGAGAGAGTGCAGAGACGTGCAACTAAATTGGTTAGAGGGGCGGAAGACTTAAATTATGAGGGTAGACTGTCAAGGTTGGGGTTGTTTTCTCTGGAAAAAAGGCGCTTGCGAGGGGACATGATTACACTTTACAAGTACATTAGAGGACATTATAGACAAATGGCAGGGGACCTTTTTACCCATAAAGTGGATCACCGTACCAGAGGCCACCCCTTTAGACTAGAAGAAAAGAACTTTCATTTGAAGCAACGTAGGGGGTTCTTCACAGTCAGGACAGTGAGGTTGTGGAATGCACTGCCGGGTGATGTTGTGATGGCTGATTCAGTTAATGCCTTTAAGAATGGCTTGGATGATTTTTTGGGCAGACATAATATTAAAAGCTATTGTGATACTAAACTCTATAGTTAGTACAGATATGGGAATATAGAATTTAATTAAAAGTAGAGAGTGGTGTATGTATGGTTGCTGGGTTTTCTTTTGGAGGGGTTGAACTTGATGGACTGTGTCTTTTTTCAACCCAATTTAACTATGTAACTATGTAACTATGTAACTGGCCTATAGTTTTGAGGCTGAGAACGGGATCCTTTTTTGAATAGAGGCACCACATTAGCAATTCGCCAGTCTCTCGGCACTATGCCAGATCTCAATGAATCCTGAAAAATTAAGTAAAGAGGTTTGGCAATCACAGAGCTAAGCTCGCTAATTACCCTGGGATGAATACCATCTGGCCCTGGACCTTTGTTAATCTTAACATGTTCTAGTCTCTTTTGAATTTCATCATGTGTGAACCATGCATCATTAGTTGTATTACTAGAATTGGGACTGTTAAGAAGGAAACCTTCACTTACTGATTCCTCATTTGTGTAGACAGATGAATCAGAATCTGCGCTTTTATTTTGTTTTCATCAACCAGCTGACCCCCCTCTGATAGTAAGGGACCCACCCCTTCCTGCTTAATTTTTTTACTATTAACATATTTAAAAAATAATTTTGGATTTTTTTTACTGCTTGCTGCAATATCCTTTTCTATAGCAATTTTAGCTTGCCTTATAGCTTCTTTGCATGATTTATTGGCCTTCTTGTACCTTATAAATGATTCGACTGTACCAGCTAACTTGAAAGCTTTAAAAGCACGTCTTTTCTTACCCACCTCAACACCAACGCTTCTATTGAACCAAAAAGGTTTTGCTTTGCAACGACGTTCCTTGCTTACAAGTGGAATATACTGACAAGTATATGTATTAAGCAGCATTTTAAAGACTTCCCATTTTCGTTCTGTATTTAACCCTGAGAAAAGCATTTCCCACTTAATATGTTGCAGAGATGCCCTTATACTGTCAAAGTTTGCACGTCTGAAATTTAGTGTTTTAGTTACTCTCTTATAGAATTGCTTCTGCAAAAGAATCTCAAAGGAGACCATGTTATGATCACTATTCCCTAAATGCTCACCCACACAAATGTTAGAGATGAGTTCAGTATTGTTAGTTATTACAAGGTCCAAAAGAGAGTTATTCCTAGTAGGTTCTTGAACGAGCTGGAATAAAAAGTTGTCATTCAGCATATTTACAAACCTACTAGCTTTTTCTGTCTTAGCAACCCCATTACCCCAGTCAATGTCTGGATAATTGAAGTCACCCATAGCAACAACTTGACCCAGCTGTGAAGCCGCTTGTATCTGCAAGAGTAGCTGGGCTTCATACTCGACACTTATACGAGGTGGTTTATAGCATACACCAATGATAATTCTTTTTGTTACCCTTTTCCCAGTCAAAATCTCTACCCAGAGTGATTCTACACCCTCACCAGTGCCAGCTATTGTTATTTCTTTAGCGCATGGCTTTAATTCAGGCTTTACATACAAACATACTCCTCCACCCTTTTTAATCCCTCTGTCCCTCCTAAAAAGGGTGTAACCATTTAAATTCACAATCCAGTCACATGTTTCATCCCACCAGGTCTCAGTGATACCAATTATATCATAATTTTTAGAGCATGCAATTAATTCCAGGTCTCCCATTTTACCTGACATACTCCGAGCATTTGCCAGCATACAGCGGAGGTTACTACTTTTACTTTTGAAATTTGCATTACTTAGTGAAGAATTATACGTTAAGTTAGTATTATTCTGTTTTCCTTGTAACAGAGGGACCTCCTTAGCTGGTAAACTGTATGCCCCCCTCACTCCTCCCCCATGACCCCTTACTAACCCCACTGCCCCGTCTACCCTAGCTTCCCCATGATTCTTTATCTCGCCCACCCCCCTCTTGCCTAGTTTAAACACTCCTCCAACCTCTTAGCCATTCTTTCCCCTAGCACCGCGGACCCCCCTCCATTGAGGTGCAAACCGTCACGACTGTATAGGTTGTACCCCAACGAAAAATCAGCCCAGTGCTCTAGGAACCCAAACCCTTCCTTCCTGCACCAAGACTTGAGCCACGCATTTAGCTCCCTAAACTCCCGCTGTTTTCCTAAACTTGCACGTGGCACAGGCAAAATTTCAGAAAAGATGACATTGGAAGACCTTTCCTTGATCTTAGATCCTAGATCCCTGAAATCATTCTTTAAGGTCTTCCATCTACCATTTATTTTGTCATTAGTACCGATATGCACTAAGACAGCTGGGTCATGCCCAGCCCCACCCAATAATTTGTCTATCCGATCAACCACATGCCGAACCCTGGCACCAGGTAGACAGCAAACTGTTCGGTTGTACTGATCCGGACGACAAATTACCCTATCCACTTTCCTAATAATTGAGTCCCCTACAACCACAATCTGCTTAGGCCTGACTCTACTCTCCTCCCCACCACTACTAGAGAAACTGGTCTCCCGGCTGTTAGAGAGGTCAGCCCCATCTAGAATTGCCAATCCAGAGTTCATACTCTCATCATCTTCACACAATCTGGCAGAACAATAGCAACTATAGAAACAATACTAACTATGGAAACAATACTAACTATGGAAACAATAGGAACTATGGAAACCATAGTAGCTATAGTAGCAATGGTAACTATGGAAACAACAACTATGGTAGAAATGGTAACTAATAGCATTAGAAACAATGGAAATGATAGTAACTCTGGTAGCAATGGTAGCATTGGAAACAGTTGTATCTATGGCAGCAATATTAATATGTGAAACAGTAATACGTATGGTAGAAATGGTGACTATGGAAACATTACTAATTCTGGTAGGAATGGTAAGGAATAGCACTAGCATCTATGAAAATAAAAGTATCTCTAGTAGCAATGGTAACATTTGAAAAAGTAGTAACTATGGTAGCAAAGGTAACTATGGTAGCAATGATAACTATGGAAATAATAGTAACTATGAAAATCAAAAGTAACTATGGAAACAACAACTATGGTAGCAATGTCAACTATGGAAACAATAGTAAGTATGGAAACAGTAGTAACTATAGTAGCAATGTTAACAATGAAAACAATAGTAACTATATAAACAACAGTAACTATGTTAGCAATGGTAACAATGAAACCAATACTAACTATGGTAACACTAATAACTATGTAACAATGCTAACAATAAAAATGGTAGCAATGGTAACTATGGAAACAATAGCAACTATGGTAGCAATGGTAGCTATGGAAACAATAGTAACTATGGTAGCAATGGTAACTATCGAAACAATTGTAACTATGGTAGCAATTGTAACAATAAAATCTATGGAAACAATATTAACTATGGTAGCAATATAGCAATGGAAATCAAAGTAAGTATGGAAATAATAGTAACTATGGAAATCAATAGTAGCAATGGCAGCTATGGAAACAAAAACTATGGTAGCAACGGTAACTAATAGCATTGGCAACAAAGGAAATATTAGTCTTGTAGCTCTGGTAGCAATGGTAACTATGGAAACAAAAATAATTATGGTAGCAATGGTAACGAATAACACTGGCATCTATGAAAATAATAGCAACTATGGTAGCATTGGTAACTATGGAAACATAGGAGTGGCCAATGTAGCAAACACACAAATCATAGAATAAAAACCCTGTCCACTGGACACTACCTTTCAACTTTTGAAGCAGTCCCTGACTAGACTGAGCCCCTTGTGGATGACCAGCACAACAAAACAAAATTGTTTGGCTCACCCCTGTACTCACAAACCTTTCTCCCAGATAATGTTCAACCTCCTGGCTTCTTTAATTCTTTAATCTGGCTTCTTTAATTTGCAATACTCTCTGTGAAAGTCACAACCTTTTCACACCGCTCCAAAGTCCGGACTGGATCTGTGGATTGGAGTACCTGGCTACTAAGGTATTTAAACAGAGAACATGTTTTCTGTTTAACAACTCCCTTCCTGGATCCTATCTCAGTCCCTGAGGAGAAATTAAAGGCTAGAGTGATATTTCCCTCCTTTTCCTGGTCACTCTACCACAGTATGAAACAAATAGTAATGGTAACACTGGAAGCAATAGTAACTATGGCAGATACTGTGACCGAAAAATACTTTCAAAAGATTTGTCACTTGCAGTACTGGCAACAGATGACAACTATAAAGTGGGCAAGTCCTACAGATATGTATGTAACAATTTAGCCAAATGTGTGTACTTACTGAAGTGGCAATACCTTTTTCAAACGACAAGACAGTGACACCCAGGGTAACTTCAAGCAGACATGCACCATGTGCTTTATTCACAGAAGGCATAGACAGGGCACTTTTCAATTTCATATACAACATAAACATGCAAACAAATTAAAGTTTATTATTCTGAAGCTACTATATTTTACTGTCTACTATGTAAAAACAAGCTACAAATAAATTTGGCTTAATAAGAATTGGCTGGTTATTGGTCTCATATGCTGCAGCCTAAGAATTCATCTACATTTGTCTGAATCCTGCAAAACACATTGGGGTTTCAGCAAATCCTGAATTTGATCCTGTATTTAGTTTGTGCCTAGTTTGTACATAAAGGGAGTTTATATTTTAGACTTGTTTTGTTGCCAAATTAAGATTCAGAGCATTCTAACACAAAATTAATTATACATATAATAGGGACACAATAACTTAAAATGTTCCCCCAGTGTTCGGTACAGGTGAAACCTATGTTGGCATAGCTGTATTATGAACAAATTATTATGAGTATTATGAACAGACATAGGGGTTGTTATTTGTACTTATTGTTATTGGTACTTAGTCCCTCCATTGCCTGGCCATAGCTTGAGCATGGCTATAACCTTATCATAAGGGGATTATAACGCTACATGAGGGCTATGAGAGGGGATAATAAAGGCTGTGACCATTAACCCGGAGATAATGACAGCTTAGGCAAGGTAAGCTATACAGGCTATACCAGTTACACCTTCACAGATAGAATGGAAAGCAAATCAATCAAAAAATATGTATATATATATATTATATCACCTATTAATCTAGGCATTAGGAAAATTGTTGGCAAAGATGGTCTGCATGATGATCACGCAGGGAACATTCAGCACAGTAACAAAAAAAGTAAAATTTACCAACCTGAAAATACTGATGAATCAAGGGTTGTAGGCCCTGAATTCTGAAAATGTCTGTAGATTGGCCCAAAGGAATTGAGAAGAGCCTCATCTCTGCTATCCTGATGGACAAGATGAACTGGACAATATAATGTCTATGGCCCATAATATGATATGTGTTCATTCAGTCCATTTGGCATATTTAAAGACAGCTGAAGAGCCTTCAGTAAATGTTATAATTCATTGAAACATTTTTCTGACTGTCATGAAAATTTTGCTGACAGTCAGGTAATTGGTAATAAGTGCAATAAAATGTAAAATGCTAGAGATCCATCAGGGATTCCCAATTTGAATTGTATTAAGCCTGGTTGTTTAGTTTATAACTGGCAGAAGATGACAATTTTAATTAAGTAAATTCTGGCACTTTGAAAGGCATTACTTCTGCCAATTTGCCACGTTTAAAAAATTTTTAAGACTTCAATAAATGTGATAATTCATTGAAGATTACTTCCATTTGCATAAACAGTAAGTGTATCTGTTCCTGTATCCCCTATAAAGAAAATTAAAGAACAGGGTGAAAAAATGGCATTATAGATAAACTATAAAGAAAACAAAAGGCTTTGAAAAAATACAGGAAAAATATGAAAGTTTTTGAACGTTGCTGTATAAAAATATTATATAATATATGCATTGCATTGCCATTTTTTAAACAATCCTTTGGAGTACTTCATATATTATATAGGCTTATTAAATGGTTTAATGTTACTGTATATCATCTGTAAATAATGTGTGGATGGCTATACCTTCTGCACCCTGTCTCTGACTCTTGGATCAATGATGTTAACTTGTTGATTAACAGACCTAGATTAGAGCTTACTCTTTCAGAACCAGAAAACAGAAAGGGAAGAACCAATGCTGCTTTCAACTGCAATTACATTTGCAAACAACTTTAACATCTAAACATTTATATTATAATCTTTATACTATATCATAAACATTTATGTTGTAAATTTTAACATTTATTATTAAGAGGATGATTTATCAACGTTCATATTTTTTCCACACATTTGTACTAGAAATTGTATATTTAAATAATGTTAAAAACATGATTTTTTTTATATTTTTTAAATGAAAAAAGCTAATTTAAATCTTCAGCATCCCATAGCTCCTGTGGTCATGTAGAAGTCAATGGGATCTTACAAAATTGTAAAATATTTATCTAATTCGAGATTTTAGAGCTTTTTGCATTTTGTTAGTACTTGTAAGCTCACTAAAAAGGTTGAGTAAACGATGGATTTGAGCTATTTGTATTCATTTTTGTTTTGTACAATTTTATTCATTCACAAATTTTTATATTTGGATATGTTTACTAAATAAGGAAACAGTCAAGTTATTTTTAAATTGGGAGTGTATTCATGGTAATAAAACCTCTAAAATTACACAAATCCAAATTTTGATAAATAAGTTCCAAATCGTATATTCGAAAGTTGCTTAGAATTACATTTTCTTTATGAATAAATTAGCAGTTTGGTGGGGGACCCATACACTGTACAAGTAGCGAGTACTTTATTTAGAGGTACATCAGTTCCCTCATTATTTCTAGCTGATAGCATGTATATTAACCTTTTTCAGCCCATTTATGAGATGGGTTAGCACAGTTCTAATACCCTTAAAACTCTGAGCAACCCGCTCTTTGTTAAAATAGTCTCTAAAACATGATAATATCTTTTTGCTACCCAGCCACATTTAACTTGTTGTTGTAATGTCTCTTAAAGAATATTGCAAATGCAATAGCGATTGATTTAACCTTAAAATATTTGTTTCTATTGTTTTGCTTTGTGTCTCCACAGGTTAAAATTAGATCCAAAGCATATGGAACAATGGAAGCTTGGAAGTTTATGGAAGATTTTTATGTAAACCTGAAAGGAAAACTGAGATTTAGTGTTTAACCAATTAACGTCCAAGACTTGCCATTTCTCCAAAGCATTTCAGTGAACGATGGGAAATTATGTCCTTCTTGCATGGATTTCTGCTCTATCTCTGGTGGTAATTTTGGTCAATGCAGACAAAAAAGGCAAAGCATTCCTGGCAGAATCAGATCCTGATCGTTGTATGAGGCATCATTATGTGGATTCGATTAATCACCCACAACATAAATGCACTGCCAAGGTACAGTGAGTCCACTTTAACCATACAATTTCATCCAATTTAACAAGTAAATGTTTAATACATCTCCCTGACTGAATGTTTTATTACAGTATAAATAAGGAGTCTTGGAGGAGATAAAGAATAATTGTCAGCATTTTTTCGTTTGAAATAACTTTAAGTGGGAAAAAAGCAATACTGGATTAATGGCTCTTTTGGGTATAGAACTGAGAAATAATTATGGCTCTTTTTTATGGACGTCTTAAAATATAAAGACTTTAATTTATGATTGGTAATAAAATAGTGAACATAACATTTTTACAGAGTTTTCAAAAATTATGGAAAGCATAAAAATGACTTGTCTTTTTTTCTGTTCCAAGGGCATAAAACTGATACTTATTGTCACTGTTAACGTCTTGGGTTTGCACCTTAAAATTAAAAAAAAAAAACAAATGTTAAGCCACACTGAACATGAAGTTTTGGTTAGTTATGTTTTTTCTTTATAGATGGGTGTGGCCTTATTGATTGCTTCGTACAAGTCAGTCATTTTTAGCTGAACTGTCTTATTACAGTTCCCTTTAACAAGGGATTATACTGGTCATACTCTAGTTACAGAATGTCTTTGCGCTCTTAGTAAACCAAACGCCAAGTGAATTTAAGTTTTTTTTTGAGGATTTACCTTTCATTGTCAGATTGTAGCTGTGTTTTATTCAATCATTTTCAAATGCAGTGGCAGGCACAATTTGACACACAGACCTAAACCCACTTCCTTAATTTTGGCAATGTTTTGTATCCTATATAGGTTTTGAATGAGAGAATTGAGATTAACATTGGCAAACATGATTTATTTTAATGTTTTAATCATTTCATACTGAAAGAAGAATACTGCACAATTTGGGACACCCCGTAAGGCATAAATGTAATTGGATTAAATGACCACCAATCCCCTACGGTCCCATTGGGGATATCAAGATAATATTCCAAAACCAAGGTAAACACCAATTGAATCCAAATGCTAAACTAAAGATCTTTTTATTGCCTTTTACAGAACCACAATAATAAATTTAATTACTAAAGACTGGCCAGTCAGAATATATATTAAAAACTTAACATTAATTCGTAATATTAAGGGAATACTCTATAAAAAAACTAGTAGCTAAATTCACTAAGAAGTTAATATTATAAAATATTTTTCCCTTTAAAGGTCATAAATATGAGCAGCTTAATTCATTACTATTAAAAATGTCTGATGCCAATTCATCAGCTGGAACAGAAAATATATACAGTTCCAAGGATATAAACACAGTCACATCCAAATTCATGGTTAAAGTCAATAATTGAGGTGATAAATGAAACAAAGGAGAATATAGTACTTTATAGTCTCTAAGTCACTAGAATAATAAAGCATATATACATATAACAAATCAGAGATGGTTTACACACTATTTGAGTGCATGATTGTAAATTGGGGAGTCTCAATACACCATTTTTCTATACAGGCATTTATACTACACAGTAAGGGAAAGCTCTCACCAATGCCACCACACACACAGAGAAGGTTTTGGTTGTGGACTTTATTTAACAAGATGTAAAGCTGTCATCTCTGCTCCACATGCTGTATCAACCAAAGTTCGTAGGATACTGTCTGGCCTGCTATAGACAGTGCCCTCTAATGGCAGCTGGTATGGGATCTATTATCTAGAAACCTATTATCCAGAAAGCTCTGAATTACAGAATGGTCATCCATAGATATTAACATTTTTAAATATAATTTTCTTTTTCTCTTTAAAAATAAAAGAGAACCTTGTACTTGATCCCAACTAATAAAAAATCCTTAATGGAGGCAAAACATTCCTATTGGGTTTATTTAATGTTTAAATTATTTTTTAATAGACTTAAAGGGGTTGTTCACCTTTAAATAACTTTTTACTATGGCGTAGAGAGGGATATTCTGAGATAATTTGCGATTGGTCTTAATTTTTTATTATTTGCGTTTTTTGAGTTATTTAGCTTTTTATTCAGCAGCTCTCCAGTTTGCAATTTGGGCAATCTGGTTGTTACAGACCAAATTACCCTAGCAACCATGCACTGATTTGAATAAGAGACTGGAATATGAATAGGAGAGGGCCTGAATAGAAAGATGAATAAATAAAAAGTAGCAATAACAATAAATGATTTCCTTGTTCTCTGTAATAATAAAACAGTACCTTGTACATGATCCAAACTAAGATGTAATTAATTCTTATTGGAAGCAAAACCAACATATGATTTCCTTGTTCTCTGTAGTAATAAAACAGTACCTTGTACATGATCCAAACTAAGATGTAATTAATTCTTATTGGAAGCAAAACCAACCTATTGGGTTTATTTAATGTTTAATTTTCTAGCAGACTTAAGGTACGAAGACTCAAATTACAGAAAAATCCATTATCTGGAAAACCCCAGGTCTCGTGCATTCTGGATAACAGGTCCAATACTTGTAGTCGGAATACATTATTCTATCATCTATCATCTATCTATCTATCTATCTATTTATCTATCTAATCAAATTCGATCGAATGCAATATTACTTTCATTCATAAGATTCAAATTTGATCGAAAATGGACTTATTCGCCTCCAAAAAAACTTAGATTTTTTGATACATTTCGATGCATTTGATACATTTTGGTTTTTTAATTCAAATTCTAAAGTTATGGGAGTTCAAAAAAACTCATGTTACTTCAGTGCATATATATGATATCAATATGTAGTCATTGGAACCAACGACCCTCAGGAAAAAAGACAGAAACTGGAGCTTATGTTGAACAAAATCAGAGCATTTGTTAAAATCTAATTTATTGAAATTTAAGATTGCATTTAAAATAATATACATACAACCTCAGATTTTTTTCTAAACTATTATTCGATTATTCGAAAATCTTTCATTGTGGTATATTTTTGTTTTTCATTTGTGCAATCAGATTTTCCTGATTTGATGTTTTCTCTCCATCTGCAATGAATAATAACAAGTAAATGAATAGCTGGCTTCTCTTCTATTGTCTTTTATTCAAACAGATCATATATTAGTGTCCATAATAGGCAGAATGTTTTCCATTCACCTGGACAGGAAATGGTTGCTGACAGACACTTTGATCACCAAGATATAAAAACAAACACCTGTGTTCCATATGCCTACAAATAAGAATGTATTATGAATTATATTGTATCATGGATTGGAATGGATCATAACAGTAAGAATTAGAAGATACTTAGTGCAGTTTTGTTGTGTTTGCAGCATGTATCAAATATTTCATCCCCATCCCATTGCAGAGCTGGTGTAATTCTTATTTATGTCTAAGCAAAGTATCTGTGCTGAGAAGGTACATGCTTTAATGTTAATGGTTGCAGTTTTGAGACAGTCAGTAGACTGATAAAAATCTACACATTTTTGTTGTCCCTGTGGACTCCGGTCTGGTATCTAATAAGGCTTTTTTTATTGGACTTACAAGACTGATGCCAATCTTGATAAACGAAGAATTTTGTTTATTAGAGGGCCAACATTTGGTTATTATGTATGCACATGTTGTCTGAGAGAAAGTAGTAGTCAGAAGATGAAATACATTCTTGGTACACTAAAAAATAGATAGAAAGTGATTACTCAGTGTCTACATTTATATGGGATGAGGCACACATTTTGCTAGGTCAGGGGTCAGCAACCTTTACTATCAAAAGAGCCATTTTGCCCCCTCTTCCACTAAAGAAAAATAGTCTGGAGCCGCAAAACATAACACAGCTTATAAACTTTTAAAAATGTTAACCTTTTTTTAAATTTTAACAATTACAACAACAGAATACAACAAACAGAAGTGCAGTGTGTATGTGTAGGCCTACTTTGAAATAAATTAAACACTGAATAGCCCTATTAAATGCTAGTGTTCTCATCTGTTTAATGTGATTTCTGTTTCTGAAGCTCCATGTTGATCTTCCTTCTCTTGTCTTGAGTGTGTGACCGTGGTAAGGACCATGATGAATCATCTTGTTGTGGCTCGGTCTTGCCTGACTCTCATGGAACGTCTATACAGCCCTCGCACCTGCTAGTGGCTTCCTGACCGTTAGCTTACCGCGGTCGCACACTCAAGAAGCCACCAGCAGGTGCGAGGGCTGTATAGATGATATGACAGGCAAAGCCGCAAGACCGAGCCGCAGCAAGCAGGATGAAGAGCCGCACGAGGCTCCGGAGCCGCGGGTTGCCTACCCCTGTGCTAGGTGATGATATCCTTTATATAAAATGTATTTTATAGCAATAGTGTAGCACTGACAACAGAGGTGCAGAATTTGAGCTCTGGTCATCGTTTACATCTTCGACTTGGGTTCTAGTCTGATGCAATAAGGGGCACATTTACTAATGGTCGAATATCGAGGGTTAATTAACCCTCGATATTAGACCGTCAAAGTAAAATCCTTCGACTTCGAATATCGAAGTCGAAGGATTTACCGCATTTCCACGATCGAACGATTGAAGGAAAAATTGTTCAATTGAACGATTACATTTTAATCCATCAATCAAACGATTTTCCTTCGATCAGAAATTTGTTAGGAAGCCTTCCCCATAGGCTAACATTGATGTTCGGTAGGTTTTAGGTGGCGAAGTAGTTGGTCGAAGTTTTTTTTAAAGAGACTGTACTTCGACTATCGAATGGTCGAATAGTCGAATGATTTTTAGTTCGAATAGTTCGATTCAAAGTTGTAGTCGAAGGTCAAAGTAGCTAATTCGATGGTCGAAGTAGCCAAACAAACTATTCAAAATTCGAAGTATTTTTTCTTCTATTCCTTCACTCGAGCTAAGTAAATGTGCCCCTAAGTCTTCAAGACTGAAATATCAAAATTTTTTGTGTAAATGCTACAAAGAATTTAATGAGTAAAGGGTCCTGTATGGTCAGAATTGTGCTCAGTTAAAAGGTACATCTAGGCAGGCATAATAGTTATGCAAAACAGAGAAAGTGTGGGTCAAACCCACGCTGTAGCGTTGAGCAGTTGATATTTTTCAGATTTCTGACTAACCAACATTCTGAAGTTGAACAGTTGCTACAACCAGGGCTGCTCCTGCCACGAGGTAAGGTGAGAAACTTGCCTCAGGCTGTACGGAGTGGCCAGTTACCAGGGTTGGAAAAAAGCTGCCTGTTGTAACTTTAAGGGGCAGATTTATCAAGGGTTGAATTTCGAAGTAATAGGAGATTTTTTAAACTCCCATAACTTCGAAATTCGAATTAAAAAAGACCGAAATTTATCAAAAAATCAACGTTTTTTTTTTGGATGGATAGGTGCATTTTCGAGTAATATTGCATTAGATTGAATTCGATTAGAAGTTCTTACCAAAAAAAATTCAGATTTTTCAAAGTCCACCAATTGACTCCAAATAGGTTCTAGGAGGTTCCCCATAGGCTAAAACAACAATTCAGCAGGTTTTTCAACAAAAATAGCTTGAAATTCTAATTATTTGAATTCTAATTTTCATTTCAACCTTTGATAAATCTGACCCTAAGAGCCAAATTTCGAATGGGAATTCGGCTCTGCTAGTGCAGTGAGCGCAATATCGCGGCCCCTCCTCAACCCGTTTACCCCTGGTGGAACACCCCTGGCTACAACAATATACAGTCATTATAGGCACGCACACACACAAGTTCAGCCTGTGAGAATCCCTTTACATTATCACAAAGAAAAACAAGGTGTTAAACTACACTGGCTAAAATATGTAAGCTCGGGTGTCAATATTTCAATATTTATGGTTTCCCTCTATGCAGGCTATGAGAAAACATACATAGTGGGCTATAAGAAATCTCTTGAACCTCTTTATGACGTGTTCCATTTACAGTCACCATAATATGGGATTCCATGTGTGACAGGTGTGTGCTATATTGATGTGCTCATCTACACCCAATACAATAAGAGAATGTAGCAGCACCTCTGTTATATAACAAAATCGCCTGTATTCCGCTGATTGGCAAAGCAATCACAGCAATGTTTCAGATCATGTGAACCTATTTCAGCCTAGACATTGACCCAGTGACTTCCTGCAATTATAATCCCATGAACTCTATGAGATGAAAAGAAGGAATGTTGGGGCATAAAGCCTAATTGATAGTAGCTTCCTATGCAAGGTTACACATTCAGTATGACATGCACATGACCAAATTTAGGGCCCAAGTTACCTGGATCTAAAAATTAGGATAGGCCCTTCCAGATCTGACCATTAAGGGACACGTGTATAGTACAGTATAGTAACCCAAAGTATAATATTTATGACATCAGATAAAATTCTGTATATTATAAAATGCTTCGTGTTACACATTACACCTGATAATGCTCTGCATATAAAGTATTGCATATTATATATGTTACATTTCAACAAACATAGCACCATCACACTCTCTGTTCCAAAGCTTTTTCTGCTTTGTTTCCTATCTTTCTTATCGATTATCTTTTTGTTTTGCTTTCCACCTCTCCTTCTCTTTAATACACTTCTTTCCTCTTCTCTATTCTTTCTTACTTACTCTTGCAGTATTACTTTTGTTTTTCTCAACTCATTTATAGCTTCCCATCTTCCTTGTTTCTCAATTTTCCAAAAGTCTCTCAGTTTCTGTTGTCTGTTTCACCCCTATGCATTTCTCTCTGAAATTCTCTTTCATTCTTTCCTCTATTCCACTTTTCAACTGCTTTTTTTGCTCACCTTCTTCTGTCATTTGCTTTTCCCATCGCTCTCTTTCCAATGTCTACCATTATTCTTTCTTCCAAAGCTGACAGATGGGAGGGCAATACTGTGAAAGATTAGGTATCCCAAGGGAATTTCAAAGAACTGACAACCTTTCTGCTCCCCACAGCTCCCTCTGCTACTGGTAGAAAAGCACAGAAGGATATCTAGTAACAGTACAGGTATGGGACCTGTTATCTAGAATCCCCAGGGCCTGGGGTTTTCCAGATAATACATCTTTCCATAATTTGGATCTTCATACTGTAAGTCTATTAGAAAATCATTTAAACAAAATAAAATCAATAGACTAGTTTTGCTTCCAATAAGCATTAATTATATCTTAGTTTGGACCAAGTACAATGTATTGTTTGCTAGTTACAGAGAAAAAGGAAATCATTTTTAAAAATTTGGAATATTTGGAAAAAATGAAGTCTACGGGAGATGGCCTTTTCGTAATTTGGAGCTTTCTGGATTTCCAGATTACAGATCTCATATCTATATTGCTTCTTTCTGCAGGTGACAGAGCTGTGCTGTGCAGAAAGGTTGACAGCTAAATGGTTTACCTTTCTCTCCTGAAAACAGGAGAATAGTGTCAAAATTGGCCCTGCCCATGTTTTTGCAGAATTGATTTCAATGCAATACATGTAATAAAATGCATTTATATTGTTTCCCAAATCAGAAAAGCTAAGTAAATAATTGTTGTTTATATACCTGCATTTGCCCCTCTGTTACATCACTAAAGTGGGCAGGTGCTAGTATATATAGGAGTAATGGCACGCGGGCAACGGATAATTCTTCATCAAAATATGCCTACCGGTATATGTCCTTTCAACCATTATCCTCACTGTGACCTCTTTCTATGTAAATTTGACATTGGTCACTTCTCCTTTAAGAGAGTGTCAGACTCTGACACATTCTTATGGGCTCTTGGGGCTTGTCAAGGTGCTGCTTCCACAGGTATGTGACTATACAATAACAATCCTCCACTCCTCCACTGCACTGCAAAACTCCTCTTCTGTACCTCTCTGTGCTGCTCATTTTTTTAATGGTGCTTTTAACTTATTCTGCCATACTTGATTATGTGTGGCCCCTGCCTGCCTTCCCTACACAAACAGAATGATCTGTGCCAGGACTGCTTGCAAGATTAACCTTTTAACCCCCAGAGTTGAACTAGATCCTTAGTGCAGGAGAAGTCAAGCAGGCAGGAAAGGGACACATATATATATAACTTAGTAAGAGGGAATGAGTTAAAAGCACCATCTGAAAAAGACAAACAAACCTGAGCAGTGCGGGAGAGGATGCTTTTATTTTTTGCAGGAGTGGGTGTGAGATAAGAGAGACTGAAAGCAGTAGTACTTGCCCCCTACAGGAAGTAGTATCCTTCTCCATATGAGGAAGTGGAGTGTTTTTTTAAAACAATATATTTTACTAATTTGTGGGTTAACATCAATATTTTGGGATTAATAGTTAGTATTGCCATCAAATAGAAATTGAAGCACGAAACTAGAGGTGTCACTATCACTTTAAAATAATATTCTTTTTCATTATTCTAAAATAATAAACAAAAACTCATTTTGTAGCATGTGATGTATTGAGTAATGTCTTCAAGACAATTTTGTAAAGACAAAATAATTTGGAAGAGACGTTTTCCAAATAAATCTAAAAGAAAGTAAACTAATCAGCTTTGCTATTCACACAGACTAAACATTTTGTATCTAATATAAAAGCGGATAAAATAGCTCCAGCACACAAAGGCTATCAATGGCAGTGTGGCTTGCCAACTGCCCTCAAGGTAGGTAAATGCAAGAATGGGCTGTAAAAACAATTTGTGAGAGATTTCCTAGCTAATGGTTGTAAGAGCATGTGGGACTGTACAAGGCTGTGGGGGGTTGTATTTGATCAGGCTGATGTGGCTGCCCGCTAGCAACACAGATGAAATTAATTTTGCATTCAGAACATCTAAAAGTAAACAGTCAAAAACATGCAATTACATAAACTGCACGGAAAATATTTTTTCTGTAAAATACATTGGAAATGTAGCAGAAAGGAGAAAAATCACCAATTACCATAACCTCCACTTCTTATGATCTTATCTGCCTTGCTTCACTTACTTCAGGAGCTTAGTTGTTTGTATCACAAGCTAAGGAGGCAAATTAGGAGCAACAAAAAAACACCCTACCTTATAGGAGTTAGTTATTCCAATTCCAATATTTGGAATTAATGAAAGCACAACATTTGGAATATTCTGCTAGGGCTGTCCAGCTGAACACTAGCTGGATGTGGCCCTATTAAGGATTTTTATTGTCTCAAGTCTGTTCAAGAGCCCCATATACCTCTTTGTATAACAAAAGACTTTTATATCAATCTGGCACTCATATCTGTGATTTATAAATTAATCTCACTACGTGGAAAAAGTTGTTCTAATACAGCATAGGAGCAGAACGGCTCATTTACTACTGGATAAGTGCTAGTTTCTCTAGGTGACATTCACGTACTTCAAGTACTTATCCATCTATTCATAGTGCAATGCAAAATACTCTTTGCACAGAGCAGCAACCCACATAAGATACAAACAGGACAAGGTGCAGAGCACAGGGACTGCACATTGGGATTGCCTTGTAAATTTCACAGGTAAGAGATGTCCAAGGGGATGTCCATACACTGCCTGGCAAGAAAGTTTGGTAAAGTTAAAGTGGGCACTTCAAACTAATTTTTTATTATTGTTTTAATTAAGAAAAATCTATGGTTTTTGTTATTTCTTGAGCTTAACAGGGCATAATATTAATAAAGCATAATAAATCCCTGTTCCTACGTGGAAATGCCCCATACTCCATATTTACCCCTCTGTGCAGATACTTCCAGTGGAGTTCCACGCATCCATCTTCCACTTCCTCTGTAAGCTGACTGGGGGGGGGTCCACATGGGTGGGGGGTATGTTTTTTTTTTTTGCAAAAGGGTTTCCTTCTCCTTTAAGTATATTGAAAAATAATAAAAAAAATAGCAATCAGTTGCAAATCGTGTCAGCATATCACTCATCATACTACAAGTTATCTCAAAGGTGACTAACCCTTTAATAAGAGCATAAGTGTCTGCATGTTTTTCATTTGTCTGGCTTCCCTCTCAAAATAAAAATGAAGACATCAACATTTATGATACCTTGGAACACGACAGCCACAAGATATTTCTTTAGTGATTAATTCAGTAATAGTTACCAAAATACTGTGAAAACGGAATGAAATGAAACTCTATCCCTGTTCAGATGGCTACAAGCCCTTCATGGAAATGTGCATTCAATACCACAGACTGTAACCAGAACATTCATTACATGTTAACAAAATTGCCTTAATTGGTGCCATATGAAATTTGTAAAATAGCACTATAAATCTCAGGATGCAGCAACTAATTGTAGCTTGGGCTGAAGATAAATGCAAACAACAGTCACAAGAGGACATCTTTATTACTTTAAAAATCAATTTAAAGGGAGATTCCACCTAACATTTTTTGAATAATGAAATGTAATGCAATTCTACGCAACTTTGCAATATGCACATTAACACATATTTTTCCAATGATTTTAAAGTTATTTGTTGAAATAATTATTGTTAAGTGGATTTCCCCTTTAAGTAAAATGTTTATTGCATGATATAACAATGAACATTGTCAATATAACTGTAGCCAAACTGTAGACAAATTTGGAATTTATTCCATAATTTCTACCCAATGGCAAAACACCAGGCCCAGATGGGCTTCCTTACAAATATTATAAAATCTACTTTTACATATTCTCACCATATCGCACCAACCTCTTGGGTACTCCAATCCCTAACACCACCTGTGTATCTGACCTGCCCTGAAGGAAGAAATCGAACACCCTGTACAAACTCCAGGCCAGGCCAATTGTCTTAATAAATTCAGAATTAAAGGAGAAGGAAAGCTACCAAGGCAATTTATTGCCAATAGATTAGCCACAACAGTACAAGCTAGAACACAATTGTTATTCTTTAGAATGCTTTCCCATATACAGGCCGCCATATTAGCTTGTTGTGACCTGCCTGAGTCTCTCCCTACTCCCTCTAACTCTGATTACAGCAAGGATGGGAAGAGGGAGAAGAGCAAACTGAGCATGCTCAAACCCAAGCCCTGGAGGTTTAAGATGAAAGAAGGAAGTCTGATACAAGAGCCCATGTGCAAACAATAGAAGGACAAGGCAGGGCTGCCATTTTCCCCCATTACTACATGCCTTAAGCATAGAACTTTTAGTGGCGGAAATTTTAAATAATCCAGACATTACTGGGGTCAAGGTATCCACTTGTTTAAAATATCTTAATTGCCAATGTTCTACAGGTATGGGACCTATTATCCAGAATGCTCGGGACCTGGGGTTTTCCAGATAACGGATCTTTCCGTAATTTGGGTCTTCATGCCTTAAGTCTACTAGAAATTAATTTAAACAATAAATAAACCAACAGGCTGGTTTTGCTTCCAATAAGGATTAATTATATCTTAGTTGGGATCAAGTACAAGCTACTGTTTTATTATTACAGAGGAAAAGGAAATCATTTTTAAAAATGTGGATTATTTGGATAAAATGAAGTCTATAGGAGACAGCCATCATGTAATTCGGTGCTTTCTGGATATCGGGTTTTCGGATAAGGGTTCTTATACCTGTACTAACCATAACTAACCCCTGCTTTGTTTGCCATCCCTGCACAATGTTTTAGATGAATATAGCTCCCTCTTAGGCTCAGATGAATTTTGTTTAACAGAGATGCTTCCTCTTAATCTGCCTCAAACTACAAGAGACATTTCATGGTCCAAATTCAACTATAATTGGAAATGAAACATTCAAAATCTTCTCCTTCTACGACAAACTACTACGACAACACTACACCCCAGAAATCGACACTCAAGATGAGCATTCTCACTAAATTCTTTAAACCATTTGAGACACTACCAATACCATTTCCCCTGAAACATTCATAGACATTCAAGCCTTTCTACACAAGTTCATCTGAGGCCTTTCTACACAAGTTCATCTGAGGAAACAAAAGACATAGGGGGAATGTAATAAGTCACAAGCGTTATTTAAAATTGGCTTTTTTTGTGAATGTTTAGCACTGCTTTTAAAAACCAGTAGCTTGTGAATATTACATTTCGCTAAGCAAAGGTTTAGCATTAACACCTGCTCTAGAGTTTTGTTAAATATTTTGTCGCAAAAAATGTTTTGAGATTGCGAGATTGTACTACATCCGAACGTTCGCAAACTTTGTGAAAAATGGTTGCAAACATTCGCAAGCATCTTTGCGCAGGTTTTTTTGTGATAGTGAAACATATTACATTCCCCCCATGGGATCTCCAAAATAATGTTAATCATCTCTACATTCCATGGAGGCCTTGGAGTCCCACTCCTACAGAAATATTATGAAGCAACCCACTTACACAAAACGATTGCCTGGTCACGAGTGGTGAGAATTTTTTTTTGCCAGTCATTTATTCACGGAAAAACTTGTTGTGACAAAAAAGTTGCAGAGACAAAAATTTGCAGAGATAAAAAAAAGTCACCAGAAAAAACGCCCATTGACTTTAATGCCTTTTGACAAAAAAGTCGCCATAAGAAAAACGCCCATTAACTTTAATGCATTTGGACAAAAAAAAGCCACAGACAAAAAAGTTGTCACAAGAAAAAAACTCCCATTGACTTTAATGCATTTTTATAATGCAAAATTGTCGGGTACGTAAAAAATTGTCGCTCGAAAAAAAAAATGTGGACGCCCAATCAATTTGTTTCTCAATTAGTATGTCGACAGATTTGCTCATATTTTATAGAAAACAAAATATCCCAAGAAGGCCACCTTAACTTTTCAATATGGTCTCCAACAAACCTACTACTCCCTTGTCTGGACTTCTACATTTTACTAGACTTACTTTACATATATGGAACAAAATTACATCCAGGCAAAGATTAAAGTCTCCTTACCCTGTTACAGCAAACTATTTAACCACTCTTTACTGCTATATGCAGATCTGATACAAAATGCTCTGACTGCTCAATTAAAACCGTTTGAATATTTGCTGTTAGGGACTTTCTTGTTACCTTTAACAAGCAACATCATTATCCCCTCTGCCTTCTGAAACCTTAGCATTGTCAGGCTTACTACAGCGAACTGATTGCAAAGATCTACAAATTATTGAATGACCCGCCATCGGATTCTTTCATGAAATATTCATACATGTTAACAAATAATACAGCAACTAGCTGAAGAGAACTGGACGTCAATATGGGCCAGTGCCAAGAAAATGGTCACTTGTATAAAACAGAAGGAAAGCATTTACAAAACACTTATAGTTTTGTATTATACACCAGACAGACTTAACACATTGTTCCCGGACCATCCTAACATCAGTTGAAAAGCATGGCGAGAGAAAGCCCCCTCATACATATTTTTTGGTTTTGTCCCACTGTACAATGCTTCTGGGACGAGATAGCTAAACTATTAACCACATTTTCTACCTAATTTTTCAATGATGTTTCTCGGGGGACTGATGACCATTCCAAAAATCTTCAGCTTACATTTCTTTAAATAGCTTATGTGGCTTTTAGGGCAGAGACACACAGTGCTATTTCAGGAGATTAGTCGCCCAGCGACAAATCACTTCTTCTTCAGGCGACTAATCTCCCCAAACTGCCTTCCAGCCGGCTCGAATGTAAATCACTGGTGGGATGGCACTTGGAACACTTCGTTTTCCGATGTTGTCCGAAGCTGCTTTGAGGAAATTTCAGGTGACTTCGGAAAGCCAAATCAATCCGAGTGCCACCCGCCAGCGATTTACATTCTAGCCGGTGGGAAGGCAGTTTGGGGAGATTAGTTGCCAAAAGAAGAAGCGATTTGTCGCTGGCGACTAATCTCCCGAAATAGCAGCGTGTCTCTGCCCTTAAGGTATGCTTATGATCATTATCTTGAAGTCGAAGCAGCCCTGTACTTAGGTCAGTGCCAACTTAGGCACTGGACCTCTGTGCGCCCCCAGTTGTGGAAGTAGCATCAGTGAATGTGACATCACGTATGACATCATTTCCGCAGCTGATTTGCAAAAAATGCCCTCCTAGCCCTAACAAAAGAAAAGATAACAGATGAAAGGACTGCCCAATCTGCTGTTTTAGAATAAACAATGGAAATCTCTGTTTGGTTTAATAACAGAAGAGCATGTTGTATAATGGAGGCAATATGTTTGTGAGATATGAATGCATTACCTGCAGTTCTATTGCTGAGAGTCAGGCACATTAAACTAATGACCCACCTGGCGTTTTCTTTTCTGGCAGAAACATACTAGTGGATGAAGTCTCAATATAGACTAAAGCTGCCTCAGTCCAGTGTTTTTGTCAATATAATTTGATCTTCACCAGGGACATATACAAAAAACAGCACTGTTTCTCAGCTAACTGCTTCCAGAAATGTAGTGTGAGTTCAGGTGCAGGCATACGCAGCTGATTAAGGTTAGAACTGCAGCTTGCAGCGTTTGCATCCAACAGTTATGTCGCGTCGGAGCACCATCGCGACACAATCCGACTTTATATTACTTACTTTGTGCCTGTCACATCAGACTTGACGCATGCGCTTTGTCGCCCAGTGTCGGATCCAACGGAAACGCATCAAAGTCGGCCGTGTAGTCCTACCCTTAGGTGAAGAAACGTAAGAGTTTTACCTGTGCTTGAGCCAAAACAGTGGATGTGGGTGTGCAATATCAGCAGCCTGATTTCAGCCCCAGTGGCACTAGTCTTGGCTGTTGTGTGATTTGTAGATTGGCGTATATATTTATAGTGTTGTGAAATATAAATTTTGCAATTTACCAAAACTAGATAAAAGGATGCAACCAATGTTCCCAGAGATTAAATGATTTATTGTGATTATCCAGTCCAGAGACCAGCAAATGATACTATGATCTTTCAAAATGAGCTCAAAGGATATATATGTATAGGGTATAGTCTACAAAAAGAGCTTTTCCCTAGGCCCCCTCTATCTCTTTCTCTCTCTCTTTCTTTACACTGTTTACAGGGCCCAACGATCGGATCCTAGCGAACGCGAACAGGTGGTTGGATCGCGGGACCGCATCAACGAACAGATGCGGCCGCGATCTGACTGGATTTTTAGTCCCATCAGATCGAGATCTGGCAGACTTTCGGCCAGATCTCGATCGGGGAAGCCCGTCGGGGGCCCCCAAACATGGGCCAATAAGCTGCCGACTCGGTCTGTCGGCAGCTTTTATCGGCCCGTGTATGGCCTCCTTTACTCTAGCAAATGCGGTTGTTAAAAAATTACCAGCAATATATTTGCAGAGAGCCAACCCTCCCTTCACTGTCCCTCTGCTTTTAGAGCAAAGACCTGCCTCCATTCTGCCCATTTTCCTGCTCTATTCGCCAGTTTTCCCAACCGTTTCCACGCTCTGCTGTGTCATCATCTTAAAGGAGAAGGAAAGTCATCTGCACCGGCTGGGGTTTCAGGTAAGTATATACAATCACATGTGGGTGCCTAACATTTGGCACCCCCAAGTGCAGAATGACTTTCCTTCTACTTTAAAGGAGAAGTAAAACGTAAATAAAGAAGTAGGCTAGAAATGTTGTACATTATGTTTTGAGCTTCTATACCAGCCCAAGGCAACCAAAAAAAAATGTATCTCTAGTATAGGTCAATCTAAAAACAACTGGACTTGCTGAGTAATCAATGAAGACGTTTCACTACTCATCCGAGCAGCTTCTTCAGTTCAACTGACTGGTGTGGGAAGTTCTCGGCATATAAACTCTTCCACTAATCCATTTACAATGGCACATTGTAACTCTTCAAAGAGGTGACATCTGAAGAAACTCACAGAGGTGTTGATTCTATGTAGTTGTGATAGGATTATCCAATGTGTCATGCAACTCCTAGATACAGGTGTTACTTGTGAGAGTTGCCTGAATGGATGTGTGAAGTGTTCTGAATCCACCGGGGTACAGATGTTAGAACAGCATTGTATGTAGCAGACAGGTGGTGTCGAAGGCCCCCACCTCTGTTCAGAGATGGTCTCTCCACCTTGACATGAATCGCCTCTTTCACGTCTCGTTCAAACCAGCGGTCTTCTTTATCCAAGATTTGGACCTTGCTGTCTTCAAAGGAGTGCCCCTTGTCTTTTAAGTGTAGAAAGACAGCTGAGTTTTGCCCTGTAGAGTTCTCCCTCCTGTGCTGAGCCATTCGTTTGGAGAGCAGTTGTTTTGTCTCCCCGATGTATAGATCTGTGCAATCCTCGCTACACTGGACTCCGTATACCACATTGCCTTGTTTTTCTTTTGGTGTTTGATCCTTTGGGTGTACCAGTTTTTGTCTCAGTGTGTTGCTAGGTTTGAAAAACACAGGGACATGGTGTTTGTTGAAAATCCTCCTGAGTTTCTCTGACACTCCAGCTACATATGGGATGACTATGTTTCGCCTGCTATGTGTCTCCGGGCGGTTATTTCTATTGGTGTTCCTGTTGGACTTGGTTGCTGCTGTTTTGACAAAGGCCCAGTCTGGGTAGCCACACGCTTTCAAAGCTCCTCTGAGACGTTTTTGCTCTTTGTCTTTGGACTCTGTATCAGTTGCCACACATTCCGCCCGGTGGTGCAGGGTTCGAATGACACCCAGTTTGTGTTCCAGTGGATGGTGGGAATCAAACAACAGATATTGATCCGTATGAGTGGGTTTCACTCATTGGATCTGATTTTAACCCAAGTATCATCCACATACCTGAACCAGTGAGTCGGTGTAGTTCCCTGGAAAGTAAGTAAGGCCCTCCTTTCCACTTCCTCCATGTACAAGTTTGCTACAATGGGCGAGACTGGAGAACCCATTGCACAGCCATGTTTCTGTCTATAAAAAAGGTTCTTGTACTTGAAGTATGTGGTGTTAAGGCACAAATCTAGCAACAAACAAACTTGGTTGGGACTGAGCTTCGTTCTGCTGCTGAGGGTGTTATCATGTTGCAGTCGATTTCTTACAGTCTCAATCGCCTCTGTAGTAGGTATACATGTGAACAAAGAAGTGACATCATATGATACCATTGTTTCTTCTGCCTCTAGTGTAACGCCGTGAATCTTGGTTATAAACTCTTTGGCATTCTGGATATGATGCACTGTATTGCCTACCAACGGGGCTAAGATGTTAGCCAAGAATTTTGCAATGCTGTATGTCACTGAATTTATGCTGCTGACAATGGGTCTTAGTGGGGCTCCTTCCTTGTGTATCTTAGGGAGTCCGTATAAGCATGGTGTGGCTTCACTGGGATACAGACGGTGGTATAAAATTTGATCAATGGCTTTCTCCTTTTCAAGTTGTTGTAGGCAACCGATCACCTTTTTCTTGTAACCACTGGTTGGGTCTTTCCCTAAGGGTTCATATGTATTGCTATCACTGAGCAGAGTGGTTATCTTGCAGTCATAGTCAGTTGTGTTGAGCACAACTGTGCATCTCCCTTTATCTGCTGGCAGGATAGTGATGTTCGGGTCCTTACTCAGAGAGCTGAGTGCTCTCCTCTCTTCTGTAGTAAGGTTAGAGGGAGGTGTTCTGGCACTTGACAAAGCAGCTGACACTTTTAGCCGGAGTTGTTCTGCTTCTTCATTTTTCAAGTTGTTATTTTTGATAGCAGACTCTGTGGCTGTGATGAGTTCAACTACTGGTATGTGTTGTGGTGTCACTGCATAGTTTAACCCCTTGGCTAACACATCCTTTTCAGGCTGGGTTTGTACCCTATCTGATAGGTTCCTAACCCAAGTGTCTTTGGTGTTCTTTGGTGTCTCATCTTTCTGCCTCCAGGTTAGTTCTTCAGTCCTTTTCCAACTGCTGCTTTGTGACAGTAATGTGGTGAATTTGCTTATTTGTCGCTCCTTACTACATAGAATCAACACCTCTGTGAGTTTCTTCAGATGTCACCTCTTTGAAGAGTTACAATGTGCCATTGTAAATGGATTAGTGGAAGAGTTTATATGCCGAGAACTTCCCACACCAGTCAGTTGAACTGAAGAAGCTGCTCGGATGAGTAGTGAAACGTCTTCATTGATTACTCAGCAAGTCCAGTTGTTTTTAGATTGACCTATACTAGATATACTATGACCTGGATGAATGAAAATCTTCATAGTCAAAAAAAAAAATTGTTCAGCAGTAGCCTTCTGTAAGTGAATGCTCCAATATTTTGTGTTTTTCTGGAATATTTGTTGAATATCACTTGAATTAGTGATCTTACAAAGTTTAGAGGAGAAATACATTTATCTATGTTTGCATTTAACAATATTTGATATTAAAGATATTAAAGCTTCCCTTTTCTAATGCAAAACCATTTTTGAAATGTGAGTTACTGGAAATTCTTCCAGCGTACAGTTTGTGCTGCTTCAGAGATTTCTAGGCTGGCCTACTGACCTAACATTATTGGAGCACAGAGAGGTTAAACAATTCCCTGGTCATAAATACTACATGTCAGTCATCAATATGAGAAAAACTTTCCAGTCAGAGGTCATGTTCATGTGTAGGGGTTAGAAAATCAGTCATAATTTAACCGCACCTACTGCAGATTTTTTTTCCAAATCCAAATAAAATTTGAATCGCTGATATTATAGTACTGTGTTTGGAAGGGAATTCCTATTTAACATGGTTAACACTATATTATGAAATACAAAATAAAATATAGTGAAACCCCTGATTTTAAGTGTATATTATGCAGACTTGCATGCATGATTTCTGTAGTGAATTCATGAAATCACAAACCATTAATAATAAACCATAATGATAAAGAAAAACACCTTTTAATGGGTGAGGGTAGGCCACAGCTTTATTGATCATGTTTATTATTCAAGTAAACAAACCTTGCCTTTACATAACCAACCATCCATTTCTAAATGCCAGCAACTGTCGCCTTGGTGGGTATGTAGGTTAAATCAAGAAAGCATATACCAAATGTAACCTGCCCAAGTGCTGTAACAGTAACAAACTGTACCCAATGTATAACACATGAAAATAGTTACAAGTAAAACAAGTATAATAATGAGAAACACACAGTATATTATCAGCAAATAACCAGAACTGATGGGTGGTGGAGCTCCACTAGCACTTCAGGAACCTGAGGGAAAAGAAAGCCAGTTAGGTAAATCATTGGTCATCCCCTGGGTTGCCAGTCAATCCCACTTCTGACTATAGTCCCCAGAAATCCCTTCCCCACCGAACACCTCCTTGGAAACTTTGCTATCCCCTTTGACACCCTACATCAGTGATCCCCAACCAGTAGCTCACGAGAAACATGTTGCTCATCATCCCCTTGTATAATACTCTCAGTGGCCTCAAAGCAGGTGCTTATTTTTGAATTCCAGGCTTGGCAAGTTTTGGTCGCATATAAATCAGGTATAGTGCCAAACAGAACCTCCTGTAGGCTGACAGTCCACATAGGGGCTACCAAATAGCCAATCACAGCCCTTATTTGGCATCCCATGATGTTTTTGCATGCCTGTGTATCCATTGTTAGTTGTTAATTATTAGGGATTAGGTTTTGCTAGTTCTTTCTTTTTCAATAATTTCTATTGGCTTATCTTTGTGCTCAGACTCCCCCTCTCACTCCAGTGGTAACACTCTGGATCTCATATTTACCAGACTCTGTTCAACCACCAATTTTACTAACTCACCATTTCCCCTCTCTGATCACAATATGCTCACATTTCAACTCTCACTAACTCCCTCCTCAACCCCTGCTATTCCCCAAACACGTACTTACCGTGACTTGCAAGCTGTAGACGTGTCACATCTCTCTTCTTCCTTTGACTCTCTTCACTCTAATATCTCAGCCATCTCTTGTCCTAATGTGGCTACCTCTGTCTACTATAGTACTCTCACCACTGCCCTAAATGAGCTTGCTCCTATAAAAACAAAACGTTCTAGACCCAAACCACTTCAACCTTGGCATACTGCTCATACAAAAGCGCTCCAAAGACACTCACGTGCACTTGAGCGTCGCTGGCGCAAATCCCGTTCAGAATCAGACTTTTGGAGCTACAAATCTGCCCTGCGCTCCTTTAACACCAGCCTCTTCCAAGCCAAACAAACATACTTTACTTCACTCATTAACTCCCTTTCTAAAAAACCAGCACAACTTTTCTCCACCTTTAACACTCTCCTTTCCCCTTCTCCACCCCCTCCATGCACATCTGTCTCTGCTCAAGATATTGCTGAGCACTTCAAAAACAAAATTGACACTATTAGAAGGGACATTACACTACTCAACCCCCCTAGACTTCCACCACCCTCCCTTCACACTCCCCAGTCTCTCCTGTGCTCCTTCACCCCTGTCACTGATGAGGAAGTCTCAAAGCTTCTGGCCTCTTCTCACCTTACCACCTGCCCGCTTGATCCAATTCCCTCAAAACTTCTCCGCAATACCAATCCTGGTCTAATCAAAGCCTTAACTCACCTATTTAATCTTTCGCTCTCAACTGGACTGTTTCCTTCTCAACTAAAACATGCTCTTGTCACCCCCATTCTGAAAAAACCCTCTCTTGATCCCTCCAATCTTGACAACCTCCGACCTATCTCTCTGCTACCTTTCATCTCTAAACTACTTGAGCGCCTAGTCTACAACCGACTTACCTCATTCCTCTCTGACAATAACCTGCTAGACCCCCTACAATCTGGTTTTAAGCCACAACACTCCACGGAAACTGCCCTGACTCGACTAACTAATGACCTTTTAACCGCAAAAGCCAACAATCATTTCTCACTACTAATACTGCTTGATCTCTCAGCCGCATTTGACACTGTAGATCACCCTCTCCTCCTCCAGTCCCTCCAGTCGCTTGGCCTTCGTGACACAGCCCTGTCCTGGTTCTCTTCTTACATCACCAATCGTTCCTTCAGTGTCTCCTACAATGGAGCATCATCTTCTCCCCTACCTCTTTCTGTTGGAGTTCCTCAAGGCTCTGTCCTAGGACCATTACTATTCTCCCTCTACACTTCCTCCCTTGGCAAATCAATAAATTCGTACGGTTTCCACTACCACCTCTATGCTGACGATACTCAGATCTATCTCTCATCTCCTGATCTCAACCCAGAACTCCTAACTCGCGTCTCCTCCTGCCTGTCCGCTATCTCTACCTGGATGTCGCAACGCTACCTTAAATTAAACCTCTCCAAAACTGAAATGGTTCTCTTTCCTCCAAATAACACCAGTAGCATCCCCGAAGTATCCATCATAGTTAACAATTCCACTATCACCCCCTCTCCCCAGGCCCGGTGCCTTGGGGTTATCCTAGATTCTGCCCTGTCATTCACTCCTCATATCCAGTCACTTATCAAATCATGTCACTTCCACCTAAAGAACATATCCAAAATACGATCATTTATCACCCAAGACGCTGCCAAAATTCTTATTCACTCTCTCATCATATCGCGTCTAGACTACTGTAACTCGCTTTTAATTGGCCTCCCCCTCCAGAGACTGTCACCTCTCCAGTCCATAATGAACACTGCTGCGAGGCTCATACACCTCAGCAACCGCTCCTCCTCTGCCTCGCCATTCTGTCAATCCCTGCACTGGCTTCCGTTACCTTTCAGAATCAAATTCAAATTAATGACACTGACTTTCAAAGCACTTCACAACTCTGCTCCACCCTACATCTCTGAACTCATCTCTATATACTCACCCACTCGCTTACTACGCTCCTCTACTGACCTCCTACTCAACTCTTCTCTCATAACCTCCTCACATGCTCGCATTCAAGACTTTGCAAGGGCTGCACCCCTCCTCTGGAACGCTCTCCCACGGTCTGTCCGACTTTCTCCCACCCTTTCTACTTTCAAAAAATCTCTGAAAACGCACTTCTTTCGAGAAGCCTACCCTCACTCTGCTTAACTACCAAACGCAACACCACATACAATACCACATTTCTCACCCACTTACTTCGATCTTGCCCACTCCCACACCTTGTGTATTACTCCCTCCCCTTTAGACTGTATGCATATGCATAGGGCCTTCCTCACCTTTTTGTACCTGTATTGATTGTGATGTCTGTTACTCCATATATTCTATATATGTAATTTGTGTGATGCAGTTGTATAATCACATTTACTTTACAGTGCTGCGCAATATGTTGGCGCTATATAAATACATGTTAATAATAATAATAATAAATTGGCATTTATAATAAACCACACAATTTCAAATAAGAGCAGTATAAACATGCGTGATCCTACTGAACCTGAGCCTTGGATTTATGGCTAATTATGTGGATTAAGAAGTGCCTGCACTGAGTCAGAAACAAAAACAGTTGTTGGGACACTAGACTAACTGCTCATATGGAATTCCTTCTATTTTAGGGCAGAGTCAGGCTCCAATTTGGGGAACGAATCACTACAAGTGCCATCCCGCCGGCGATTTTAATTCTAGCCGGCGGAAAGGCAGGGGAGGCAGTTTGGGGAGATTAGTCCCCCCAAAGCGTGTCTCTGCCCTTACACTCCATTAATTTAGCCCTAATTTATATTCAGCCACTTTGATCCATATTATCTTGTACCTTATCTGCCTGTCCCTTGCATGTCCCTGTGTATATGACTTTGTAAACACCTCACACAGAGACTGACATTCCTTTTAGTTAGTCATTTGACCTATAAGCTTAATGTTGTATATATATCAGCACCGCAGCTTCATTATATTTAGCTTGAAAAAGGAACTAAAATGTTCTGAAAGCCTGCAATGATTATCTTAGTTAGCCATTAAAGGTATCATCTTTATTTTTTTGCCCTGTGACTGGCTATCACAGTACAACAAACTTACCTGGAATTACACGTCAGCAAATATAAGCTGAATATAGATAATGTTGTATATTACAAGTTACATTGAATGCTAGCAATTGCTATCAAATAGAAAAAGCAGAAATAAAACAGCAGAAAAAAGAAAGAAAAAGATGATGAGAAATACTTTTTCTACCTTGCTGCTCATAAATTCAAAGTATGGAGACCAGTGTCAGACTAGGGGGGGGGGATCCAGGCCCACCAGGGATGCTGCATCAAGAGCCCGCACACGCCCTCCCCAGGCCTCTGACCCCCTCTCTGCCAACTCTGCCCCCGGTGCCAGACACAACCCCCCCTCCACTCACCTCCCCCCTCTGCCAGTGTATACCTGCTTTTCTTCTATCGATCAGGCAGGAGAAGGTCAGCGAGCACATAGTGGGTCTGGACCAGTGGGGCCCACTGGATTTTTTGTCCCGCTGTTCTAGCTGTCGCTAATGGAGATTATTTTACCATGAAGCCATTTCTGAATTTGCTCTTAGGTTTTGCTAGTTCTTCTGACCCATATCAACAAATCAGGTAGCATTATCTGTTTAAAAGCAAACTTCCAATTGGTTGCTATAGGTTACTAGATTAGGACTGGGTTACCACCTTTTGCAATTGCAGTTAAAAAAAATATTTTTACTTCCTTGTTTGTCTGATGAAAAGTCGTGATTTTAAGAATTTGGATTTGGTTCTGGCAGGCACATGAACATGTCCAAATCCAACTGAAAAATGCCGAATCATGGCTGAATACTAAACTGAATCCTGGATTCGGTGCATCCCTAGAACAAATGTTGCTTATTATTACATTACTATTAGTGTGTTTGTATGATGCTTTATGCTTTATATAACAACTATACTACATAATTAAAAGCTCCTACAGCAGATAAATAACAAAAGTAAACTAAATGAAAACCATGCTTCATAGGTGCTCTTCAGGGACCTTATATTCTTTGTAAGTGCTGATTGGTTGCTATTGGTTGTAAACTTTGTGTATAAACTCTACTTTTATTTTTATGTCCTCACTTAACTTTTGTGAGGTGCCTTGAAAGTGCTTAATATTTATTTGTTTTTCTGCTTTCCTACAGATGGTATTGCTAGCTCGATGTGAAGGACGCTGCAGCCAGACTTCACGCTCAGATCCACTTGTTTCCTTCAGTACAGTTTTAAAGCAGCCATTTCGTTCCACCTGTCATTGCTGCAGGCCTCAGACTTCTAAGCTGAAAGCTATTCGCTTGCGTTGTTCTGGGGGCAGAAGGATGACTGCCACCTATCGATACATACTATCTTGTCATTGTGAAGAGTGCAATTCATAAAGACATACAGATGACCAGTCAAGGTCTGAAAAATGAGAAGACAAAATATTTGTAATATATTTTTTATGTATTGATTACAGTTTTGTGAAGACTTTAACCTGCAGATGCCTGCCATTTGGATGTGAGGAATGAATATCTGTTGTTTTTTTAATCATTTATATATATATATATATATATCTATATATATATATATATATATATATATATATATATATATATATATATATATATATATATATATATATAAATATATATATTTCCGTGTTTACATCAGACTTTGTACACTCCGCTCTATATAGGAGATGAAAACCAAAATTTGGGTTTTTTTTCCTGCTACCTGCTAGAACACAGACATGGAACCCTCAGATGATACTGTTCATTTCATTCCCTGTTAAATATTGTCTTGTAGTACATGATGGAATAGTGCAAACTAAATGCAAGGTGTGTTCATCGCCAGTGATATAAATGTAGAATGATGGACTGACAACAGAATAATAAAACATATTATTTAAATCTATAAATGTGTTTTCTTTAATGCTATATGAAGTCTTTGGCTGATATTTGAAATGTTTCTATCATCATCATCAACATCATCATTTATTTATATAGGGTCAGCAAGTTAATCAGTACTTTACATTAATATATAAAGAACAGACAAGGGTTACAGAATAAAAAACAGGATCAGAGGTTCCTGCTCGCATAACCTTACAATCTAATGTTGTTTTCTATAATGAATGTTTGTACAATGTGTATTATCATCCTAGAAATGCTTTACTATCATTGTAAAAGTGTTCAGTGGCTGTAAATTTAGTTTTTTTAGATTTTTATTTTATTTTCAAGATATTTGCAGTTGGTAGTACATAATATATATTTTACTTCTGGCAGAGCAGTTCTGAATTACTATTACAGCTACCAGAGATCATATGACGTATTTGCAAAGTGGCCGTTCATGGCTTGCACAGTGGCCCACCGCTCAGCCCAGTGTATGAAGGAGTGTCCCAGCAGTCTCCCATTCTCCCCTACTGCCAGGTTTAATCCCTGTAGCTCCTTCTTCATTACTGCAACAAACTGGAAGTGGGATGGTGCAGAGCCATCTTGAATGATCTGGCCTAATCCTGCAGTAATCATCGAAACACTTTACTGGGCAGGCATCATAACCCTCCGCCCCATGTAACTTCACTATGAATCCCTCTCCCTTCCTATTGGTTTTTGACTCCCGTATCACTATCCTCACACCTCCTTACTGTCAATTCACATCCTCCCACTGAATTCCCCTTGTCCCCGTCCTACTGGGGCTCACCAACTCCGATATCCGGAAAGCACCAGAAATGCCCAAGAAAAAGCCAACCTGAACAATGTCAGTTCAAACGGTGAATGTGATGTCTTGCCCAACTCAGCGTATAATCCATCCAGCACATTTAAGGTTATGGGTCTCCTGCTGTCCCTCAATCTTTTTCCCTTTTTGAAACCCTTCACCGCCTGCCTGATCACAAAATCCTTAGAGAAGTCTGGACATCCCCGGAATTTAAAGAAAAATGCTAATGCTGCCAACTTTTTCTCGACCACACTGACCGACACATTGTCACTAAACTCCTTGGCCAGTTGACAGGCCAGGAGGCCCAACCTGTCATCATTATTCTCTATGTCCCCCATCTCCAGCTCAAGCGAACACCAGTCTCTCTAGACTTTGTTGTAACTGTTCCAGGTGCTTGGGGCTATGGACCACTGAACCCATTCCATCATACCAGCTTCTATACGAGGTCTGGGCATCGCTCTCACTCCTGGTCCGTTTCGGATGACAGCCCTCGAAATCTGCCCCACTGACAGCAAGACAGACCTTCAGCAATTTCATTAACTTCCCCTGGAATGTGTTTAGCTCTAAAGTTGACATTTAGCTGCAAGCAGTGCAGTACCAGTTGCCGCAGGAGAGAGAGCACTGGGTGGGACGAAGAGGTCAGATTGTTGACCTCTGAGACCACTGCTGTATTGACCAAGCAGAATAACACTGACTTATTGGTCAAGAGCTGTTCCAAAAATGCCAAATTGGCAATGAGCCGTGTCTCTCCCCACTCCTGGGGCCATCCTGCCGCACACCACTTCCCCTGAAAGTATGCCCCAAAACCAGTGGACCCTGTGGCATCAGTGAAAAGCGAAATTTCTGAATTCTCAATTGTCTTTTCCAGCCAATAGACCCTTCCACTGAAGTCCTGGAGAAATGAGCTCCAGACAGCTAAGTCTGCTTTGTCCTCTGATGTCAGTCTGATAAAATGGTGGGGTTTTGAAATGCCCGCTGTTGCTAGGGCCAATCCTCTGCAGAAAACCCTGGTCATGGGAATTATGTGGCATGCAAAACTGAGCTTACCCAACAGCGATTGCTGTGTTTTAGGGTCACCTTTTTTGCCCTCCTCGTATAATTTATCTCCTCCCCCAATTGTGAAACCTTGTCATCAGGTAACCTGCACTCCTGCAGGATAGTGTCTATCTCAATGCCCAAGAACTTTAGGCAGGTTGTTGGGTCTTCTGTTTTTTCCTGTGCTGGGCAAATCCTGCAGTATCTGAAGGAGAACCACGCAAAGGTTGGACTGGCAGGACCTCACGCACAGAAAATCGTCCAGATAATGTATAACCAACTCCACTCCCTCCTTTAGTGCAAACTACCCACTCCATGAATGTGACGAATGCCTCAAAGTATGCGCATGAGATTGAACAATCTATGGGCAGGCTCCTATCAATGTAGTAATTCCCATTGAAATAGCAGCCCAGCCGATGTAATGACTTTGGTTGCACTGGCAGTAGCCGATATGCAGACTCCATGTCCACCTTGGCCATCAGTGCAGCAATTCCTGCCTCTCTCACCAACTGCATAGCCTCATCAAAAGAAGTATAAGCTACCCGGACTAATCCCTTATCGATTTCATCATTAACCGAACTGCCCCTGGGATAGGACAAGTGGTGAATAAACCTGAATTCTCCTGCCTCCTTCTTGGGGACTAGGCCCAAAGGTCATGTCCTGAGATTTGATACCGTCTTTTAACGGGCACGCCATATGACCCAAATCTACTTCCTTCCTTTATTTTTCCAGTACCAAATCTGGTTTTTCCAGTGCTGATCTCAGGTTCAGATACCCCCCACTTTTGAACCCTCTCCCCCTCCCGGGATTCTGAAACCCTTCAATGAACAAAGATGCTTTTTCCCGGGCTGGGTATTTATTTAGCCATGGGAGCATTGGCTCTAAAATCACAGGTGTCTGGCCCTGCGCACAATGAGCATTCATGCCGAAAGCAGTAAGATGCCCCCCATTTGCATTGGCTGTCTTTAAACAGCCAACACGCTCCTTTTTTGTGCCTGGATAGGGCTCTTGCCCAGCAGACCCCATGGCACCATAGCCTTGGTATCCTTTGTTGTTCATTAACCTCATCCATAGGCCAATGTCCCTGTGATCCCAGTTCAAGTCCTGCCTAACCGCCATCCTCTGGCAGAATTGCTTGTCATACCTGAGCCATACTTGCCCCCCGTAAACCCGGTGTGCCTCCCAAATGTTATCCAGATAACAGAAAAGGGCTGAGCAGTGCTCAGGGTGCCTTTCGCCCATGATGCTGGCCAGTATTGAGAAAGCCTGCAACCAATTGCCAAATGATCTGGTAATGAGCCTGAAGCGTCTCCTTCCTCCTATGTTCCTTGCCTTTCTCGAACTTCTCTGTTAAATCTTTCTAGGGGGGACCAGAGTAAATATGTCCATGTATTCCTGTTTCCATATTTTTTCCCTGTTAACTGGTGTGCAAGGGGTGGTGTTGGTAGGTGTCACCTGACCCTGCCATTGTTGTCCTGAGTGGTCCTCTGTTGGTCTTGGGCTCCTCCGTCTTCCTTCCCATCCTTGTACCCTTCCCTGCCCACTGTGGAGTTGCTGGGTATTGCTCGACTGTCTCCCCCTGATATTCCTGGGGCCCATACCTGCATCCCCACCATGGCACCTCCCTCGAGGCCTGTTTGCAGCCCTGTGATGGGGGTCCCCCTCTGGGCAAACCCGCCTATATACCTGCTGCCTGGGATTCACCGTCTGGTGCTCCCGCCCCCCCGGGTGCCCTGGCCCGGCCACAGCAGCGTTGGCCCGTGCTGCTGCCTCCTCCCTCTTTGGCCCTCTATACTTGCCTGCCTACGGGCTGCACTGGTGTCTCCTGGCTGCCGTCATCGTGGGTGGATGTGATCCGGCCTGCTCCCATCTCTCCTCTGCTGCTGCCTTCACCACCTCCCATGCCCTGCACCAGCCGGACGCTTTCTCTGTCACGCGATGCAGGGGCGGAACCGGGGGAGCAGGGGGGTGCGAGCGGGCCAGGGCCCACACCCCCTCAGGGCCCCCCGGCAGTCCGCGCCACGCAAATCCCGGCCAGGGCCTGCCCCCCTCTAGTTCCGTTTCTGGAGTCCTAATGATGGGGGATGGGTCCCACCAAGCTGCCGAAGTTCTGGGCCCGAGCCTCCTGCTCACTACCACTCTGCGCAGCCCTGGTCTCTGACCGCCTGATGGACCAGCTGCCTGGGGACTATGGGACACGGCCATCCTTCTCTGGGTTGGGGGTGAAGGGCAGAGCCTGATGGGTGGCCTGGATCTGTGGAGCCTCTTCAGGATGGTACCTGTGTGCTGTGGATCCTGGTCAGGCAGGAGTTGCCGTAGCCAGTCGTCCCCCCTGCACTCTGCCACAGCCCTGATGCGAGCCAGCATTGGAAGCCATGTAAGTACCTCTACTCTCGACCCCACTTTCTGCTGTTTTTTCCCCCTGCTGTCAACCTAAAATGGTGCATACAAAACACAATTGTCAGTGCTAGACTAAGGAGGGTGGATGGGGACCTTTAACTTTCTCTCTGCTGTCCACCTAAATGGTGGCTATCAAACCTCTCAAACACTCCTATATGCCCCCTCCTCCCTCCTTTTCACTATGCCCTTCCTAGTCTTCAAACTGACCTATCCCCCGCTAGTAATGCAAGCTGGGTCATTCCGCTGAAATGCGGAAGTGCCGAAAAGCCAAACAGCTGAAGGACCCAAAGCCAGGAAAACAGCCGAAGCTGAACTCCCGAAGCGGCGAAAAGACCCGAAGTCACAAAAACAGATGAAATTGAAGTACTGAAGCAGGCGAAAAGACCCAAAGTCACGAAAACAGCCGAAATTTAAGTCCTGAAACGTGAAAAGACCCAAAGCAAGAGGAAGGCTCAAGGAAGATAGTGAGCAGCTTCCGCTCCTGAGGAGGAACAATGGGGTTAGGACCCTGTGGTGTGTGAGCCACTAGTGCAGGGATTTCAGTGAGTTAAGGTGGCCATACACTGAGAGATCCGCTCGTTTGGCAATGTCGCCAAACGAGCGGATCTCCCTCCGATATGCCCACCTTGAGGTGGGCAATATCGGGCCGATCCGATCTTGGGCCCTAGGGCCCAACGATCGGATCCTAACGAGGCCTTAACGGGCGGTCGGATCGCGGGACCGCATCAACGAATAGATGCGGCCGCGATCCGACGGGATTTTCTATCCCATCCGATCGAGATCTGGCCGACTTTCGGCCAGATCTCGATCGGTGAAGCCCGTCGGGGGGCCCCATACACGGGCCAATAAGCTGCCGACACGGTCTGTCGGCAGCTTTTATCGGCCCGTGTATGGCCACCTTAAGTTGAGGACCAGGTAGGGTGCCAAGATTCAAGACCCCATGCTGAGGATCCCAAAGTACAGTGCTCTACTCTCTGGGAGGAGTTGCCTCAGGAGTGTGGTAACTTACACTTTGTCTACTTTACCTCTAGGAGGGATCTGTCACTATTACTATTACTATTGACTGCACTTATGTTGTTGTTCACTGTTAATAAACAAGTTATTGCTGCAAAGAAATCACTGTGAGCTACAGTAAATATACAGATATGGGTTCTGTAAATTTAAATCTACATTTTTAAAAATGATTTCCTTTATCTCAGTAATAATAAATCTGTACCTTGTATTTGATCCAAACTAAGATATAATGAATCCTTATTGGAAGAAAAACAGCCTATTTGGTTTATTTCATGTTTATATGATATTCTAGTAGATTTAAAGAAGGAAAGCTACAGAGGCTGTTTATTGCCAATAGATTAGCCACAATGGTGCAAACTAGAACACTATATTTATTCTGTAGAATTCTTAACCATAACTGAGTAAACAGCTCTAGACGCTCTCTCTGTTTGTTTAGGATAGCAGCTGCCATATTAGTTTGGTGTGACATCACTTCCTGTCTGAGTCTCTCCCTGCTCACTCATGGGCTCAGATTACAGCAGGGAGGGCATGTATAAAGAATGTGACTTGTATTGGAGAGGCAAAAACTACAAGGTGAATGAATAACCCTTCATAAAAGCATGTGGAAAGAAAGTAATGAGTGTACAGATGAAGCCACTTGGATTTGTGAGTTAAATGCGTCATGACTCAGGGGTAATTGAAGAAACTGTGTTATCTTAAGTCATCTTAACTCATTTAATGCATTTAACCTTTTCATTAGCATACCAAAGCTCCATTGTTCACAATGGTGAATGCTTTAATTAGATGGGATGTTATGACGCAGTTTTCTGTGTTAAATGAGATAAATGGGATATCTGTGTTTAGTTATTCTGTGTCAAACAGACAAACCAAAGTGGCTGCATCTGTATAAATTTTACATTCAACTATTAAGAAATACAGTAGTACATATACAAGGACTCACAATTGAAAATAAAAATGAAGATGCAGTTGTCCTTTACATCATGTGACATTACAAATTAACAGCTGAGAAATAAAACTAGAAAATAATCTGATATATTGTATGTTTTAAAGGTTCACTGACAAACTGGATAGTCTTAAAGAGGTTTGCCTTTTTTTTTTTAGAGTGAAGATCTAGAGCTAAGTGTAGGAACTGTGATAATAAAGTTTATCACAAAATGCAGCAAATAAGGGCAAAGGTACACCCATGTTTACTAATTAGTATACTTCAAAGTGACACCAGCCCTCTGACACCTTAGGCATTCCAATCTTAGTTATAAATACAAAGGGATCTTTCCAATATGAATCTAGTCAAAATTAGATTACAAAACCCCAGGCCCTGAGCATTCTGGCTAACATACCTGTACTGTGCACGTTTTGCTTTCCAATATTCACTTTGGAAACATTATGCATCAGCTAGAGCTAGACTGTTGGTTTTGGAGAGCTGAGAAAAAGCTTTATCAAACACTGCTGCTATTAGAATCCAGCCCTGATGTTTCCCAGAGTGTTTTAACCCTTTGTAAGATGGATAATGTGGGGGGAGGGCTGTAATTCAGCAACATTTACCCTTGCTTAAATTGCCATTTTCATTTAAAGCATTTTCAATAGAGCTTTCAATAGTCCTCACTTTGTGTGTATCCACAGCTGTTACTTTCTAATAAGGTGTAAATAAAACTTTCATTTAAAAGGGCAGTATAATGCCTTTTTAGTGTGAACTTGTGCTGTATATTATTATTAGCGTACAAACTGCTAGGATAAAAGGGTCAGAGCACCCAATAACCACCTATGACCTCTTAATTTATTTTCTGTTTAAGGTGAATGAAGAAACATTCCTTGTGGCACATGTCTGAGTTTTGTACTGCATAGTTTTATACTGTAATTGCATTTCAAATTTATATTATTTATATCCACTTTTTTGGATTCGGCCGAACCCCTGAATCCTTTGCGAAAGATTCAGAAGAATACCAAACCAAATCCGAACCCTAATTTGCATATGTAAATTAGTGGTGGGAAGGGGAAACATGTTTTACGTCCTTGTTTTGTGACAAAAAGTCACATGATTTCCCTCCCCGCCAGGGCCCGGGCCTAGCCTAGGCGCCCCAGGCAACCCAGCCAGCTGCGTCGCCCCTTCCACCGTGCGTGCTGGAAGTACGTGCGCATGCGCGCTGACCGGCACCCCCTTCCAGTATGCTCTCACCCTGTACGCGCACACATGCGCATGCGCAGGCGCACAAACAGTACGCAGGACTGAAGAGGAGAGGATCGCACTCAGCCAGACATGGGGTAGGAAGTGGAGAAAGGTACGTGCCTGGCGCCCTCCAAGCTTTGCGCCCTAGGCACGTGCCTACTCTGCCTATTCCTAGTTCCAGCCCTGCTCCCTGCCCCTAATTTACATATGCAAATTAGGATTTGGATTTGGTTCGGCCAGGTAGAAGGATTCACCCGAATCCCAATCCTGCTTAAAAAGGCTGAATCCCGAACCGAATCCTGGTTTCGGTGCATCCCTAATTATATAGCATATTGTATGAACAAACTATAGCCACCATGGACACACCATTTACATTTCTGCACCTGGAAACAGCTGTTGCATGCTACAATCAAGCTATGGCTCGAAGGTCACAGTTTCCTTGAAAGTCAAAATGGTACTCAGAACTATTCAACAAATCAAGTAGGTGGGTGAAATGGAATGTACCGTGTTCGCAAAACATATGTCTGCCTTTCTACAAAAATGTACCATGAAATTCACCATCTCCATGCACAGAAGCCATAAAAACAAACCGACTGCAAGTTGTGTAACCAGAAGCTTTTAATAAAGGACCAAAGTTAGACTATGGGGCCATACTATGAGTTACGTACACGAGGAGTTATGGGATGCCAGTATTTTAATTATGTAATGACAAGATACTGTTATTCAGTCACATAAACTTTTCTGTCATTTACGCAAATCATATTGATGATGATTATCAAATTGGTTATAGTGCAGATTACAGAGTGCATCCATTCTTCTCACTGACATGGATTTTCATATTTGTTCAACACTTTTTCCATTAGTCACAAAGCTGAGGGCCTGTATGGGTTACTTATCACTTTGTCTTTTTGTGTGTGTGTGTTTTTTTTTTATAAACATCTGGTTTTATTTTCAAATGTTCCAGCTGCCCACCTTCTTTAGTTATAATGACGCCTTCCAATTCATAAGCTTATTACAGGAAAATGTATTTTTTGCACATCAACCCACTAAAAGTTTGTGGAATGTTAAAGGAGTGTTAAAGGGGAGCGGTTTTTAATTTAAGATGCTATGCACCAATGGAAGAATCAGTACTCATAACAATAGTGCAATGTATTATGGCTTTCCCAATATTTAAAAAAAAAAAACTGTTTATTTTATATCCATGGGTGCCTTTTTTGCATTTGTTTGGTTAATAAATGTTGACAGTTATTTCCCTTGAACAATAAATTACTACTAATGGATGATAGCGATGTAACCCAGAGGCAGCAGAGGACAAGGCTCACTTCCTACTATATTGCCCCAAATACTCAGCACTGAGGGACCCCCACTTCCAGGGATTTCTTCTATCACATAACAGAAGACACATTTCCATAGAAGAACAATGAGAGAAATTCCACAACCTACTGGGAGAAGAGGAACTGACAGTGACAATAGCTGCACAATATCTAAGAGACTGTAATAGACTGAGAGACTGGGCCCATAACCCCACCCATTTCAGCCCCCTACCTGCTTTGGCAAGGCTCAATGTATTTGGTCCTGCGAATAAAGCTCATTTGCTTTTGTTTTGGAGTGGAACAAGCTGGTAATCAATGACCCACATTAGGGTCAAAGTTATTGCTGGATTGCTAGTTGCAACTGTACAAGTAATTTTAATGCCATTCAGTGTTCCTATAACTTCCATAGACATCTTTTAACAACAAACATTTCCAAGAAACATTTTTAAACCCTGTATCTACTCCCTGCTTAAATACAATGGAGGTAAACCATTTGCAGCCAACAACCTATACTTCAAATGTGGACTAGAGACATTTGTCTATGTCTTCTAGGCATGTCCTAACATTGTTTGGTTGTGGGGTGATGTGCTGGTTGTTGTGGTGCAGTGTCTATTGATTAAAGTTAAAAAGGCTACCTCTTATTACTGAGTTAGCTCAGACATTCTTATGTTTATTCTGATAAATGACAAAACACTTTTTAAAATAATGGTCCATCAAACATTCCTTCCTGCATCCCTGCAGACTGGACCCTCTTGGGGGGCTGCTTACCTAGGCTTTTAGTGCCCTAATTAACAGGTATGGGATTCGTTATCCAGATACCCATTGTCCAGACAGATCTGAATTATGGAAAGGCTGTCTCCCATAGACTCCACTTTATCCAGATAATACCAATTGTTCCTTTTTCTCTGTAATAATAAAACAGTACCTTGTACTAGATCCAAACTAACATATACTTAATTCTTATTGGAAGCAGAACCGCCTATTGAGTTTATTTAATGTTTACAAGATCTTCTAGTAGATGTATGGTATGAAGATCCAAATTATGGAAAGATCCGTTATCCAGAAAGCCACAGGTCCAGAGCATTCCTGATAACAGGTCCCATACCTGTACTAGAATTGTAGAATTTAGGGCACTTTCTCTGCTAGAAGCCCAAAGTACAATATCGCTTACACAACATCAGACCACAACTATTTTCCTGTAGGAGGATTTCTCAATGGACTGAAAGCAATACTGGAGCATTGGAATTCGCAGCATCCACAAGCATTTTACTAATTTAATTTAAGACAGTCAAATCTGTATAGCAGACATTGTTAGCCAACTACTCAGATTTTGCTGCAGAAATGCCTATTATAACATCTCTCTCTTCAGTGAACAAGGAACCCTAATAAGATGTCCCTATTATGGAGCATTCAATTTCCAGCCTTTTTGGCTGTTATTTCATCCCTTAACCAGTTTTAGGAAATATAATTGCTCCCCACCAAAGGAACAGATGTGAAAAGCAGTTATTTAAAGCCCAGTCCCTGGGATAATTAAGAAACTTTCTCCCCCACCCATAATATGTATTATTTTCCTACCTGACAATGTGGGTACAGACCAGGGACCCCACAATTATTTCTAACAGAAACCCATGCTGCTCATCCCTGGTTTTAGAATATAATGCTGCTTTTGGAATATCACCTGTTATGTCAGCTTCTTGGTATCTGTCTTATCTGGCTGTATGGACTTTGGCCTTGATAGTGACTTGATAACCAGAGGAGGTTGGACAATATTTTAATAGAACTTGGCCCTTAGTTAAACATGAATACATTTGGACAGACATCAGGGGTTCTGTGAAGTTTATTGACACAATGCACCACTTTCTGCCAAGAAGTAAGGCCAAAAATAACACTTTTCCGTTCATAAACAGGAGAAGATGGAGAGGAATATGTTTTCCCCAGATGTTTTCACCTATTCCAATTTGCCTGGAGATATATAAAACATCAGAAAAGAATTACAGGTGTCTAAAGTGCAGCCAATGGGTAATAACAACACATTGGCAATTAAGGAGCATGTCCAGCCAGTAGGTAGTGCCATATTTATATTATATTTGCATTACTCAATAGACAAGGTTGCTGAATTTCTGCAATGTGTGCATATCCGAACATTCAAAATGCCAGCCAGAAATAATTGTCTGCTATAAATTTTATATATATTTTTCTTGTCAGTTGTCAGCATCACGTTATTCTAGTAGTAACGAAATCTGTTGATTTTCGTATTGCACTCATGAGAATCCACACTGCAAATTATCTGCACATCATATCTGCTGTCCAGCTGTGCATATTTCACTTGAATTCCTTCCATTCATAACTAGATTCCAACGTCCCCTTTTATTGTGCTTTATTGTTGGGCAGAAGTCCATATATTTTTCGTTTAAAGAAAACAATTGTAATACTAATGAACTTTCCAATATACAATAATCACAAAGTTTCAGTGGTTTTATTATTATTTATAAATGTAATCACAATGGAAATCATTGTGGCCCTTTCTGCACTGCTGTTTCTGAATCAGTGTAGCAGGAGCCAGCTCTATCCAAGACTCCTTAATGCCTTGCTTGCTTCTTTATAGGTCAATTGATCAACTGCTAGCTACACCATTTCATGAGTTAGAACCAGCAGTGCTGAGAAAGAGACATTTTTACATGTCATTGAATTTTATATTCCTTCATCCCACCTTGGTAAAACAATTAAGAGCTATCATTTGCAAATGAAAGCCTTAAATATAAGCAATAAAGGATGGTTACTTATTTCCAATAATATAGGCAAGGACAGAACATTACAAAAAACAGCTAAGTAAACAAAAAGCAACACAAGAAAGGAATAACACTTTCTGCAAATAGCTTTAGCTGTCCAGTAGAGGGAACCAAACACCAGTATGTTAAAACGGTAGTCTGTATACTGGTTATATCATATAGTGTACAAATATGATGTTGCAATAAACAAAAGATCCACTTATAACTGGTAAAAAGGACAAAAAGTAGGAATTGCAATAGAAGTGAAAATTAATACCCTAAAGTTGACTCTTCTCAGACACTGGAAACACCAGGAAAAGCCATTTTTTCTCCAAAATCATGCAGAATATTAGTGGATTTCTCTAAAGTGTATACCTTTCTTCTCTTCATGCTATGATGCTAAACATTTTAAAGGACAAGTCAACATCAATAATAATGTTTTGCCTAATAAAAGAAAACACAATTCTAAGCAACTTTCCCATATACATCAATTACAATTTTCAATGGTTTTTAAGTTATTTGTAGATGTATTGCTATTGAAAGCAGTGTTTGCCTGTCCCTTTCTATTCTCTGCTCTGGTGACTGAGACTGTTGCTATAATGTAAGACAAGCAGCTTATTTAAGCTGGCCATAGATGCAATGATCCGATCGTTGGAATCCTTGAACGATACCTGCCACTAACCATTCAGATCAAATAAAGTAGTAACAGATCAGCCGATGTTCTGCCCCTGATAGCAATCGTACGAAAGTTATGTCTGACAAAGCTGGTGACAGTCTCCCACTGAAAATCCTACGATCGGCAGAGAAATTATCGGCAGCCAACAGAAACCTTTTAACCTGTCCGATCGACCAAACTACAGATCTCCGTGGGACGGAAAATGTCGGGACTCTCCACACATGGTCCGAAAATCATAAGAATCCTCGATTTGTACGATCAGATCTTTGCGTCTATGGCCAGCTTAACAGACCTGTCTTTGCTGGGGAACTCTGACTGTTGCATCAGTGCACCCATGCCAAACCATTGGCACTACACTTGATACTATGGATCACATCATTACACTTTACTGTGGAGCAAATTTCATGTATTAGAGGCACACTGATGCCATTGACTGTGTCTTAAGAGAGTCTTTTACACGCACATGCTCAGCGAGCTTTGAGCAGCTGTTTGGAAGCTAAGCTTAGGAGTTCAAATCAGAAAATAGGTAAGTCTGTTAGCTGATATTATGAAGCTGATGAATAAATTATGATGCTAATTGTGCTGGTTTCTTCCGAATTACGTACTAATCAGCCTTATATTGTAATATATATATATATATATATATAATTCCAATGTTTATGATGCACTAATCCCAATGTATATCAGAGTCAAGAGTGCTGATCCCAATAGCAGTGAGTAATTCCGCTTCTTAGTTATATTGGTCCAACCAGATCGCACTCCATATTTAAAACATAGCTTTTATTAGCTTGTTAAAATGTATCACAAAGTGACATTATTCACAACATAGTAGCAGCGTCATTTGTATCAAGACACTTATCTGTTAAAAGTCCAGCATAAACGCTATATCCATCCACACTCACGCGACGTTTCCGGACACATCCGTTCCCTTTCTCAAGCGTATGTATCGTGTAGTAGCGTGTAGGACTCCATTGCACACACCTTCTGCTTCCTCGTTAGACGGGGCATACGTGGTAAGTAACTGTGATGATGCTTCCTCACCTGGAGGCCGGATCTGCACGTCAGTCACCACATATCTCCACCCTCCCGTTACTATACAGAGTCCATAGTTACCAAAGAAAAGAAATATATCAATAACAGCAAATTACATGGGCATTTTTCACTATATCTGATGATTGCAGTTATTTGAGCAGATTATGCCAAAATAAAAAGAAAAAGTTAACAGATGTATGGCAAAAAAGAAAAAAAATTATTTTGAAAAAATACAAAAATACTTATAAAGGAAAAATTCAAAAAATATACACAAAATAATATTAGTTGCCCGAAATATTACTACTCACCCTAGATGAGTACTTTACAAAAATAAATGCAAGTCAAAATCACGATTTAGACCCCTTGGACTGAGAGTCCCTAGCCTGCAAATCCATTTAACTTCTGCTCTTTTTAATGCTAGAACACGATCTCCTCCTCTTTTCAGGGGTGGGACGTGTTGGATAACTCTGAATTTCAGCTCCTCTGATGTATGTCCTTGTTCTAAACAATGTCTAGAAACTGGCAATGATCTATTGCCCACATGTATAGTTGATCTATGTTGAGAAAACCTATCCTTCACCTTCTGGGTGGTTTCTCCAACATAGACCAACCCACACGGGCACACCAGCATGTATACAACAAAATTGGTATCATACGTATTATAACCCCTAATTTGATACTTCTGATCCCTATGTGGATGGTCAAAATCAGGACCTACCAATACAAATCGACACTGGGCACAACCCTTACATCTATACATGCCCTCTTTCTTAGGACCCCAAAACATTGCCTTTTTAGGTGGTTTCCGTATGTCTGCATTCACTAATCTACTCCCTATGGTTGCTCCTCTGCGATAGGACATCATAGGGCCTTGTTGAAACTCTGGAATTGAAGGATATGCATCTTTTAATAAGTGCCAATATGCATTTAAATTTGGAACTGGCAGAATTATACTGAGATACATAGGCTAATCTGTTACCTGTAGTACGCCGATCTCTTGATGTACATCCAAGAGTCCCTTCCTTAGCAGCCTGTTGATTTTTTTGTATTAACTGATTCGGGTATCCCCTATCTGTAAGTTTCCTAGACATTATTTCTAAGTCTTGTTCCAGGACCACTGGATTATTTGTAATTCTACTCACTCTGGTAAATTGGCTGATAGGAATCGATCTCTTAACTGAGGGGGGATGGAAGCTGTCATAAGAAAGAAGTTGATTTCGATCCGTGGGTTTTGTATAGATACGAGTATCAAACCCTATCTCGGTTCGTGTAACCAATACATCTAAGAAAGTAACTACTTGGAGATCAGCTGTCATCATGAATTTAATATCATTATGGGCCTCATTAATTGCCTCACGGAAGGCGGCCAAGGAGTCCAGGTCACCCCGCCACAGGAGGAACACGTCATCGATGTACCTCCACCAGGCACAACATGAGTCATGAGTACAGATGAACTATCCGAGTTTAGATTGAAAATGGACACCTTAATAGAAAAGTACAAGTCTGAAGTGATTACACGCAAAAAGCAGAAATTCGATAGAGATACGCTTGACTATGAAAAAGGTCATGTGTATAATTGGACACAATCTAATCAAGGACGAGATGGAAGTAGAAATACTTTCCAACAATTAAGAGAGGGGCAATCACATTCCACTGAACGTGCCAGAGAGAGAGAATTTAATTTTTTATCCACAGGAAACGAAAGAACAGACGAGGTGGAAAAAGGAGGAAACAGAAATATGAGGACACAGAAGGAACGAAAAATACAACCAAGGAGAGAAGCACGCAACAAATAGTATACAACCTTTCATCTGTGGAGCTGATACCAATACAGATGAAAGTTCTATCATATGAACTTAATTACTGCCCAACATCTAAACTTGACTCTTTTCAATTACAGGTTGACCTATATCGTTTTTTTCATTTGCTTAGACTAAAAGTACATTTTTCACAGAATCAGGAAACAATAAATGTAAACCCAGTCCCTGTTACAGGGTTTGATACTAACAGACTGGGTTTACGTAATAAAAGTAAATTTGTTCCCCCAACATCTTATTCCACTGTGGAAACATATATAAACAAAGTGAAAACTGATGTAGAATCATTTTTAAAATTGCCACTCAGCTTGAGTAATTACAATATGAGTCGTGATGAAATAGACGCTTTATCACAACTGTCCTCTATGTCACACATAACAATTAAACCTTCTGATAAAGGAGGGGCAATTGTTGTGTTGGACACAGATAAATATATATCCGAAATCAATAGACAACTTTCAGACAAAACAGTGTATATTGAATTAAAGGGTGACCCTACCACCTCCTTTAAAAAAGAACTGGATGGTGCTTTACATAATGCCACTCAGCTGGGGATAATTACAGAGAAATCTAGGACATATATGATGGTGGACTATCCTATTATTCCACTCATATATGTCTTACCAAAAATCCATAAGGATCCAATAAATCCGCCAGGCAGGCCAATAGTGGCAGGCATAGGTTCCTTGACGAGTAATGTAGCCGAGACTTTGGATAAAATATTGGGTCCCCTGGTACAAACAACTAGATCTTATGTAAGGGACACTAACGATTTCTTAGAAAAACTTTCCCAAATACCTATGATAGAGGGGGTGTGTTGGCTTGCCACCTTTGATGTGGCAAGTCTATATACATCGATTCCTCATATGGATGGCTTAAAGGCAAACCAAATTTCTGTTGAATCGATCAGGTTTGTACAGTGATGCAGAAATAGAATTGTTCATGGAGATGTTGAGCTTCATACTACATAGAAACTATTTTCAATTTCGGGACAAATATTATTTGCAGGTGCGGGGGACGGCCATTGGGTCCAGGGTCGCCCCGTCATATGCCAACTCCTTTATGAGTTGGTTTGAGGAGGAGCATGTCTATCAAAATGTACTCTTCACTAGGCATTGTTGTGCCTGGTGGAGGTACATCGATGACGTGTTCCTCCTATGGCGGGGTGACCTGGACTCCTTGGCCGCCTTCCGTGAGGCAATTAATGAGGCCCATAATGATATTAAATTCACGATGACAGCTGATCTCCAAGTAGTTACTTTCTTAGATGTATTGGTTACACGAACCGAGATAGGGTTTGATACTCGTATCTATACAAAACCCACGGATCGAAATCAACTTCTTTCTTATGACAGCTTCCATCCCCCCTCAGTTAAGAGATCGATTCCTATCAGCCAATTTACCAGAGTGAATAGAATTACAAATAATCCAGTGGTCCTGGAACAAGACTTAGAAATAATGTCTAGGAAACTTACAGATAGGGGATACCCGAATCAGTTAATACAAAAAAATCAACAGGCTGCTAAGGAAGGGACTCTTGGATGTACATCAAGAGATCGGCGTACTACAGGTAACAGATTAGCCTATGTATCTCAGTATAATTCTGCCAGTTCCAAATTTAAATGCATATTAGATAAACATTGGCACTTATTAAAAGATGCATATCCTTCAATTCCAGAGTTTCAACAAGGCCCTATGATGTCCTATCGCAGAGGAGAAACCATAGGGAGTAGATTAGTGAATGCAGACATACGGAAACCACCTAATAAGGCAATGTTTTGGGGTCCCAAGAAAGAGGGCATGTATAGATGTAAGGGTTGTGCCCAGTGTCGATTTGTATTGGTAGGTCCTGATTTTGACCATCCACATAGGGATTAGAGATGGCGCGAACTGTTCGCCGGCGAACTTGTTCGCGCGAACATCGGGTGTTCGCGCTCGCCGGAAGTTCGCGAACGTCGCGCGACGTTCGCCATTTTGGGTTCGCCATTGTTGGCGCTTTTTTTTGCCCTCTCACCCCAGACCAGCAGGTACATGGCAGCCAATCAGGAAGCTCTCCCCTGGACCACTCCCCTTCCCTATAAAAACCGAAGCCCTGCAGCGTTTTTTTCACTCTGCCTGTGTGTGCTGAAGAGATAGTGTAGGGAGAGAGCTGCTGCCTGTTAGTGATTTCAGGGACAGTTGAAAGTTTGCTGGCTAGTAATCGTGTTGATACTGCTCTGTTATTGGAGGGACAGAAGTCTGCAGGGGTTTGAGGGACATTTAAGCTTAGGTAGCTTTGCTGGCTAGTAATCTACCTTCTACTGCAGTGCTCTGTATGTAGCTGCAGTGGGCAGCTGTCCTGCTTCTGATCTTATCTGCTGACTGCTGCAATAACAGTAGTCCTTGTAAGGACTGCTTTTATTTATTTTTTTGTTGTTTTACTACTACTACTACTACTACTACTACTACTACTACTATAAGAGCCCAGTGCTATTAGTCTAGCAGTGTTGGGGAGTGGGACTGGTGTGCTAATCTGCTGCTCCTAGTAGTTCAGCAGCACCAACTGTAATTTTTTTTTTTTAATATTCATTTTTTTTTTATTTTACTTTTTTTTATTTTACTATCGCTGTAGTAGTGTATAAGTTGACCTTTTAGGCATTATTTGCCCTGTAGGCATTTTTTGCCCAGTGTGTTATTCAACCAACAGCCATCTAGCTGTGTGACCTTGTTCACATTCTGTCTAAATATCCATAATATTACCGTCTCCAGAAAAAACACCGGAGTGACTTTTTTCAAGCAGCCATAATAAATTTTACGTAATCCGTATCCATCGCTGTAGTAGTGTATAAGTTGACCTTTTAGGCATTATTTGCCCTGTAGGCATTTTTTGCCCAGTGTGTTATTCAACCAACAGCCATCTAGCTGTGTGACCTTGTTCACATTCTGTCTAAATATCCATAATATTACCGTCTCCAGAAAAAACACCGGAGTGACTTTTTTCAAGCAGCCATAATAAATTTTACGTAATCCGTATCCATCGCTGTAGTAGTGTATAAGTTGACCTTTTAGGCATTATTTGCCCTGTAGGCATTTTTTGCCCAGTGTGTTATTCAACCAACAGCCATCTAGCTGTGTGACCTTGTTCACATTCTGTCTAAATATCCATAATATTACCGTCTCCAGAAAAAACACCGGAGTGACTTTTTTCAAGCAGCCATAATAAATTTTACGTAATCCGTATCCATCGCTGTAGTAGTGTATAAGTTGACCTTTTAGGCATTATTTGCCCTGTAGGCATTTTTTGCCCAGTGTGTTATTTAACCAACAGCCATCTAGCTGTGTGACCTTGTTCACATTCTGTCTAAATATCCATAATATTACCGTCTCCAGAAAAAACACCGGAGTGACTTTTTTCAAGCAGCCATAATAAATTTTACGTAATCCGTATCCATCGCTGTAGTAGTGTATAAGTTGACCTTTTAGGCATTATTTGCCCTGTAGGCATTTTTTGCCCAGTGTGTTATTCAACCAACAGCCATCTAGCTGTGTGACCTTGTTCACATTCTGTCTAAATATCCATAATATTACCGTCTCCAGAAAAAACACCGGAGTGACTTTTTTCAAGCAGCCATAATAAATTTTACGTAATCCGTATCCATCGCTGTAGTAGTGTATAAGTTGACCTTTTAGGCATTATTTGCCCTGTAGGCATTTTTTGCCCAGTGTGTTATTCAACCAACAGCCATCTAGCTGTGTGACCTTGTTCACATTCTGTCTAAATATCCATAATATTACCGTCTCCAGAAAAAACACCGGAGTGACTTTTTTCAAGCAGCCATAATATATTTTACGTAATCCGTATCCACCGCTGTAGTAGTGTATACGTTGATCTTGTGGGCATTATTTGCACAGTGTTTTCTTCAAACCGCCATCTAGCTGTGTGAGCTTGTTCACATTTTGTCTAAATATTGATAATATTATCGTCTCTAGAAAAACCACTTGAGTTACGTTTTTTCAAGCAGCATTCTTATATTTTACGTAATCCGTATCCACCGCTGTGTATACGTTGACCTTGTAGGCATTATTTGCACAGTGTTTTCTTCAAACCGCCATCTAGCTGTGTGAGCTTGTTCACATTTTGTCTAAATATTGATAATATTATCGTCTCTAGAAAAACCACTTGAGTTACGTTTTTTCAAGCAGCATTCTTATATTTTACGTAATCCGTATCCACCGCTGTGTATACGTTGACCTTGTAGGCATTATTTGCACAGTGTTTTCTTCAAACCGCCATCTAGCTGTGTGAGCTTGTTCACATTTTGTCTAAATATTGATAATATTATCGTCTCTAGAAAAACCACTTGAGTTACTTTTTTTCAAGCAGCATTCTTATATTTTACGTAATCCGTATCCACCGCTGTGTATACGTTGACCTTGTAGGCATTATTTGCACAGTGTTTTCTTCAAACCGCCATCTAGCTGTGTGAGCTTGTTCACATTTTGTCTAAATATTGATAATATTATCGTCTCTAGAAAAACCACTTGAGTTACTTTTTTTCAAGCAGCATTCTTATATTTTACGTAATCCGTATCCACCGCTGTGTATACGTTGACCTTGTAGGCATTATTTGCACAGTGTTTTCTTCAAACCGCCATCTAGCTGTGTGTATTATCGTTTCCAGGAAAACCAACTGAGTTTTTGTTGTTGTTGTTTTTTTAAAAATAATGCCAGGCAAAGGCAGGCCGCCACGCAGAGGCCGTGCTAGGGGCCGTGCTGCTATGCAATCCTGTGGCCCTAGCAAATTGCCCAGTTTTAAAAAGCCAATGACCCTGAACTCCCAAAATGCTGAAGAGGTAGTTGACTGGCTTACACAGCACACCCCATCCTCTACCGTTTCTAACTTTACCACAACATCCTCCTCATCCTCCACTGCTATGGCCACCCCACGTAACACTTCCTCCACCACCGGTGCCCCTTCTTCACTGGAGTCAGAGGAGTTATTTTCCCATGAGTTTCTTGAACTGAGTAATGCGCAACCATTATTGGCAGAAGAAGATGAAGGAGATGAGGACGTTACACCAGATTTAATTCTGGCAGAGAACACGACAGAGATGGACATAATGATGAGTGATGAGGAGGAGGTCCCCGCTGCTGCTTCCTTCTGTGATGTGTCAGAAGAAATTGATGCATCTGAGGAGAATGATGATGAGGAGATTGATGTTTTGTGGGTGCCTAGTAGAAGAGAGCAAGAGGAGGGTAGTTCAGATGGAGAGACGGAGAGTCAGAGAGGCAGTAGGAGAATAAGACTTAGAAGAAGCAGGGAGGACAGCCCGCAGGGATCAGTAGGGCAACAACATGTATCGGCACCTGTGTTCAGCCAGCCAACGCACCCGCCATTGCCGCCAATGCCGCCAACTTCTACTGTTACCGCCAGATCGCACACTTCCAAAAAGTCAGCAGTGTGGGATTTTTTTAATGTGTGTGCCTCTGACAAAAGCATTGTAATTTGCAATGAGTGCAGTCAGAAACTGAGCCTTGGTAAGCCCAACAGCCACATAGGTACAACTTCTATGCGAAGGCACATGAGCGGCAAGCACAAAGCACTTTGGGAGCAACACCTCAAAGGCAACAGGCAAACTAAAAGCCACACTCCTTCTGGTCCAGCATCTTACTGCTCTACCTCTGCTCTCCTTGACCCATCTGAACCACCCTCCACTCCGCCTTCCACCTTGACCACCTGTTCCCATTCCCAGTCATCTGCCACCAGCCAAGTTTCTGTGAAGGCCATGTTTGAGCGTAAGAAGCCAATGTCTGACTGTCACCCCCTTGCCCGGCGTCTGACAGCTGGCTTGTCTGCACTCTTAGCCCGCCAGCTTTTACCATACCAGCTGGTGGACTCTGAGGCCTTCCGCAAATTTGTAGCAATTGGGACACCGCAGTGGAAGGTACCCAGCCGCAATTTTTTTTCTAAAAAGGGAATACCACACCTGTACCAACATGTGCAGAGCCAAGTTACCGCATCTCTGTCACTTAGTGTTGGGCCAAAGGTCCATATGACTACTGACGCATGGTCCTCCAAGCATGGTCAGGGCAGGTATGTCACCTACACTGCCCACTGGGTGAACTTGGTAATGGCTGGGAATGGGAAGCAGGGAATGGGTAGCTCAACAACAACAACAACAGTGGAGTTGGTGTCACCGCCACGGATTGCACGCGGTTCTGCCACCACCTCTACTCCTCCATCGCTCTCTACCTCGTCTTCTTCCTCTTCTTCTTCTTACTCTGCTGCTGGGTCCTCCTTCTCCTCCTCCACACCTGTGCACCCCCAGCTCCCCCTAGGCTATTCGACGTGCCAGGTACGCCGTTGTCACGCTGTCTTGGGGATGACGTGCCTGGAAAGCAAAAACCATACCGGATCTGTACTCCTGTCATCTCTGCAGTCACAGGCCGATCGGTGGCTGACCCCACACCAACTGCAGATCGGAAAAGTGGTGTGTGACAATGGAAGCAATCTGTTGGCAGCGTTGAGACTGGGAAATTTAACACATGTGCCCTGCATGGCACATGTGTTAAATTTAATAGTCCAACGTTTTGTCTCCAAGTACCCAGGATTCCAGGACGTTCTCACCCAGTCCAGAAAGGTGTCGGCCCATTTCAGACGTTCCTACACAGCCATGGCACGCCTTGCTGACATTCAGCAGCGCTACAACATGCCAGTCAGGCGTTTGATTTCTGACAGCCAGACTCGCTGGAATTCAACGCTCCTTATGTTGGAACGTCTGCTGCAACAACAAAGGGCCGTCAACGAGTACCTTTTTGAACTGGGTGGTAGGACTGGATCTGCAGAGCTGGGGATTTTTTTCCCCCGTTACTGGGTGCTTATGCGCGATGCCTGCAGGCTCATGCGACCTTTTGAAGAGGTGACAAATATGGTCAGTCGCACCGAAGGCACCATCAGCGACCTAATACCCTTCGCTTTCTTCCTGGAGCGTGCCGTGCGACGAGTGACAGATGAGGCTGTAGACCAGCGTGACGAGGAGCTGGAAGCGCACGATTTATGGTCGGAATCACCAGAACGAACCCAGGCACCTGCTGCAACGCAGGGAGAGGTGCCAGAAGTGGAGTCAGAGGAGGAAGGTGGCTTTGTGGAGGAGGAGGAGGAGGACCAACAGGAGCAGGCTTCCCAGGGGGCTAGTGGTGACCTTTTGGGGACCCCTGGTCTTGTACGTGGCTGGGGGGAGGAGACCGTGGATGATGCAGTCCTTGATAATGAGGAAGCGGAGATGGATAGCTCTGCATCCAACCTTGTGAGAATGGGGTCTTTCATGCTGTCATGCCTGTTGAAGGACCCCCGTATCAAGAGGCTTAAGGAGAAGGACCTGTACTGGGTCGCAACGCTACTAGACCCTCGGTACAAGCATAAAGTGGCAGAAATGTTACCAACATACCACAAGTCCGAAAAGATGCGGCATTTACAAACCAGCCTGCAAAACATGTTGTACAATGCTTTTAAGGGTGATGTCACTTCAGGAACTCATCAACATTCCAGGGGCAGAGGTGCCAGTAATCCTGCCACGAGCACACCTGCAAGGACAAAGCCCTTTGGCCGGTCTGTAACATCAGACATGCAAATGTTTTTCTGTCCAAGGCAGCGCCACAACCCTTCTGGATCCACCCTCAAAGAACGCCTCGACCGGCAGGTAGCGGACTACCTGGCATTAACTGCAGATATCGACACTCTGAGGAGCGATGAACCCCTGGACTACTGGGTGCGCAGGCTTGATCTGTGGCCAGAGCTGTCACAATTTGCCATGAACCTCTTGTCTTGCCCAGCCTCAAGTGTGCTCTCAGAAAGGACCTTCAGTGCAGCAGGAGGGATTGTAACTGAGAAGAGAACTCGCCTAGGTCACAAAAGTGTCGATTACCTGACCTTTATTAAAATGAATGAGGGGTGGATCTCGGAGGGTTACTGCACGCCGGAAGACTTGTTCTGACTTCTATGCAGCTGTCCTTCTCTTCAAGCCTCATGACTCCACACACAGCTGTCCTTTAGCGTCCTCCTCCCTCCGCCACCGTTACAAACTAGGGTGCAAACCCTACTGGTTTAATTTTTTCTGGCCTCTGTGCTTCAGTGGCTGCGTCCAAAAAAACGGGGCAAACAATGTCTACAAGGTCAACGTATGGCGAAAAATTACTATTTTCAGCATTTATATGGCATATTTTTTCTGGCAACTGTGCTTCAGTGGCTGCGTCCAAAAAAATGCATATTTTCTGCATTTATATGGCATAATTTTTCTGGCCTCTGTGCTTCAGTGGCTGCAACCAAAAAAATGCATATTTTCTGCATTTATATGGCATAATTTTTCTGGCCTCTGTGCTTCAGTGGCTGCAACCAAAAAAATGCATATTTTGTCCATTTATATGGCATAATTTTTCTAGCCTCTGTGCTTCAGTGGCTGCAACCAAAAAAATGCATATTTTCTGCATTTATATGGCATAATTGTTCTGGCCTCTGTGCTTCAGTGGCTGCAACCAAAAAAATGCATATTTTGTCCATTTATATGGCATAATTTTTCTAGCCTCTGTGCTTCAGTGGCTGCAACCAAAAAAATTCATATTTTCTCCATTTATATGGCATAATTTTTCTAGCCTCTGTGCTTCAGTGGCTGCAACCAAAAAAATGCATATTTTCTCCATTTATATGGCATAATTTTTCTGGCCTCTGTGCTTCAGTGGCTGCAACCAAAAAAATTTATATTTTCAGCATTTATATGGCATACTTTTTCTGGCAACTGTGCTTCAGTGGCTGCGACCAAAAAAATGACTATTTTCAGCATTTATATGGCATATTTTTTCTGGCCTCTGTGCTTCAGTGGCTGCGGCCAAAAAAACTGGGCAAACAATGCCTACAAGGTCAACGACGTTGACCTTGTAGGCATTGTTTGCCCAGTTTTTTTGGCCGCAGCCACTGAAGCACAGAGGCCAGAAAAAATATGCCACATAAATGCTGAAAATAGTCATTTTTTGCCATACGTTGACTCAACGTATATGGCAAAAAATGACTATTTTCAGCATTTATATGGCATATTTTTTCTGGCAACTGTGCTTCAGTGGCTGCGTCCAAAAAAACTGGGCAAACAATGTCTACAAGGTCAACGTATGGCGAAAAATTACTATTTTCAGCATTTATATGGCATATTTTTTCTGGCAACTGTGCTTCAGTGGCTGCGTCCAAAAAAAACTGGGCAAACAATGTCTACAAGGTCAACGTATGGCGAAAAATGACTATTTTCAGCATTTATATGGCATATTTTTTCTGGCAACTGTGCTTCAGTGGCTGCGTCCAAAAAAACTGGGCAAACAATGCCTACAAGGTCAACGTATGGCAGTTGTTTAAAGAGAACAGTAGATTACTAGCCAGCAAAGCTACCTAAGCTAAAATGTCCCTCAAATCCCTGCAGACTTCTGTCCCTCCAATACAGAGCAGTATCAAGCAGATTACTAGCCAGCAAACGTACTATCATCTGTCCCTGAAATCACTAACAGCTCTCCCCCTACACTATCTCTTCCAAGCACACACAGGCAGATTTTTCAGATACATTTTTGCCCTTGATCCCCCTCTGGCATGCCACTGTCCAGGTCGTTGCACCCTTTAAACAACTTTAAAATCATTTTTCTGGCCAGAAATGTCTTTTTTAGATGTTAAAGTTCGCCTTCCCATTGAAGTCTATGGGGTTCGCGAACCGTTCGCGAACCGCTCGCATTTTTGCGCAAGTTCGCGAACTTTTTTTCCGACGTTCGCTACATCCCTAATAGGGATCAGAAGTATCAAATTAGGGGTTATAATACGTGTGATACCAATTTTGTTGTATACATGCTGGTGTGCCCATGTGGGTTGGTCTATGTTGGAGAAACCACCCAGAAGGTGAAGGATAGGTTTTCTCAACATAGATCAACTATACACGTGGGCAATAGATCATTGCCAGTCTCTAGACATTGTTTAGAACAAGGACATACATCAGAGGAGCTGAAATTCAGAGTTATCCAACACGTCCCACCTCTGAAAAGAGGAGGAGAGCGTGTTCTAGCATTAAAAAGAGCAGAAGTTAAATGGATTGACAGGCTAGGGACTCTCAGTCCAAGGGGTCTAAATCGTGACTTTGACTTGCATTTATTTTTGTAAAGTACTCATTTAGGGTGAGTAGTAATATTTCGGGCAACTAATATTATTTTGTGTATATTTTTTGAATTTTTTCTTTATAAGTATTTTTGTATTTTTTAAAAAAAAATTTTTTTTTTTTTTTTCTTTTTTGCCATTCATTTGTTAACTTTTGCTTTTTATTTTGGCATAATCTGCTCAAACAACTGCAATCATCAGATATAGTGAAAAATGCCCATGTAATTTGCTGTTATTGATATATTTCTTTTCTTTGGTAACTATGGACTCTGCATAGTAACGGGAGGGTGGAGATATGTGGTGACTGACGTGCAGATCCGGCCTCCAGGTGAGGAAGCATCATCACAGTTACTTACCACGTATGCCCCGCCTAACGAGGAAGCAGAAAGTGTGTGCAATGGAGTCCTACACGCTACTACACGATACATACGCTTGAGAAAGGGAACGGATGTGTCCCGAAACGTCGCGTGAGTGTGGATGGATATAGCGTTTATGCTGGACTTTTAACAGATAAGTGTCTTGATACAAATGACGCTGCTACTATGTTGTGAATAATGCCATTTTGTGATACATTTTAACAAGCTAATAAAAGCTATGTTTTAAATATGGAGTGCGATCTGGTTGGACCAATATAACTAAGAAGCGGAATTACTCACTGCTATTGGGATCAGCACCCTTGACTCTGATATACATTGGGATTAGTGCATCATAAACGTTGGAATTGTATATGTATATCTATATATATATATATATATATATATATATATATATATATATATATATATATAGTATATTGTGTGTCTTTCCATCTTTCCCTTTAGTGGAGACACAGATCTTCTCCACTAAAGGGGCTGTGGTTCCCTTGGGCTGGTACAGAACCCCAAAACATAATGTACAACATTTCTGCCCAACTTCTTTAGTTAAGCTTTAGTTCTCTTTTAAAACAAATATTATTGTGTGCCCCATCTGGAATGTTGCTATAGTTGGTGAAACATTTTTTAGATTATAGGCATCCTTTAATCAAAAGCTATGGTCAATAGTATCCCTGCATGAATTCTCTCCATATATATATATATTAATGCGGAAGGTACTGTCTCTGACTTCCACTTTACGGGTGCTTGGCCAAGTAAATGTATATAATTGTTCAAGAGGGACCAGCACACAGATTTTTTTAAATTCACCAAATATTTATTGCAACATCACAAAAGCACAGTAATGCTGCAATAAATATTCTTGAATACCCTCTTGAACAATTATATACATGTGTGTGTGTGTGTGTTTTGTATACCAACTTTTATACAATATACAATCCAGTAAAAGCTGAAATTAAATAGTGTCATGTAGTGTATAACATCCCTGACAAACACAGCAAAATAAATGCAGAATAAACATCAAGTATAACATAGTATGTCAGAAATACATTTTGTGAATTTAGTGGAAGTCTTCACCTCAGAAAATGTATTTCCCCAAAATGTAAGGTCATGTGATTAAATGGAACAGGTACAGACAGATACAGAGGTTAGTCTGCTCTATTTCACCCCACTGTCCTCCTCCCTGTACTCTAGTTTTGTCACCAGGATTCCATGTGAGAAGCACATCTTGGCATGTCAGTCAGGAAGGGGTAAAACTGCAGCAAGCTGACTCAGATTAAATACATATTTCTAACCATGGGATAAAGGGAGCAACACATACATGTTATACACAATACACAAATAATTGTTCCCTTCTCATTGCCTAAGTCTCTGAATGTATGTGTGATATAATAAATAGAAATATATATGAGCAACTGGCAACCTGGTTTGTGGAATAAATACATATTTATAACTACTTGGGATCTTATAAACTCACTGTACTCCTGGAGATGCTGTACATGGCTAAACCTGAGCTTCTATTTAGCATACAGCGTTTCTTCCAGAGACATCAGCTCTGAGCTGTGCAGGTCCCGCCCACTCCCCTCCCGGTCATCAGTCAGCTGATCTCTCAGCCTGTGTGAGACTACGGGAGCTGCAAGTGAAACAAAGTTACTGCGTTCTATAGCAAGGTATTGCTAGAATCAGTCTTTAAAATCCCCCCCCGTTTTAACGACATTTACTGTGCTGGTTTGGGAAGGCTTAGCCTCCCCAAGCCTTCAATAAAATCCGCCCATGAGTAGGACTGAATAGAAAGTTAAGGAATAAGAAAACAACATCAAGAGCAGTCATTTTTTGGTTGCAGGGGTCAATGACCCACATTTGAAAGCTGGGAAGATGTAGCAGAAGAAGGTAAATTATTCAAAAAGCCATAAAAAACAATTGCAAAGTTGCTAGGAATAGGACATTCTATAACATACTAAAAGTTAACTTAAAGGGGTTATTAACCTTCAAGGTAACTTTTGGTATGATTTAGAAAGTTCATTGTTATGATTTGTAATTTGAATTATTTAGCTTTTTATTCAGCAGTTTCCAATTTCAGCAACCTGGTTGCTGGGATCCAAATTACCCTACAACTGATTTAAATATGAGACTGGAATATGAATAGGAGAGGATCTGAATATAAAGATGAGTAATAACAAGCAACAATTACAATACATTTGTAGCCTTACAAAGCATTTGATTTTTAGATGGGGACAGTGATCCCCATTTGAAAGCTGGAAAGATTCAGAAGAGGAGGGCAAGTCATTTTATAACAAATAAATAATGAAGACCAATTTAAAAGTTGCTTAGAACTGTCCATTCCATTGCATACTAAAAAGTTAACTTACAAATAAAACCACACCTTCAAGAGGACAGTGGCAGAGCAATGGGGTTTAAACAACATGATGAGTAGGCTAGAGCACTATGGCGCTATTTGTTCCAAAAATCATCCCTTCTGGGCCTGTAGGCCCCTTAATTTCTTTCCAATAAGAGCAAATTATACCACCATCAACCATTGTTCAGTAAGCACTGTGCTACAGTTTAGGAGGGAATATGCCATATATGCTATTTTACTGATATGTTCTTTTAAAATCACACTTGTGAGTAGTATTTTAATGAATACAATCATTTAATAATCTACACTATTGTTGCTTGCCATTTGTTCTTTTGTTTATAACCTGAAAATGAATCTGTGCCTTAATACGTAACCAGTTAAGCATTTTTTCATTTTATTTCTTTAAAGTAATGAACATTCACCAGACAAAGCACATTTAGATGCATATCTCATCTTCAGGTATACTCAGGAAACCTGATTAATTTGTAATAACCAGTATCAGACATGGAAGGTAAAACAAAGCAGAACATTTCAATTTCAAAATACTGCCTGCAACCCTGAATAACCATTTGAACCATCCCAATAGTGAGTCAGATAAGATAAGCATGGCATTAACTGTAAGTTCCTTTAAATACAGTAAACAGATGTTTAAGTCATTATGCAGTCACCATCTCAAGCCCCAAAGTGCAATTAAGAAACCCGTTACCTATAGGGTCATTTACCCTCCAAAACTTAAAGGGGTTGTTCACCTTTGAATCAACTTTTAGTGGGATATAGAGAGTGATCTTCTGAGACAGTCTGCAAGTGGTTTATTATTATTTGTGTTTTTTTAGTTATTTAGCATTTTATTCAGCAGTTCTCCAGTTTGCAAACTCAGCAATCTGATTGCTGTGTTCCAAATTTCCCTTGCAACCATGCATTGATCTGAATAAGAGTAATAAGAATAGGAATATGAATATGAATTGGAGAGGACCTGAATAGAAAGATGAGTAATAACAAGTAGCAATAACAATACATTTATAGCCTTACAGAGCATTTGTTAGATGGGATAATTTAGATCCCATACCTGTATATAAGAATGCTATCTGTTAGAAAGGCATCCAATGGGTTGTAAACATCAATAAGTCTTTCATTACCATCTCTCTTGGTAGGGAATGCCAAAAAATGAATGCAATTACTGAAGAGAAGGTCCTGCTAGTTAATAAAACCTATTTTCCTTCAGTGTCCTTTTGTCACCTTTGCCATCCTATAGAAAGAAAAGTTCACTAGATAAATATTGATCTTGCATATGTATGTAAAGGTCGATTATATCCCCTCCAAGGGACCACTTTCTAAGAAAGAGAGAACCATGCAAGCTGAAGCAAACAGCTAAGTTATTCTGTTTTGGTACCATTAGTAAAAGCAGCCTGTTTGCCTTCTTCCAAAGTACTGATTTATACCCTGTACAGCTCTGAATTACAGGATGGCCATCTCCCATAGACTCCAAATAATTCACATTTTTAAAAAATCATTTCCTTTTTCTCTGTAATAATAAAACAGTACCTTGTACCTGATCTAACTAAGATATCATTATTCCTTATTGGAGCCAAAAAAATCATATTGGGTTTAATTAATGTTTAAATGGGGGAGGTGGGACACAGCAGAGAGAAAACTGGGGGAGGTGGGGCACACCAGAAACCCCAAGATAAGGACACCCCCCAACAAAGGACCTCCTCCCACAGACTATCCAATTACACCTACACTCCAGTGCTGATGCTTTTCAGCTCTGAATATCACTCATGGCATTCTGTCCCCCTGTGCTCCTCCACTGATCTAAATTGCCTGCTGATGTTGCTAGGACTACAGGGCCGAACTGGACCGGGGCCCACAGGGTTATCTCCCGGTTTCAGAGACAGATTATATATATATATATATATATATATATATATATTCTAACACATGTTGACACACAAAAGCACACACATATATACATATACAAAGCTGAGAGTACCATAGCCCTGGATATTATGCCTGTCCATGGTCCAAATCATTCAGCTCACTCTTCATTAATGAAATCTGTCATCACAACATTTCACAGGGAATTCCTTATCCTCACGTTAAAGCAGCATTGTGTTTTCATCCCTTTTATACAAGACAGCACTTAGTAGCCACTGACACTGTCTAGAGTTGCACAGTCCGTTATCCACAACACCACCCGCATCCTTATCAATTAAGAAGTCCCCCAACACACTGTCATTTAGTGTATAACTAACATTTATGTTATTTCTACCCAAGTGAATAACATTGCATTTATCAAGGTGAACCTCATTTGCCAATTTGATGTCTTGATTCCCAGTTTAATCAACTACCTCTGCAAAGTACATTATTGTTTATGAAATGTGCAGTCTTTCACAATTTTTGGTTATCTGCAAAAAGAAAAAGAAATTAAACTTCATTTGAATCTTTAAATGTCCCTGGCCAAAGGCTGGACTTACGAGTGCACTTGCAGATCAGGCATTTGTCAATTGAAAACTTGGCAGCCAACATGCCTGACCTACAACTGCACTCACAAGTCCAAGAGGTTGCTGTTAAAATAACCGGAGAGAGATTTTGAGATACAGATCCATTAATCACCTGGGAAAGAAAATGCCTGGATTTGTGTTGTATGCCATTGCATAGCAGCAGTTTTTTATTATAGTAATGTGTTTGATGGGACTTTTGATAATACATGCAGCATTTGTCAACTGCACCCAAAAGCAGGCACTTCAGAAGTGTCTTTATATGGCCCAGCAGATAAGTAGTAGGTTATAGTTACGGTAATGTAGGTAAAATATTTACTAAAGAATACTGTGCCAATTTATTCCAAGTCCCTCTGACCTTTGATTCAGTTTTCAGTTAGTGTAGGTAGTTCTTGCAGATAATTGTTACCCATATCATTGTTACCAGTGACAGGGGAACAAAGTTACACCTTTATTCCAAAAATGTGAAACCCCCTTACATGCATTGAGAACAGATTAAATGGCTGTGGCCTCTGGCTTAATTACATTATCATACATAAAGGTTCCATAGTTTTAATATGTAGGACTTGTTTTAAACATAGATATGGTTTTTGTTACTTTCTTTCATTAAGCAGTGCAGATCAGTGATATTTTGATTTAAGTATTTTGATTTAACACATGATGCCACCTCATTTGTTCTTCACAAAAAATGTAGGGAGGGGAGTTAATTCACTTCCCTGTTAACCCACTTTAAAGTAAACTTTTCCTTATATTTAAACCTGAAAAATGGGTAGCAGCTGGTGAAAGGGAGAGTTTGTTTATACAGAGAGCCTTGTCTGATCCTAGAGGGAAAGCATGAGGCATTTAAGCTAAATAAATGTGGATACCCCTTTAAATGAATACTGTTGCCACAGGCTATTATCACATAGGGCATTTAAGATCTCTGCTGCGTTCTTGTGGAAAACAACTGTGGTCTAAATTGTACTGCTCTGATTACAGATGGACCTCTGCTCATAGATGCTCAAATGAGCAATGTTTTTTAACACGCATGCCAGTTTTTGGATTTCACATATGTATATATTTAAAAAATGGAATGATTTTCCATTTCCATAAAAGCCCTTATCTCTTATCCCACTCTAAATCAGAGCAATACCTAGGTTACGAATAGCTGCTTCTTATCTCAAGGTTACAAGGTTGGTGGCAGAAGGGAGGGGTTTGTTTATACAAAGGACTTCTCAATGGTTTTCTCTACGTTATCCTCTTTGTGACAATGTGCCTGCTGGGGCTTTTGTTTTACTGACCAAATCTCATTAAGTAGTATAACAGCCCCATGACAGTATTCAATTCAGGTAAGACATCAGGTGTGTGAATGGCAGGAAGTAACCAATGTGCTGTATAACCCTGGGAAGTCATGTATTGAATTTCTGTGAATATATAAATGATTTCATAAACGTACTTGAGGATGTAAAGGCCTTATTCATAATGACCTGCACATTATGCAAAGTCCAAAAAAAGTTTAAATCGCTCATTGCACAAATGTAGACTGTGCCCAGAATGGAACTCTGCCTGCATTAGGCAGCATTAAGTGGGCTAGGGGGAGAGGGGATGCCTACGTGACCCCCCCCCACCCCTACCATGTGTTTGCATCCCGTAGTACTTCTGCACTTGAAGCACCTGGGGTCATAAATGAACCTTTAAGTATAGGTGGTTAGGAAAAAGAGACCTATAGCTGGCCAGTGGTAGAAGGCAGGCAGCAGACAGAACACATTCTTAAGCATGTACTAGGTCGGGGCATATGGCAGGCAAGTGAAATACCATGCCAAGCAGAAGACAACAATGTCAAGAAACAGGACAATGGTCATAATGAATGTAAAGAGCTGCATAACTTGCTAATGCTGTATAAATAAATGATGATAATAACCAGGAGATACAAAAGTAATAACATTATAACAGGGCAGACACCCAGGAGGCAAGACCACAGTAATCTAGCAATGGCAAGGGGGGAGTGGCAGGTTTAAATAGGCCCTTGATGTCTACATTACTGGCATCTGCCCTAAATGAGATTTTGCAGATGGTAATTGAGGAGGGAGCAAATGCTTATCTGGATTGCCAGTAACCATGAACATATCCTTCAGAGGCTCAGAAAATATACTGGGAGATTAACACGCAGGTTTCAACTCGTGATGCGTCTTAACAACTATGCAGATAACATTTTTAAATATTTAGGTATCTAAAAAAATATTTAAATATTTAGGTATCTAAAAAAATATCCTTGCTAAGTAATATTTAGGTAGCTTTGCATATCTCTGTGTTAGCCATGATCTAATCATTTGTATCTTTCTACTGCTCATACAGGCCTTTAGACACTGTCAGATTTTAGTTCAACTAATGTAAATTTCCATTAATTATCAGTCATTCTGTATTTTACAAACATCATTAAAATATCATCACTCTGACTGATTTGGGAGATCCAGTCGCAAGAAGGTGCTATGACTTGGCACATGAACTACAGTATGTAGAATTATATATGGCATTTATCAGTTATGCATGCACTAATAGCACAGCCCAAGACCCACTGAACCATATATTCCCCGAGGTCATGCTTGCTGTATTCTGTGAATCGCTGTGCATGAGTGAATTAGCTTGGATTCTAAAAATACTGGAAAAGGGAAAAGTTCACCACGGCTCCATACCATTCCGACAAAATCTGCCTGGGACCACATATAAAAGACGTAGGAGGACTTGGCTGACATGACAACCTCTCTCCACTTAATAGTTTGTACCAAACAGATTTTTGTGGTCTGATGGCACCTTCAATAGCCAAGCATTGAATGTTCTTTATATTGACAGTAAGAGATATAGAGGCCGATTCACAAAAGGTTGTTATTCCTTAACGCACAGTTTTGTGCGTTATTTAAGGCACATTATTTAAGGAACAATTAAGCAAAGTATTTTCGCATGCGCTAATAGACATCTTGCAAATGATTCTACATTTCTGCACAGCGGTATTCTAATCGCATTCTGATACTTATAGAATAGAATTAATCCTAAAGCATTATTCACTAACATTGTTTAAGCAAAAAAAGCATAAAATTGTGTGATAATTACTGTGAAATTTAACACCTCCCAGGAGTAGGCGTTACTAAACAACATCAGATGGATTAATAGAAGAAGATGTAGGGAGGAGTTGTAGGGCAGCAATTAAAGACCTTTATGAGGAACTGGAGCCTTATCTACAACTACTACTAACACATTTTCATGATACCTTGGGCAAATCCAGAATGCACTACGTTCTCTGTCATGAATTATATTAAGTTTCCCATGGAAAGGAATGACTACAATACTGTAAAAAGAGACTTCTACCCTGACAGTGGCAATGACAGTGACCAAATGTTGCCAAATGCCATGCCAGTGCTAAAGAGCAAATTCCATTTTTTACTGGGGCTACTATCACTTCACTAATAAAGATGGACTCTGTCAGCTGCATCTCAGCCTGATATATCACATGCTCCCAGGGCCGACCTTCACGGGGGGCGCAGAGGGGACAATTGTCCTGTGCATGGTGGCTTTTGGCTCTTAAAGGGGTGGTTCACATATAAGTTAACTTTTAGTATGTTATACAAAAGTGCTTATGATTAAGGGATTGTGTCCCGAAACACATAAAAGTGTATCACCACTGCAATAAATCTGCCTCTATTTTTACCGGCGTGCCTTCTCCTTCTTTGGTTTGGAGAATTTGCACCGTGGGGACGCTGTGGACAGAACACCCGGCACAGAGAATAGGTGCAGCCCTATTAGATAAAGAGCTTGGAGCGGTTCCTTTGGTTGAGGTTGATTTTTAAGAAACTTTTTCAATTGTTCTTTATTATTTATTTTCTATAGTTTTTGAATTATTTGCCTTCTTCTGACTCTTTCCAGCTTTCAAATGGGGGTCATTGACCCCATCTAATAAACAACTGCTCTGTAAGGCTACACATGTATTCTTATTGCTACTTTTTATTACTCATCTTTCTATTTAGGCCTCTCCTATTCATATTCCGTTCTCTTATTCAAGGTAATGCAAGGTTGCTAGGGAAATTTGGACCCTGGCAACCAGATTGCTAAAATTAGAAACTGGAGAGCTGGTGAATAAAAAGCTAAATAACACAAAAAACGCAAATAATAAAAAATGAAAAACAATTCCAAATTATCTCAGAATATCACTCGCTACATCATACTAAGGGGCAGATTTACTATGGGTCGAATATCGAGGGTTAATTAACCCTCGATATTCGACTAGGAATTGAAATCCTTCGAATATCGAAGTCGAAGGATTTAGCGCAGAAAATTCGATCAAACGATCGAAGGATTATTCATTCGATCAAACGATTAAATCCTTCGAATCGAACGATTCGAAGGATTTTAATCCAACAATCGAATGAATATCCTTCGATCAAAAAAACTTAGGCAAGCCTATGTGGACCTTCCCCATAGGCTAACATTGACTTCGGTAGCTTTTATCTGCCGAACTAAGGGGTCGAAGTTTTTTTTAAAGAGACAGTACTTCAACTATCGAATGGTTGAATAGTCGAACGATTTTTAGTTCGCATCCTTCGATAGTCGTAGTTGAAGGTCGAAGTAGCCCATTCGATGGTCAAAGTAGCCCAAAAAAAACTTCGAAATTCTAAGTTTTTTAACTTCGAATCCTTCACTCGAAGTTAGTGAATCGGCCCCTTAAAGTTAACTCAAAGGTGAACAACCCCTGTAAGGGTGGCCCGCCGTGCTGCACTTACTTGAATTAGCCAGGCACTCCGCCTATCAGTGTACTGGGATGGACCAATCGGCCTTGCACCCCCAGCAGATAAAGCTGGTAATTTACTAATTCTGCACTGCCCACCCCAACCCAGAGTGGCCTGGCTCGCCCCAACCCTGATTGGCCCAACCAGCCTTCAACTCTGATTTGCTCAGCCCCCTTCCAGCCATGACTGGCTGAGTCTGCCCCCCAACCAGATTAGCCCAGCCCTCCCTATTGTGAAACAGACAGGGAGAATGTTTAAGAGAGAAAAAAAGTAAGAAAAAGAGCTGACATACTGGAAGAAGGAGAAAAGACAATGGCAAAGAAAGCAAAAAAGCAGGACAGAAAAAAATGGAAGAGAGGTACAATTCCATTCATAGCCTTGAAAACAACTTCACTGTAATTCCATAGATGTAGCAGTACTTGGACCCCCTCTCTAGCCCTCCCAGCCATGTGTCTATTGGCTGCAGTGTACTTTATCTGGATGGCACTTTATTAGACAAGCTCCTTTTCTCTCCCATTCCCGTGTCAGCTCATAGGAGAAATGTAAAAATGAACCAGCAGCACACTGATTTTAAGTGACGCAAGTGAATCCCTTGTTTATTTATCCCATGTACATACAAGGTAAGGGGAACATTGCAGACCCCACTTCTACTCCCCACTTATCAAGCCTAGTGACTACAAGTAAAGCCAATGTTTTATAGCATGCACTTGAGGAGTGGCTTATGACTCCTCCCATTCATGGTGACTTCACAGTGAATAAACATGGAAAATAGAACAAATAAAAATAATCATAAAAAATCTTGTAAATGTCCATATTTCAGTCCATTAGTGCAAATCCGTGTACCTGTGTACAAAATTAACGTGTAATAATATAATATATTGGAGATACATTATTCGACTGATTCTGCACATGGTACTCAATTCATATGCAGATCCTATTGTTGACTCTCAGTATACCTCATAGACCAATTAGTAACCTTTTGAATAAAAAAAAAAGATTAAGTTAAAAATTTTAACTATTAAACAGATAAATTACAATATTCGTTCCATTATTATCTACATTTTTGTATGTAACCCATGCCTTACTTAAAAATAAACATCCCAGGGGTATATTCTCTGTTTAAACCTCGTGGCCATATTGTGTCAAGTTTGTGTATCCAATACATTTCCTGATATTTCAATCGGAGTAGTCTCTCCTTGGCACATCCACTGTTTCTATTACTTGAAATTTAAGTTGGCTTCTAGAATGTTTAGCCTGATGAAAATGTTGGGGGACAGGTAAAGTGGTAATTTCTCTATGTATTGTAGACTTATGTTTTGAGATTCTATCTTAGATTTTTTGAGTGGTTTCACAAATATAAATTAGACCACAAGGGCACTTAAATAGATAACAAAAGATGATTAACAGGTGAAATATTCCTTGATTGTATATTGTTTGCCTGTGTGTGGATGTTAAAAATTATTGTCTTTCGCTACCGAATTGCACTGTATACAGTGTAAACAAGGAAACATGCCAAATTTTGGATGTTGTAAAAAATATTGGGTGCCCTTTCACTGAGGACCAATATCTGCTTTAACTAGCTGGTCCCATATTTTTTTGCCCCTCTGGTATATCATAAGAGGGGGTTGCTGAAAATGTGGAATATGAGGAAGGCAATTCTTCAGTAAATGCCAGAGTCCTAAACCGTGAATAAAGGAAAATGTTGTCATTATATTGCTGGTTAAGGTGCCAGGACTTATGTACTTATTTTACCGTATCAATACAATATCAAACTGCCAAACAAACTCTTGCCCCCACATGTAATAAAATGCACTAAGTTTGCCCAGGAGCAGTAACCAGTAGCAACCAATAAGATGTTTGCTTTTAAACATGTGACCAGGAAATTCTACCTGCTGATTGGTTGCTATAGGTTACTGCCCCTGGGCAAACTTAGTGCCTTTAATTACATTACCCCCTTTATTTGTTACTCTATTATTATGCATTTTTGCCATCTTTCAAATTTTTTTAAAGGCTGTTTTTTGAGGGCTGTTTTTTTCACAAGAGGGTTTGTTAGCTGGGTGGGAATTGCAAAATTTTGGTTGGGAGTTTTGATGGGATTTTGCCTTCAGTTAAAAGGAAAAATATAACCTCCTTTTTGAGATGAGCTTATTCAGTTGGGCTTAATGCAAAATTTTTTTTAAAAAATGTTAAACATAGCATACCTGATTCCACAGATTAAATAACCTACCTCTGTTCCCAAGCAACTAGTTCCCACCACTCTTAGGCTTACAGTGTAATCCAACCTTTCCCTCATCTTATTCGTCGAATTAATGGATTCTGGGACCTGAAGTCTTTCTGCTTTCTAGAGAATCGGTGTACCACCTTCTAATAAAAGAAGAAGGACTTCAAGTCGCAGCATTAGTGATGTGCAAATTTCTCCCGTAACTCAAGATGTTGACGCCGGTGTTAAAGGCAATTGGCGTCCGAATTGTGTTGACATGCAACGGTTTTGATGCAAGCAAAATGCAGAAATTCACTGTGAATTCGTGCCTGCCGAATTTACTCACCCATCACTACCCAGCATCCATCACTTCATAATGGGACATTGTGAGGGAGGGAATTATATGACACTGTGAGCAAAAGGGGAATGGTTCATCAGAGTATTAGGTCAAAAGGAGGTGTATTTTCTAGGCATGCACCGAATCCATTATTTGGGATTCTTTAGCCAAATACTGAACCAAATCCTAATTTACATATGCAAGTGGTAAAACATTTTTTTACTTCCTTGTTTTGTGACAAAAAGTTGCATGATTTCCATTCCTGCCCCTAATTTGCATATGCAGAATCCCGAACCGAAGACTGGATTTGGTGCATCCCTAGTATTTCCATTTACTATTCTGGTTTTGTTCTCAATTGATTGCTCATTAACGGTGTGTTTTTTTTCAAAGTAAGGAACCACTCACTAATTTTTTTCTCATTGTTCAGCAGAAATACCTGCTATTGAGGGGCTATAGACTGCCTACTAATGACACATCCAGGGTATGTCCATTGTCACTGTCATGAGTTCGATGTCAAGGATAAAGTCCCTATGAGTGACAGGCGGGGCAGTCCTGTCAAATGACATACAATTAGCATGACTGTCATACCTTTCTTAGTGTAACACCACCCTAATGCCTGAAGAACATAAAGTTCAGCCACCATTTCCCTTCACCAAGCTATGCGTATTTATCAAACATATTTAAAAAGAATATCAACCCTAAAAATAATGTTTTGTCTAATAATAGAAAACATAATTCTAAGCAGCTTTGCGATATACATTGTGTGTTCGCATTTGTAAGAGTCTGTGTGTTTGGGTGAAATGCAAGAAAGAGCACGTGTTCACCCATTTTCAACCACATGTATATATATTTCAGATATTTTTATATTCACCAGTTAACCAAAATTTATATTTTTGGAAAAAAAACATTGGAAGGTGTCTGTCCTCCTGTTGCTTATTCATTTACTGTATCCTTCAATTATCATTATTTATTTCATATATTGCTGGCACTATAAATAACCTATTACACACAGACACTCAGAAAAAAAGTCTTTTCATGAGCATATCAGATCTAAGCTTGTAGGTTTGTATGCTAAGAGGATCAGTGCACTCCTCTTCCCACATCAGCCAGGAGTGGGAGGTATACAGAGGCGGGCTGCAAAATCCACGTCCTCCTCCAAACTGAAGCTGCTGACAGCTGATTAGAAGGAGATACTTACTACAGTAGCTTCCCACAGTCTCCAAGCATCATTTTCATCATTTTGCTGCACACAAAATAAAAGGCTTGCACCATGAGCAACAAATATGATGTTATCGTGATTGGAGCAGGCATTTCAGGTAGGTAAACTGCACCCCTGCCTTGGCAGAGAAGCTTTGCAACAAAAAAGTATCTGTTCTTGATATAATTACATTTTCACTGTTTGCATAATATTTTCCCTTTGGTGTTAGACACATAGCAAGATGTTTCTTTATTATGAACCACATGGCTATATTGATAGGGATCTGTTCAATGTTCATGTCTTTCGAGTTGCCTAATCCAGGGTTATCCTGCTAGAAACTAGTAATCTGTCTGGGGCTGCATTCTTTATGCTGACAAAGAACACCAGTCTACAAGATTATAATTAGGTTCATTTGCAACACACACAATGGGATTTGGTTGAGGGTGCCACTGTAATTATCTGTAGGATATGAAGATACAGGATTTCCAAAAATACTATATATCTATATCTATATCTATATATATATATATATATATATATATATATATATATAAATATGTATATTGTCAGTGCACAATGAATGTATTCAATGAGTTTTATTCTGTGCATTCATGTCTTTGTGTATTCTGTAAACACTCCAACCTGTTGTTCCATTGATTGCTAGGTGAGCAGACACATCAGAATAGCAGACATGCTACATGTTGCTTGACTGCACAGCCCTGCAGTTCGCATCTGTATTCACAGCCCCATTGTTGCAAGGCAGACAGGGAGCCTAATGCTGGAGGCAGCAGTGGAAGGGGAATGGGAGGGGAGGCTGTCAGAGAGTTGACATTATAAGCACATTTGATGGAAGTGAACGGCCATTAAAGCAGATTAGATTTGCTACTGCATGAAGGAGATGGATAACTGTACTCTGGAAAATGGGAGGAGGTGTAATTTCTGTTAATAAATTAGTATATGTGGGAATTGCATGTTTAGTTAACTGTTTACCTAGAAAGACCCATAAATAACTGCTCCATGCTGTTTGTATTGACAAATTACTTTTTAAATTCTGACTTGATATGAAAACCAATTAACACACAATATAAATGGCTTTATTAATATATTCAAATAGCACATGCTTTTATACTGCACTCTATTTTTTTAAAAAAAATATTTGTTTCAGCAGCTGCAATATCTTTTAGGGAATTCATTTCCAACCTGTGTCTTTCCAGTAGTTGTTGATTGACAAGTACAATATCCACAAAACCAAAAGCTGGAGGACCTTGCTTAGTGATAGCAGCTCTTTAGCTGTGGTGGTTGCCAAGCAGGGCTTACAGGCTCTATTTGCTTAGCATGTAACAGATAAGTCAACATACAATTGTAACTGGAATGTTTAAGGATGGGAGCCAACATAGGAAGAACAGCTGATACCAAATAGGCCTTGTGCTCCAGAGAGATTCAATTATTCTATTTGGAATATGCAACATTGAAATTTATATACAATACATAAGGGGGCAGTATGAAGGCCTCTCCCAACCTGTATCTTACCTGCCCCCTAACTTCTATGTCATTCAAATGCATAAGTTATTGTCATGGCCTGGGCATGCACAGAAAAATTTCCAGTGGGAGACAACTAAGCTAATATCACATAGGGTAGCATCCCACTGAAGATTAAACTTTCATGGCAATGTAATAGATAACCTATTTCATTTCTGAAAAAACAGTTATAACTGTTATTGTTATTTAGTGCTACCCTGCTCAGACTCAGTTTTAAATAAAACCTACATAATTCAGTTATTAGGAACACATTTCCTCCATCCTAAGCCCTTCGACTAACATGGTAACAGCAAATGAACATTCCATACTACTTGCATGTTTTTAGCTCAGCCGCCCCCCTGCAAATGCTACAGGTTAGCTGCTGCCTACCAATTAACTTTATTACTGGAACTACAGGCTTCCCTTCAAATCCTCCTTAGTCCCTTCTGATATCACTGTGTGAGTAAAAGATGATTAAGGCTTTCCTTCAGATGGGAAGCATAAAAAACATTTTAAAGTCAGGGTGGGGCATCTGCCCGCTCTTTCCCCTTTATGTGGACACCTATGGTTACTATAGGCATCATCAGAATGACAAAAGGTACAATGGAGCCCAGGAGCCTCATTTACAATGCATAATGCCGGGTACAATTTGCAAAAAGCAATCTGGCTTCAGTTTGCCTTTTTTGCACTTTGCAGGTGTTGTCCTGAATTGTGTAAATTGCAGCTGGTCTCTGCACTCCTCTTATAGGTGCAGAGACATGCAGCATGCCTTATGGATCGAGCACTCACTGTGTTAGTCTAAGAGGGGTAGTAGGAGGCACATAGCCCCCCAACCTACAGATATGCAGTTCTAACTTGCGTGATATATACAAGTTAGGGAGTGGCAGAAGGCACTGGGCCCTTTCCTTATCACCTGCCCTGGTCAATGCTGAGCTGCACCTCCTGAGGCTGCTCTCTGTACTGGATTATTGATCAGCACTGCAAAGACCAGTAACCCGCTTTGTAAGTGAGCACTAATGAGTGGACCAGTGGCATTGGGGAGATGGACTGTGAGATCAGGGAGTGGGTCAGTGACATTTAGGTGTGAAACACTGATGTTGTTGGTGGGGCTATGATGTCACACACTGCAATTGAGTGGCATTTTTCCAGGGTTTTATAACCCTATAACCCTGGATAGGAGTCTTTAAAAACTAGTCTGTCTGGTCCAAAACCAGACAGGTAACAACCATAGTCATGAGTTTATATCACATTCACCACTCATGACATACACAAAGATCAGACAAATCTAGGGTGAAGCTACAGCAAAGGTGTAATTTTTAGCCCAAATTTTATTCCAGAGCCATATATATACATACATACACTATGGGGCCCAATGATATCTGATGGTGGCTCTGCAGCCAGTTTTAAAATTACACTACAGATTCTTATGCTGCCATGGAAGGGACAATGAAAGCTGCCAACTTGGCCCCTAGAGAGCAAGCTGATAGGCACATATTAGTTTATAAGCACTGGCACTTATAAACATATAAAAAGATATAGACCCTTTAAAAACAATATTCTTATAAATTCGTATAAAGGTATACTGTTAATCTGTGCCTAACTAGAGACTCAAGTATTGTGTGCAGTACACCAAGGGGATTTTTATGGGTAGTGCTCTGCCTTAAAAATTTCCTTATGATCAAATTTAAACCTTGAAAAATATCCACACATGGTGCAAGTAGATAACAGCTAACATAGTATACCCCTTTACAATCACTTTGATTCAGTGAGAACCTGTGTTCCTCCTTATATTACTTTCAGTCTTGTTGGTTGATAGATATTTTACCATTGAAAACTTTGCTTTTTGGCTGAATAATCTATCTAAAAGATCATGTCACACTTTGCTGCATGTGTCATATTTGAATTCATATTTGATCCCATATGAAAAGGCTTGCATCAGGCCAACCCAACCAATGCAAATTCAAAGAAGGTTTTCCACCTAAAATCATTCTACTCTAAGGGGTTGTTCAACTTTAAATGAACTTTTGGGATCATATAGAGAATGATATTCTGAGACAATTTGCAAGAGACAGAAACATTCAACTTTAAATTTAAAAAATTAAAAATGGAAAGCAATTGAAAAAAAAAGCCTTCATTTCTGGTGAACAATCTGAAAACAACTGAACTGGAAAAGTGTTTCGAAGGTGAAAAACCCCTTCAACATTATTCACAGATAGTGTTGCCACCGGGCCGGTATTTTACCGGCCTAGCTGGTAAAACACCAGCCAAGGCCGGGGCCGTAGGCCTGCCTACACCCAGAAGGATTAGACTATATGCTATAAAAGAAAAATGTACTGAAAGAGATAAGGTGGTCATACACTATAAGATCCACCCGTTTGGCAAGGTCACCAAACGAGCAGATCTTAACACGTTATGCCCACTAACGGCTGGGCGATATCAGCCCTGGGGCCGAACGATCGGATTACAATAGTACGAATGGCCTCCGAAGGGTTGCAGGACCGCATCAACTAGCATCAACTAGGCGATGCGGTCCTTCAAACTTGACCGATCAATATCTGGCCTATTTTTGGCCTGATAACGATCGGGAGGACCCATTGGGAGCCCCCACACATGGGCAGATAAGATGTCAATTCGGTCTAAAGGACAGATATCGGCAGCTTTAATCTGTCCTTGTATGACTACTTTGGTTGCTTTAGAGCCTAAGAGAATCTATAGAGCCTATATAAAATATCTATCTATAGAGCTTAGAGAATCTATAGTAGTTCCATATGTCATTGCCCTAAAAAAAAAGTATGATGGAAAAGCACTAGTTCCAGCAAAGAGTATAGTGGGGCTAATGATCTATGAAGATTTAGACCTAAGGATACCAGTAAGAATTTCCTTAGCTGTGAAAGAAAGTGCAATAGTGTAGGGCATTACAGTAAATACTGCATAAGGTAAATGAGAAGTAGAAATATAGTAGGTGCTACTGCTTTCCTGTATGAAGTGTATGGCAAACTAATTAGAGCTTAAATTAATATTAATCATCTGTGAAAAGCCTGCTGCCGCCAAAATTAATGCAGTTTATTGTTTTATTACTGGATTAGTAACACAAAAATAAATTGGCTTGATTAAATTTTGCAATGCTATCAGAGGCTATGACTATAGAACAAGTTAACTCTGTGACTGCTGGGGGCCCAGGAGGTATGACTGATAAGCATTTCATTAAAATTCAGTATTCAAAAACTTTAGGGGACTTAAATGATATTGCTGTGGGATCCAGTAACTTATACTTGGCTACTGATTGCTGTGTGCATTCAATACCTCATAAAAGCAGGGGTTAATTTCAGGACTTCTTCCTGTTTTATGCACTTTGCACCTTATTCAGCAAAGCAGATGCAACCAGTAATTTGGTGGATGGTGCAATTATAGTGTAGATTTTATTGCCACATGTAAGTCATTGGGATGAATATTTTTTTAATATATTATCCCCATTCAGTATTATATTGAATAAGTGCATCATACCTCCTACAAGATGCTGTACTATCCTATAATGAGTATTATGAGGAGGAGAAATTAACCATGTACTACTCAGATTAGGCACTATCAATGAAGTGCATGATTAATCTGTTTGTCCATAATAACATGAAACATTGTGACCCAACTTTGCTGGGTAGATTGCTGAAAACTGTGCCCTTTTTTGGTGCAACTGGAATAGAGATCCACTTTTATTATTATGTACTACTGTAAGATTTTCATAGATAAAGTCAACCTATTTCTATACAGCTTCATGGAGCAAAGATCTCATCCTTGGGAGGCCAAAATGGCGACACTGTCAACCCTCCTAAACTGGTATGGATGCACTACCCCAGTGAGATCAGATTATTCAGTTATCATAGATTTAAATTCTTAAAATAGCACTGCACCATCTACTTCCAGTCTTCCAGGTCCTTGTCATGTGCAGTAGAGAATTTTTTCTGTAATGTGCATGCACCTTACTAGATGTCATTCAGTGGACACCTAAGAAAGACAGAACGAGGAAAGAAAATGGTGGTGCAGCACCGGTACAATGGTGGTAGTGGGTCCTTGATTTGGCAGCCCTGGTTGGCCTAGACAATCCCAGTCTAACATGGACTTAGCACTAGGGGACATACAATTGAGGTACCACTACTCTTTGTACCATGTGCAATATTGTTAATCCAACAGAAGGCACAGAGTGACAAGTACAATAGTGACCTGTATGTTCTATGTAATGGATGGCTTTTGTCTCAGAGCGCTCATGAAATGCATATCGAGAATGACTTGCAAGGTAGGGGTATCAACAGTAATGCTCATGTGCCATCCATGCACCAGTCCTCCAGTAGCCATGGTGCGGTGTGAACAACATTTGTGCCTGTTTTTTGCATTTTGAATTTTAACACTTTAACCACGAGTGCAAAATCACCCTGCTCCCTTATAAGGATTATTTATAAAGAAACATAATTCATGAGCAGAATAGCATATCCTCATATGTGTTCATTTCTATAGACAATTAAATTAGACTGAAAACCTTCCTAAAGAATAGTCTGAATTTTCCGTTAATGTGGAAATTGTACGTTTCTTTACTAAGTACTAAATACTTTATATTATAACATGATATGTGCAGGTGCTTTGTGGCCCACTGTCTGGTGTGTGCTGAGAAACACTTTGACAGCCAGTCCTTAATTGATGGGGGGATGTGCTGCTTGTTTATCTAGGAGAATACACTATACATCAGTGATTTCATAGTTAAAGCCCTCCAGCTGTTGTTGATCTACAGTTCCCAGCACATTTAGCCTGCTGTCAGGTGCTCTGCCGGATGATAATAGGATTGGCAAATGTCTGGCCCTAACATATTCTCTTTTTCCTGTTAAAGAACACATTGGTTTGCTCTGCGTCACACACAGTCACTTATAAATCAAATACATTCATTTTAATTTCTTGATGATAACATTTGAATGTGAGACCTTTGTAATGCTACAGCAGCTGGTCAAACATAAACCATATCACTCATATTCATCATACTGTATGTTGCCCAGAATCTTTCAACTTGTAATGTTGCTTTGAGATCCATAGATTCTAATCACAGAAGCCAATTTATTCAAGTAAATAAGACCGATATCTGTAGCTGTTGGAAATGTTTCATTACTGTCTGCGTTTCTGTTGTGTTTGGATCATACTACTGGCAATGTGGTACCTCTGTCTAATAGGGGATGTATAGAATCATAGGTATACACTGTGCAGAACACCCCAAAGACAAAAGGAAAATAGTACCAGCAGCATTTACTGGTCACCTGTAAAAGCAAACTTTTTATTGGTTGCTGTGGGCAAACATTGTGCCTTTTAAAAAAAACACACAAACATTTATGTAGACAGGACTACGACCTCCATTGGTATTGACTTATACTATTAATTATGCTGATGGCGATGATTCGTTTTCCGAATTCAGCCGAAGTTTCCTCATGAGGCAACTTCAGAAAATGAAGCGCCGTGAGTGCCATGCCGCAGGCGCTTTTTCATTCTAGCAGGAGGAAGACAGGACTAAAGCAGTTCGGGGACATTAGTCACCCCAAATTTTCCCGAATCTCCCAGTGTGACCTTACCCTTAAGGCTGCTTTTCTGTCCATGAAAACCTTGCAAGATAAATTTGAATCAAATAATGCCATATCCTATAATACTCGTTTAATCACTCCTTGGCAAGCTGATAACCCTGACACTTGGATAAGTTTGACGTTGCAAATTATTAAAAGATTAGCAGTGCAAAGTTACAATCACATTCAATAAAAGACAGTCATACCCTGTACTATGACTAGGACAATGAAGTTCTTAGCAATAACTGGGACCCCCTCCAGAGCCCTCCAAAACTGGCACACTTAGAACCCACTTAATACAATGGTTTTCTCTACCTTGTTTTGTAAAGCAGAGTAATACAGTAATCACCATCTCACTCTACTTCAAGTCTTCTTCTCAGCAATATTCTAACAGGAGCATGTGCCTTTGAAGCCAATGTGGATCTAGCTAAAACTGCGCATGCTAAGTTTTGGTGATTCCAGGAAGTGTTGGTTATCCCAGGTAGTGTTAATGATCCCCACCCCTATGTGGTACTCTGCTTCACAAAACAAGGTAGAGGAAATGGCCATATTTACAGGGTCTTAAAGGAACAGTTCAGTGTAAAAATAAAGACTGGGTAAATAGGCTCTGCAAAATAAAGAAAATTCTAATATAGTTAGTTAGCCAAAAATGTAATCTATAAAGGTTGTATGTCTAACATAAAAGAACAGAACACAACTTCCTGCTTTTTAGCTGGAAACCAAGAGAGCAGGAAGTAGTGTTATGGCTATTATGTTAGACATCCAGTCACTCCAGCCTTTATACATTACATTTTTGCCTAACTAACTACTTTTTTTAGAAGAAATTATTATTTTGTACAGCCTATTTCTATACTTCTATTTACCCAGTTTTATTTTTAAACTGAACAATTCCCAAACTAATAGTGGTATTACAGAGTAAATAGAAATGCTCACTGCTGAGCCTTTCTTGAGATAGGAATGAGAATTTAAATGTGTTAACATTTTGTTTAGGAAAATGGCACACATCACTTTAAATGGGTAGTTCGCCTTTTAGACAACTTATAGAATGGCCTATTCTTGGCACCTTTACATTGCTCATTGCTCTTCATTTTTTAGTTTTTGTAGTTTTTTTGAATTATCAGCCTCTTCACAAATTTCTCTTTAAAATACTGCTAGTACCAGGAACCATGAAAACTCTCTGAGCCTACATTTTTATTGCTATTATTACCTTGCATTGCCGGTAGAGATGAGTAAAAAGTTTTTGCCATGTATAGATTTGCAGCAAAATATTGCATTTCTCCATCCATATTTTCACGAAACTGCCTCAAAGAAATGCACATAGCCCCCATTTATTTGTTTTTGTGCCACAAAAAAACATCCATTGACTCAAATAAAAAAAAGAAACAAAACGGGACAGATTTGCTTATCACTAATTGCCTGTCCTTTTATTCAGACCCCTCCTATTCTTCCTACAGTCTCTCATTTAAACCACTGCCTGGTTGTTAGGTTAAAAAGGACCCTTTTAAAAAATAATACCAATTTCAAATGTTCTTATATTATTACTGCACTATGATCTTTAGCACTGTGATCTACAGAGATTTTAAGTCCAATCGTCTATTATATTTTAAGATAAAAGCACATAAAAATTTTAAAATATACAGCAGTTATTATGCTGCAAACCTAAAAGGAGAAATTCTTGCAAGTAGCTAGCATTACATGTCAAGATCAAATGATACTTTGATGATTAGATGCAACATTAAAAAAAGGTAATGAAATAATCAGATAAAGAAAAAGCTAGTATCCACTTCTGTGAGATCTGAAGCATAGAGAAAGAGGCAACAACAGAAAGACTCCTGTCATCATGACTTTAAGTGGATATATCACGGTTTAAAGTTGCCATAGCAACTTAGGAGAACCCCAGGCAAAAATGGCTTTGTAAGATGATCTGAGCTTATGCCTGCATTAAGCCTCCTGCTTCTAACAAGAGATATGTATTCCCTTCCTATCTGAACGAATCATATATGGTCATTTCCACTAGGATTCTGAAATAACAGCGATTCAGAGGCATAACCACAGTGGCAGGGCAAAATGCTTCATTTACAAATTTTCCCCAGAATTCCAGAGTTTTTGCAGCAACATAGAGCATTCTGTCCACTATAAATGCGCCTCAGAATGAATACATTTGCATCTGTACATGTTCACAAATGGAATGCAAGTTGTGGAGATTGTGAGTGGAGATGGTGTCACTAGTGATGGGTGAATTTGTCCCATTTCTTTTCGCTGAAAAATAAACAAAAAGCATTGAAGTCAATGGCGTCAAAATAATTTTGACGCGCAACAATTTTGACACAAGCAACAATTTTTATACATGCAACTCTTTTGTCCAAATGCATTGAAGTCAATGGCCGTCCAAATAATGTGCATGCCAGTTTTGATATGCAACAATTATTTTGGGTGAATTTTCACCACAGTTTTGCATAAACATTTGTAGGTGGCGAATAAATTCACCCATCACTAGATATCACTTGGGGAAAGTCTGGCTAGGCTATTTAACCAACCCACTGTGGGAAACCTGGAATTACTGCTATGTTCAGGGTGACTGTAGTTCAGGGTTCCCAAGCATCAATAGGCAAATGATTCAGCAGAAGGGGCAGCAAGGACATAATGACTGCACAAATACACGCAAGTGCAAGTAGTGTGCCTATACGTCTTGAATGTCATCAATAGGCAGTGTCAGACTGCCCCGCCCTAGCCACAATCACCTGCCCCCCCCCCCACATTTATCTTTCTATTTTTCTTCTTTTTCTTCTCATGGTCCCAACAGGGGCCAGGTGGGGGCAGTGTCAAGGGCTGCATGAAGGCAGCAGGTCTGGGCTGGCGGGGCCCCCCTGTGTCCTGCCAGCCCAGTCTGACCATGTCAATATGTGCAACATTTTCATCATTTTAACAGCAAATACACAGGTAGCTGCATTTGTAAATTACCCTTTATATCTTTCATCCATTATGCCCAAAGACAATTGTCAGAAAAGATTTTATAGAGGCAAGAGATGGAGGAGGGCTGATGTGTAATAAAAACTGGCTGTGTGCGTGAGCTACATCAGGACTTTGTGCCATAAAAGATTGAGTTGGATAAAATAACTACAGGAGACTATTTGTCTCCAGAAAACAAAAGGTTGTATACTATTAAAGCCTTGGTCATCAAAAATTTCCCAGTCTGTTTTTTTTATGTATATAAACACAGCAGTAGGTGGAAAATCAAGGCAGCCAATTATCCCTATATGCTACATCTCAGACAGGATAAAAGCACTTTACACCACTGTATATGGCCCTAAAATCTTGTATTGTGCTATATGTTGTTATACAGTATACTGTATAACTTTTAAGAGTGTAGATTTATAAATGTCTAGAATCTCCTGTAAGGGCTCTAAGGGCCAGAAACATAAGGAATTCTGAAGGATTCCCAGCAGTTAATATTGTATCACATTTATTTACCCTTTTGTGACAGTCAAGCAAGCCTTCAAAGAATTGACAGATTTATCAAAGCAGTTTGTTAGAATGTGTGCTTTTAGCACATAAACACCATTATTTTCTATGGAGTATTAGCAGGAGCAAGTTGTGACTATTTATTCCCAAAAGATCGATTACCGCAAAACACTAGGAGGAAATGTATTTAGACAGATTAAAAATGTCTCAACGTGGCAGAGTGATAGATAACAAACTCATTACAATAACAGCTGAGGGCACATGGAAATCTGGCTCCATTGCACGCAGTCTGCATTTTTTAGGTTTTTTTTTTTGCAGGATGAGAGAAGCAAATCTGTTCCCTTCCTTAGCTCTGTTCATCTGTTCAGCTTTCTATTGAGTGCAGGTATGCAGAGTGGAGTGAAGTATGGTCCAAAAACGGGAAAGCAGGCATTTTTTGTTCAACCTCCACTCCATGATATGTTTCCTCTAATTCTTTCTTGGCTATGAGCCCAAAAAGTTATTTTGTGCACACACTTTAAACTTGTGTGCACATTTTTTAAAAACTGTGTGATCAGGTCAGAATTAATACAAGTGCAGATTAACAGAGCTGGGGAAAGGAGCGGATCTGCTTCTCTAAGCCTGCAAAAAAAGCAGCAAAGCTAATGCCCTGTGTGCCTTCAGCCTAACAGCAGATTGGACAGAGGATTGGGCTAATCAGGGTCTTTTCTTGAAAATCACAAACTACTCCTCTCCAGCCAGATCTCCTGCAAATTTCTGTCTCTCCACTTATCTCTACAGGTTGGCTGAAGTAGTATGCCCCACTTGGTGACTATAAACTTTATTTGTTTATTCATTAATTAGAGTAAGTAGAGTAACTAGACCAGGGGTCCCCAAAGTCACATTCATATGTAAATAGAGTTGGGGAGCAATTCAAGCATAAAAATATTTCCCTGTGATTGGCCATGTGGTAGCCCCTATGTGGACTGGCAGTCTACAGGAGATTCTGTTTGGCAGTAAACCTGGTTTTTAAGCAACCAATACTTGCCTCAAAACCAGAAATTAAAAAAAAACACTTGCTTTAGACCACTGGGAGAAACATGTTGCTTAGAAGTCACTGGTTGGGGATCACTAAACTAAACTGTTCAAGGGGCCCCAGAGCACTCTTGAACCCAACATCCTGTTTATGATAGGTGACCAGAAGGGGCTGGGGAGGGGGACTACCATACAGCTGACCCCCTGCTCCAAGCCTAGATAATCCTCTGATTATCAGCTCCACTGGGGAAGGGACTGAAGTAATTATTTAGACATTTAATTTGATATAATATATTTTAAGCAACATGCTCTACACAATTAATATATTCAAATAACTGAAAAGGAACTAAGCAATAGCAAGTTATTTTCCATGCACAGAATGCATTTGAACAGAAACATGTTCTGCTGTTTTATCACCCGGCATGGTTAATTAAAAATGACCTTTAAACAACTCTATTAACAGTTAGAGACAGACTTAAGGTGGCCATACATACCCCTATCTGCTTTGTGGCATAGGGTCCAATAATAGGATCACAATGCCAGGAATGCAGGAGGTGGGCACGAGGACCACATCAACAAACCAATGCGCTCCTTGAGCCCGATCGACATTGCCCTATTTTTTGACAGCTATCATCGCAGAAGCCTGTGGGAATTCCCCATACAGTGGCCAATAAGTAGTTGACTCGGTCTGTCGACAGATTTTTTCAGCCCGGTATGGCCACCTTTAGGGCTCAGCAATGCCATATTACACAAGCTAAATACCAAACTAGGTTTCCCTAAAAGGCAATTAAAGCCGTCAATCAAGATTTGTTGCTCTTTTATTATGTTGAAATGGGGAGCATTCCCCACCAGCAGAAAATCACTATTGCCTCCCATGTATTTGAAAGGGAAATAAAGGACAACATTGGTACTGTTGCTGTGTTGTTGCGTGAAAACATGCACAAAGTGCCGGTACTAGCGACACATTTTGTAGCTGGTGATTGTTGAGTGTTGGCAACTGTACAAATGCATATTATAATTTCCATTGTCACAGTGCACTTGGAGACTAAAAAACAAGCTACTGGACAAGCCACTGGCACAATGATTTTTTTTTAATACACTGTGGGTATGGGCCTTAGCTTATCTGCTGCATGACTTTCTTACAGCCATTGTAGTATAAGAACAGCTGGCCTGTGTCATGGGATGCAGTGGGACCATTCTCCAAGCTTTACACACTAATGTTTAGGGTTACATAGAGGATAAAGCAATCTCAAGCAAGATACAACAGTAGATGCACTTCCTTCATGACAGGAGCATTTTTTTGTTTATGTTTATCAGTATTATTTTAAGTAGCTAGCATGGGATTACTGTTGTAACTTAAAAGGGACATTTTCAAGATGAGGGGAACAATATGGCAAACAGTGAAAAAGTCCAAAAAGTTTAGGAATATCTGAGAAAACCTTTGACAGTATTTTTCAGCAGCTGCAATCCACCAGAATGTTATTCATCCTATTTTCTTGAAGTTGAATTGATACTTCTGCTTTAAACAGTCTGCAGTTATAAGTTATGGGTTATAAAGAGTGTCTGTCTGGGTCAGAATAATTTGTGCCACGGGGATTGGATGCAGCCGTTATAAAGACTGATGTCACTAGAATAGGGCCAGTATATTATTTACAGCAGGGGTCCCCAACCTTTTTACCCATGGGTCACATGTAAAAAGATTTTGGAGGCAACACAAGCATGAAAATAGTCCCTGGGTATGCCAATAATGACCATGGTAGTCTATGGGAGGCTCTGTTTGACAGTACATCTAGTTTTTATGCAACCAAAACTTACCTCCAAACCTGGATTTGAAAAATAAGGACCTGCTTTGAAGCCACTGTGAGCAACATCCAATGGGTTGGTGAGCAACATGTTGCTTGTAAGCCACTGGTTGGGGATCAAATATCTTTTTTTTTATCTTATATGTAGTGTTGACTTGAAATTGCAGGTCTAGTTAGGTCTAGAACAGTGGTTCCTAAACTAGAGAGACAATCCCTTTATGGGGGGGGTCCATAGCTGTGGTTTGAGGGCTCAGCTTGTTAGGATGAGATTTGTTTCTAATTTTCATGTTGTTCCACTATACTTAATAGAAGTCTGGGACTTGGGGTAGACACATATTTGCCATCTTAAATACTCTTGGAAGCTGTAGCTATAACTGAATTGCTAATACAGCATGTATTAATGTATCATTATTAAGCAAAGTGGGCCCTGAACAAACATTGAATCTCAAACAAAAGGGGTGGGGCTTGAACTGAAAAAGCCTGGGTGCCACTGGTGTAGAAATAATTGTGATGACCTGTCATTTAAACAGCAGACTAACCAGGTTTTAGAAAGATATGGCTTGTACTTTTAATACAGAAGCACTTGGTGGGGGGATGGTGTTTGTGAATCAAATGGATCTTTGCCTGTGCAGTTATAGTCAAATTGAAGCAAATTAAGGGAAATGTGCCATCATATGGGCAAAACTGGTTATGCAGACAATTCAGGGATAATGGAAACAGTAAATTACAAGCAGCAATAGGGTAATTATAGATTGGAAGACAATATGTAGGCTTTCCCAGCTGAGTTATTTTTTTTATGCAAATGGTTTAGTGCTGTAGCCACAGTTAATGCATATGGCATATTACCTCTCAGTTTAATGACAATGTAAGGAACGCTCATTGTTTTCTTCCTAGTTTTCTTTTCTGCAATGGCCATTCTTCTTAATTAATGTAATAGTGTTTTTGTGATACTAAAGGACAGTTATAATAGGCTTGTCTTGCAGCATTATTCAATTAAGGCTAAGCCACTAGTCGCTCTTGGCAACAAATTCTGTGCTAGCCATTAGTCTGATACAAAAATATAGCTAGCCCCAAGTGCCAGTAAAGGTAATACAAGGAAATGTAATTTGATACCTATAAAATTAAATAAGGCTGCTGTTATTCATTTAATTATTTATTTACAATGCACTCATTTGTAAAAGTTAGACAAGATGCATATTCAAAAAAATACGACTTGGAAACAACATGATTTAAGTTGCAAAATCTATTTTTTTGGAGCTTTATATGGGTTGTTAAATCTGATGCCAGGGGTGCAACTAGATGTTGCTGGCCCCACAGCAAATTCAATTTAGAGCTCCAAAGCAAATTCAATTTAGGGCCCCAAAACACTGGTAAGTTGAACTATTCTACCAAGATATATTGAAATTGTTCTTCAAATGTATTGTTAATATAAAAAAACTATCGAAAAATAAGTTATGATCTTACTGGGCCACCTACACTCCAAGGTCCTGCAGCTACAGGGTCTGCTTTCTCTGCAATTACTGTATGTCCCTGCTTAATGCTTGAACTGATACCAGAAGTAACCAGTAGTTTGAGTAAGTCAAAAGGCATTTAAGAATGCTTCAAGTTCAAATCAGCCTGGTACAAGAAGAAGTCCACATTCTTAAAATTGGCTCACAATTAGCATATTGGCCACTATTGGCTTCTGAGTCCTGATTTATTTGACATTCTACTAACCAGCTCGCTCTTGTACATTATATATACATTTTTCATATTATTTGTAAATTGGCGTTCCATTCAGACTGTAAACTTTAGCCCATTCATTAATCTAATTACTGTTCTCATTTGTATCTATGCATAGTGTATCTATTATAAATAAAAAAATTAGAAAGTGGATAATATATATATATTATGATAAAAATAATAAAATAAAAATATTTTCTGTAATTCGTGGCATTGTTCTAGACTAGTAAATGCTAATGCCTCATTGGTTGTATTGGACTATGATAAAAATCTTGCCTTCACCATTGCTTAAATTTATTCTTCTATTATACACACATGTACAGTGAATTATGCTCATTGCTAAAATTGCAAACTGTAGAGCTGCTGAATAAAATGCAGAATAACTCTGCGAATAATACAAATTGAAAACGAATTGCAAATTTTCTCAGAATATCACTCTCTACATCATACTAAAATTTAACTCAAAGGTGAACAACCCCTTTAAAAGAGAAATACTTTAGTTTTAAAGGTCAGAATCAAATTCTCCAAGAAGTAAATAGAGGCAATTATGTGTATTTTGATGATGCGTGCATAAAAGCAATAAACAGGCAAAATGCAAATACTCTCTTATCAAGGGTCAAATTTAGAATTCATGCGAGTTTTTTAAAACTCCTATATTCATTAGAATTTTTTAATTGACATTAAGATCCAATATATCTTATAGGGGGCATCCTTTATTAGCAGATGTATTAGAGCTCATTCAAATAACTGATTCCAGCACAAACAAAAATCTATCAATATAACTGCCTTTTGCATACATTCTGCATGTAGAGAGACAGGATTTCTGGTGATTTTAATAGAGTGAGCTCTAATACATCTTCTAGGCAAAAGGAGCTCCCCTATAAGATATATTGGATCTAACTGTCAATGATTATCTGACACTCAACTCCTGCATAAAGAGAGAATGAAGAGAAACAGAAGCTGAAAGAGGGATAGTGAAGATGAACCTGATTTCAGAAACAGTACAGAATTTTTAATTGATTGTATTTAGAAAGTTTCTTATTTCAAAGCACTGCATATCTTGTCGGCGCTATATAAATAAATGATGATGATTTCAGTATGAGAAAGCTTATATTAAATTTTGATTTTCGCAATAGTTCCCCTTTAAGTATATATACTCTTTCCCACAGGACAGCTTTCCTGTGGAAAATAAGCTACAATCTACAGACTGGATTATGGAGTGTCTGGCTACTACCATCTTTAAACAGAGAACCGATTCTCTGTTTAACAACTCCCTTTCTGGAGCATATATCAGTCCTTGGGGAGATATTAAAGGCTAGAGTGACCTTTTTCCTCCTTTTCCTGGTTACTCTACCACAAAATACATATATAAATCTTGGGTCACCTTTCTCTAATGTTTCTCTAAGGTTTCAATAGCACAAAGATAAAACTCCGGGCAGATTTATTAAGGGTCGAATTGAAAATTCGAATTAGATTTTTAAATTTTTTGTTATGGTCAAAACTCTCAAATCTGAATTGTGAATTATCCAAACTCGGTTCGAGTTTTAGTTCGAATTCCAATTTCAAGATTTAGCACATTTTATCTCACTTTAAGAACTTGAATTCAACTATTCGCCACCTAAAACCTGCCGAGTTTATGTATAAGTCAATCGGAGAGGTCCAGGGACCAATTTGGACCTTAGTAGCCTTCCTGACATTCAAGTTTTTTCTGGAGAAAAAACCTGAATCAAGTTTAGTCGAATTCGATTTGAATTCAATTTAGAGTTTTCCAGTCAGGAATATTTGTCTGCGTTTTAGATATTCAATTTTCTTTATAAATAACCCCCCAGTCGAATTTAGAGTATATTTTTTGATATATTTGAATTTAATTGAGTTTAAAAAAATTCACATGAATTCGAAATTTGACCTTTAATAAATGTGCCTCCCAATGCGGACCGGGATGCTTATGGTTCATTGCCTTCATTATTACCTATGAAATGTAAAATAAAAATAAAGAAACAGTACTTCGAATAACAAAATGATTAAAAATAATCAGATGAATTAATGAGGAGTTGTTTTGTATAGATATATTATATACCATATGCTTTTATCTGCTGTTGATACAATTCAAAGTCATCCTTCTGAAAAAAAAAAAAACACAGCCCTTTTATTTCATTTTTTCCCCAATTCATTTGGTGGAAAATGCTCATTTGGCAGAAAAAGAAAAAAACTGCTATAAAAAAATAAACCTTGTATTTTATGACTGGAATTTGTACTGTACTGTTATGAGACAAATGTCATGAGTCTGCAATTTACAATACAAATACGTGTGCTCATTACATGTCAGCTGTTCATTGCAAAGGTCAGAATTACACTGGGCAAGACAGGAAATTGCTGCAGAGGGCTAGTATTAAAAATCTAAAGCAAGATAAGATTGATATTTACTTTAGAACAGCAATCACAAAAGTCTTCAACAAAGCAGTTGCCAAGCTCACTTACAAAAGCTGAATGTATTCGTGCCACAGAGCCAATATTCAATATGCATTGGTGGGGCGAGGCTGAATTTAAAACACAATTGAATGAGAACATTCAGTGTTGATACACTTGAATATCTAACACACCATAATGCAATAATGTTTGTGCTATATGATGCTATATGATGCACAGGTATGGGATCTATTATCCAGAATGCTATAGCTTGGGATTTTTTGGATAAAGATTCTTTTCAAAATTTGGATCTCCGTACTAAAAAAAATATTTACTGTACTGATTTAATATTACAGAAAAAAAGAAATAATTTATAAAATGTTGAATTATATGATTAAAATGGAGTTTATGGGAGATGGCCTTCCTGTAATTCTAAGCTTTTTGGATAATGGGTTTCCAGATAACAGATCCCATACCTGCATATGAGTTTGGAAAATGTATACAATTTTTCCCCTCCTTTTTGTTTGAAATCAAAATTTTTTTGCTTAAGTTCTCCAACAGGCTTTCTTGGGTGGATACTAGGGCATAGACTACAGTCTGGATTGCTGGGAGATATGATACCCAGCATGCACACATTTACTTTCTTTACTTGCATAGTATAAAACTCTTTTTTTCTCATACATTTTTTCACACCCTCACTAAACACATTTCCATGCTCACACTCATCCTCACATGCTCAATCCTTTAATTACACCCCCAATTTCATTTTTCTTTAAAAACTTCAGTTTTATTTGTTCAATACCAGAGTGAGAAGCAGTGGTTAGACAGTTTTGTACATCAAACAAGGTTAACATTACAATCTCCACACCTTAGTATCTGTATAAATACTATATCATCGTTTTATATCAAATACATAACACATATAGCTTAAATTGAACAGATCAGCCATCACTGAAGAGTTGGTTGCGTGAAAGTTTTCCAATGTTGTGCAATCAAAGTGGTTGCAGAATTAAATACGTGAAATAGTAGTTGCCTTCTGGGTTTGTTGAGTTTTATTGGATACAGCTGTAAAAGGGCCAACTCAGGTTCCATGGGGAGTTGTTGTTAGCTGAAAGATTTGTTGCCAAAGTGAAGTGATTGTTTAACATTCCCACCACATATGTAATAGGGATTCTTGGACACCTCAAGCCCTCCAGCCAGGCATGTTTCAGGGGCTGCTGCCACCTGAAGCAGCAGCCCCAATGCCGCCCCCCCTCCTGCTCCGCTCTTCTAACTTCCAGTGGAGTAGCGGGTGGAGGAGGGGCCGCAATGCAAGTGCAGTGAGCGCTATTGCGCTCGCTGCACTAGAAGAGCCAAATTTCCATTTTAAAAAATGGAAATTCGTCTCTTAAAGTTACCAGAGGTGGCTCTTTGCCGTACTTTGGTAACTGGCCGCTCCGTGCCGCCTGAGGCAAGATTCTCAACTTGCCTCATGGCTGGAGCGGCCCTGCCTCCAGCAGCCCTCCGGATAATATGGTATAATTTTTAAAATCCGTACCGGTGACAAGTGCCATCTGTAGATTATCTTAATATAAGATGCTCTGTGGTTTGTATACTTTATTGCACCTTGGGGTGCTGCAAGGATTTTTTGCCATTGCTGAATGGTAAAGGTTTTTTGGAGATCCTGTTCCCATTTACACATATACAAAAGCTTATTATTAGGATCGTGGGCTAAAAGTTGTTTGTAACAGTTCAAAATAAGTCGCTTTCCATTCCAACCCTGCTTACAGAGATATTCTATAAAGGTTTTGGGTCGTATGGTTTTATAGTCCTTGTTTATGGATTTATCGGTAGGCTGAGGTATAGTGATGGGCGAAATTATTAGCCAGACGCAAATTTGCGGCAAATTCCCGCGATTTGCCGCCGGCAAATACATTAGCGAAAATTCGCCCGCGTCAAACAAAAACGGACGATGGCGTCGAAAACGAGACCCGAACACCCCGAATTCGCCCATCACTACTGAGGTTGTATTTTTCTGCCAGTCTTTCAAACGGTTCAATATAGTTTGCAAAGTATAAATCTGCAACTTGGGGTTGGGATATGTGGGATGATTTTTGGGAGAGCTGATAGTGGGAGTAGATGGGAGGGAAATGTACCAAAGTCCTGTTTAGTGGCTAGTTTATGCCAAGTTTCTAGGTTAAAACTGGTAGTAGGAAGCAAGTTGTGAAGGGAAGGCTGGTTGAGTTTGTTAAGCCATATATACTGTTCAAGTAAGTGATGGTCTGCGTAGCCTGACCATCACTGATATTGATATTGTAGGGTTTGTTACGGTTAGCAGAATGTCGTCTGCGAACAGACCTATTTTCTGTGTACCTATCTGTGTTGTTATACCACCGATGTCTAGATCCGCTCTAATTTTCTGGGCCAATGGTTCAGCCATCAGGGCAAATATCAATGGGGAGAAAGGGCACCCTTGACGAGTCTCATTAGTGATAGAAAAGGCGTCCAACAGGGCCCCTGAAGTACCCACCCTGGCGTCGAAGATGAATACAAGGGCTTAATTGCTTTTATAAATGTGGGGCCAAGGGCAAACTGTTGGAGTGTTTCATTCATTGTTGAACGCCTTCTCTGCATCCAAAGAAAGAAGTACAGTGGGTTGTTTGGTATGTTTGATTGTGTGTAATAAACTGTGGAACCTCCTTGTACCATCTGATCCCTGTCTACCCATAACGAATCCTGGTCGTTATTTATCAAAGTTGGGAGCAATACGTTTAGACTAGTTGCTAGTATTTTAGAATAAATTTTCAAATCCATATTTAACAGTGCAATGGGGCGGTAGTTCTGGCATAAGTCTGTAGATTTATCTGGTTTTGGGATTGTTACAATCTGGGCTACAAAAAATACTGGCTTGATCTGGCCTGTTTCTTTAATATCATTGTAGAGGGAGGTTAAGTGTGGTAGGAGTACTTGTTTGAACTATTTATAATATAGGTTAGTGTAGTCATCTTCCCCTTGAGATTTGCTAGATTTAAGCTCCTTAATTATTTATCTTCTTGTGAGTAGGGATGTAGCGAACTGTTCGCCGGCGAACTAGTTCGCGCGAACTTCGACTGTTCGCGTCCGCCACAAGTTCGCGCGTCAAAATCGTTCGACCATTCGACCATTCGATCGCTAAAATCGAACGATTTTCGTTCGAATCGAACGATCGAAGCCATTGGATTGAATGAAATCATTCGATCCAATGGCTTCGATCGTTCGATTCGAACGGAAATCGTTCGATCGAACGATTAAAATCCTTTGATCGTTCGAATCGAACGATTTTCGGATGTTCGAAGTTCGCAAACTGTTCGCGAACTGTTCGCATTTTTTGCCGGTGTTCGCGAACGGCGTTCGCGAACACATACACGGCGGTTCGCTACATCCCTACTTGTGAGATATCTTTATTTAGATTGTCTAGCTGTTGAGGGTGGGGAAGCTGTAAATCCTGGAAATACCGGCGTATTAGAGCCCCCGTGGGGTGGGACTCTAATAGGTCATTTTGTAGATTATAGAGTTTAGCATAATAATTTGCAAAATGATCTGCTATTTGTTTGGAGTCCGTTTATTTGGCTGTGGGTGTGGAAATTTAGGCTATTCTATTTTTGGCTTGCTTTTGTTTAAGCTGGGAAACTTAAAGTTTATTGGCCTTATTTCCCATTGTATAATAGAATTGCCTTAGTTCTAGTTTCTATTAATTCTTGTTTAATTATGGTTATTTCCTTTCTAAATCCAAGAGTTTTTGTTCTAGCTCAATGTATTGCTTATCTCCTTGTTTTTTGAATCTTTTGGCCAGGGAGATTAATTCCCCACGTATAACAGCTTTATGGGCAAGCCATGAAGTTTGGGGGTCTGTTGCAGGTTGTTTATTTTCCTGGAAATATTGTTTGATTTTCTCTTCTAGATGTTTCTTAGATTCCAGTTTTAATATAAATGACTCATTTAGTCTTCACAACCCTCTTCCTTGCCTGTTGTGAGAGGGCCAATGTTCCATACATACTGGTTAGTACAGAGGCCAATCCAAGTTTTTGATATTTGGGTTGTGGTTTGTGGATGTCTATCCTTGTGTGCATGTTATGTCTGGGGGAGAAATAAGTGTAGTCCTTCTCTCTCGGATTTTTGGCTCGCCAAACATCTATCAGTGCATGGAGATGGAGTATATCTCTAATTTTTTTTTGCCTGGGCATTTAGTGAAGTTAAACTGGGGGGGGGGGGTTCAGTCTACGAGTGTCTAGAATAGGATCTAGGACTGCATTGAAGTCCCCGGTTATTATACATCTACCCTTTCTATACTATAACAATTTTGTTAATGTTTTAGCTAAATATTGGACCTGATTTTCATTTGGGACATATACATTTATCAGGGTAAAGTCAGTATTTCCCAAGTTGCATTGTATCACTAAGTAATGTCCTGAGGGGTCAGTGATTACCCTAGACAACTGCAAAAGCCCCTAGACCCTATAAGAATCGAGACTCCATTGGTTTTATTAGGAGAGTAGGCGTGAAAGGCAGATGGATAATGTTTGTTACAAAAATGAGTTTCTTGGTAGAAGAGGATATCAGCTTTCACTTTAAATGCATAATAAAGTGCCTGGTTGCCTTTGTGAGGTGAGTTCAGTCCCCTAGCATTAAGGGAGTAAAATCGTACCATTCTAGGTGCTAAGGCAATTGCTTCGCCCTCTAAGCTTGAAATGTTCAATCACATTAGTAACAATAATAGGTTGGCATGATGGCTATCCAAAACATTGCAAGTAAAAAATTAACTTCAGTAAACAGTAATAAACACAAAATTGCATGAATAACTTGTTTTGAGCATTTGTGGTTTGCATGTTAGGGACCATAGTAATTGACTCCAGGATGTAACTTTTAGGAGTCTGGGTGGGTGGAGTATAAACTAGTTTTAAGTTTCACCGGGTATCCCCAGTGGTATGGGATGTTGTGTTGGCGGAGTACTGTTGTGAAGTCTTGGTAGGATGTAAGCTGTAAGAGAGTAGCACGGGAGAGGTCCGAGTATACCTTGAGTTGTTGAAATTTAGCAGGCCAACCCTCTTTCTTTCTCGCCAACGTTAACAGATAATCCTTGGCTTGAAAAAACATTAGGCGCAGAATGACATCTCTAGGAGCCTTTTCGGGCACTGACTTTGGCTTTGGGATTCGATGTATACGGTCCACAGTAAGTTCCAGGGCCTGAGCTTCCGACATTGTTGCTTGTAGGAGTTCTATCAAGTAGGCCTCTAGCTCTGCAGGCTGGACTGACTCGGGGATGCCACGCACTCTGATATTTCTGCGTGATTTATCTTCGAGGTCGCTTACTTTTTTGCTCAGTAATTCTAGTAATTTGCACTTTGGTACAGGAATCCTTGGGCATCGGCAAATCTCCCATTTTTTCCTCAATGTGGGCCGCGTGCTCGCCGAGCTCTTGTAGTTCTTTCCTAGAGATCCGAGGCCAATTGTTTTAAGTCGCCCTGAAGTGATGTTCTGAGCTCTGTGAGCAACTCCCGTAGCTGTTGAGCTGTGGCGGGTGCTGTGGCTGGAGTTGACATATCTGAAAATGCAGGAAAGGGATCTCTCTGATGTTGATCCAAGATGGAGGAGGGTGGGTCTCGTGCAGGTTATGGAGGCAAGTGACTAAAGAATGACGTAACCCGTTTCTGCTCTTTCTTTGGGTTTCGCATTTGCCCCATTCCTTCAACAATCCACTGCAGTTAGGTACCCCACCGATCTGTTGCTGTACCTATACTGATAGTTAAGGATTAACCTTGGTTTACTTCGGCTAGCTCCTCCCCCCACCCCCAATTCCATTTTAATGCATTTGACATTGCTTTTGTTTAGTCTTCAAAATCAAGTTGAAATGTTTTTTATATTTGTCAATAAATTCATAAAAACAAGCTTTATGTATGTTTTATTGTAGGTCTAACAGCAGCCAAACTTCTAGTTGAATCTGGACAGAGTGTAGTAGTTTTAGAGGCCCGTGAAAGAGTTGGAGGAAGGACTTTTACTGTTAGGGTAAGTACTGTACATAATAAATAATGTAAATAATGTATTATAATAATAAATAATAAAAATAATAAAGAATGTAATAATCTTATAAATATGTATTTCATGTATAGGTTTCACAAGTTTATGCTTTTATATAAATCCAATAAATGAATCACATAAATCAGTCAATAAAAACTATATATTGTCACTAAAGAGGAAAACTCTGATACAGGTATAGGACCTGTTATCCAGAATGCTGGGGACCTCAGGTTTTCTGGATGTATTCATATCTTAGATATGAACAATGTACTGTTTTATTATACGGAGAAAAAGGAAATCATTTTCAAAACCATGGATTATTTGATTAAAATGGAGTCTATGGGAGATGGCCATCCCGTAATTCCTAGCTATATGGATAAGGGCTTCTGGATAATGGATCCCATTCCTGTAGTGAATGTCATGAGTATTATCTTCACTGATATTATGTGCACAGTTGCTATTATTATGCTTTGAATGATTTAGCAATGTTATTTTTATACCAGAATGATAAAGTCAAATATGTTGACCTTGGAGGAGCATATGTGGGGCCAACTCAAAATCGAATCCTACGCATAGCCAAAGAATTTGGAGTGGAAACATATAAAGTAAATGAGGTGCAACGTCTTATCCACTATGTAAAGGTATGACCAATGTTTCTTACCCATATTTCATAGTTAATAAATAAACTGTATAAACATTGCTCCAGCTAAGTAAAAAACACTCCTAGAAGGTTTACCAATCTCTTTTCCATGTTTGAATAAGTAGTTCCAGTGCTGAAAAAGAATCTTGCCTGCATTATTACTCCTCACAAGTCTCACAGGGGCAGAGAAAAAAAGTCAAAATATTATATATCTCCAGTGAAGTTGCCATTAAAGGGATACTGTCATGGGGGAAAAATTTTTTTTCAAAATGAATCAGTTAATAGTGCTGCTCCAGCAGAATTCTGCAATGAAATCCATTTCTCAAAAGAGCAAACAGATTTTTTTATATTCAATTTTGAAATCTGACATGGGGCTAGACATATTGTCAATTTCCCAGCTGCCCCAAGTCATGTGACTTGTGCTCTGATAAACTTCAATCACTCTTTACTGCTGTACTGCAAAAATATTTTTCCCATGACAGTATCCCTTTAAAGTTTAAAGATTTCATAATTCTGCCCCACCCTATATGCCTGAATTTATCTCCAATTATTCATCTCAGCACCTCACTCCTCTACTTGTCACTTACAAATAGGGGGTACTATACTTATGTGTAAAAAGAACAGCAATCAAATGCATCACACATAGATATCTGATTGCCGTATAACATTTTTCTGTGTAAAAGGAAGGCGATCATCTATTTGCTACTTGTTTACACAGTTTTTTACCACCTGAAAAAAACTGTTAAGCCATGAAAATAATCCAAATTTGACTCAAATCTGACATAATAAAAAACCTTTATTAAATATTATGAAGGATTAAGAAAAAGGAAAAAAGGTTAAATTAAATATAAGCAAATTCTTAGGCTCTGAAATGCTTTTGTCAGTTCAAGGCACATGTAAATTGATCTAAATCTGCCCTCCGGGTCTGTACCCACAGGAGTAGAGACCATACACTGAAGGCAGAACAAATTGGTATTGATCTGTTTGTTCTATGTTTAGCAATGGTGCCTGGTTCTTTGACTACAAGCTTGCGGTGAAGAATGAGATCAACATATGTGGTGCCAGAGCAGATCGCGAAAACTGTCCCGCACAGCAAACACATTAACAATTGCAGTGGAGTACAGAGCCTAAGGAGAAGGCAATGATACTGGCAATGATTATTGGAGCATTTTCAAAATAAAGTACCTCTCACTTTCATTGTTGACCTTCCAACACTTTTTTTTCAGTTCAGTTGTTTTCATGTAGTTCACCAGAAATAAAGGCTTTTTTCTGCTTTTTTATTGGTAACCATTTTTACTAATATTGAAGATCAAAATTTAACTTTTCACCTAATACTTTCTGAAGCAGCTCTGGCATAGGGGTCGCCGACTCTGTAAACTGTTTTAAATGATACTTTGGTTGATTCATTTCTTATATTTGGCTTTCGTTAAAGAAATTGTTCAGTGTAAAAATAAAAACTGGGTTAATAGATAGGCTGTGCAAAATAAAAAATGTTTCTAATATAATTAGTTATCCAAAAATGTAATCTACAAAGGCTGGTGTGACTGGATGTCTACCGTTATAGCCAAAACACTACTTCCTGCTTTTCAGCTCTCTAACTCTGAGTTAGTCAGCAACTTTTAGGGGGCCACATGGGATTTAACTGTTCAGTGAGTTTGCAATTGATCCTTAGCATGCAGCTCAGATGCAAAAGCAAACGGTTATGACCCATGTGGCCCCCCTCAAGTAACTGATTAGTTACTTACTGGTAACCAATCAGTGTAAACCAACAGAATTGCAAAGCAGGAAGTAGTGTTCAGGCTATTATGTTACACACCCAGTCACTCTTTATACATTACATTTTTGTCTAACTAACTATATTGAAAACATTTGTTATTTTGCACAGCCTATCTATTTACCCAGTTTTTATTTTTATACTAAACAATTCCTTTAAAGGAATAGTTCAGTGTGAAAATAAAAACTGGGTAAATAGATAGGCTGTGCAAAATAAAAAATGTTTCTAATATAGTTAGTTAGGCAAAAATGTAATATATAAAGGCTGGAGTGAACAGATGTCTAATAAAACAGCCAGAATCCAACTTCCTGCTTTTCAGCTCTATAACTCTGAGTTAGTCAGCGACTTGAAGGGGGCCACATGGTACATTTCTGTTCAGTGAGTTTGCAATTGACCCTCAGCATTCAGCTCAGATTCAAAATCAACAGATATGACCCATGTGCCCCCCCCCTCAAGTCTCTGATTGGTTACTGCCTGGTAGCCAAGGTAACCAATCAGTGTAAACCAAGAGAGCTGAAAAGCAGGAAGTAGTGTCCTGACTGACTTGTTATACATCAAATCACTCCAGCCTTTATATATTACATTTTTGGCTAACTAACTATATTAGAAACATTTTTTATTTTGCACAGCCTATCTATATACCCAGTTTTTATTTTTACACTGAACAATTCCTTTAAAGGCAGCTGTTAGAATTGATAAAATAGTTGCTAATATTCCACTGATGCTGCTGAAAGGATGTAGCAAATTTTAACAGTTCAGAATCTGTACCTGGATCACAGAAAAATCAGAGACAGGAACATTAAACCTTATACTTCCATTTTGGGAAAACAGGAAATATAAACAATGGAAAGCAACTGAAATAAGTCTCTATTTCTGATGAACAATCTGAAACTAAGTGAACTGAAAAAAAAAGCATTTTGATGAAGAACAACCTTACATTTTAATCCACTTGTAATTGAAAGTTTCAAAGTGAAACCTCAATACATTGTGTAGAAATTTCTCTAGTACCTTGTATATTATGTTGAAAAAAGTCATGGGTCCATGAAGTTCCAAAACCATCTAGTGATAGGACCTCCAGTAAATAAGCTGCCAATTCAACTGCAATGAATGTTCAAATAGCTTGCCAACCTCCATAGAAATAGACATCATCATTTCAAAACGCTTCTTTTAACGCATTGTACTTAGTTGGAATATATTGGTGAATATATCTGATTTAGGGGAAATATGCTGTAAGATCAAAATTCATTGTATACTTTATATTTTCTAACATGCCCTCTTTTCTAATTTGTTATTAAAAGATTATGCAGTCATTCATTTAAACCCTATTATCCCCACCTGTTCTCTTGTGGCTGAATGATTACATGGTGTTTTAAGAATAATTCTAGGTTTACCCCTGCATACCAATATAATATATATAATCCTATACATGTATATCACAATCATGAAATACTTTTCCTTCTTGTGACGCTCCAGAGAAATTGCGTTATTTAATGTGTCTTAGACACCAGCTGTGCCATTGATTAGACCTTCAGAAGTGCTTAGAGACTAAATTGTTGCTTGGATACCTCATCTGTATGGGGTGCCGTTTGTCCCAAATACATTCTGTATACAAAACTATCCCTAATACACAGAATGAATGTCTCTCATGTTATATAAGTATTTGTGACCATACACAGAGAAAAAAAATATACAAAAGACTTATTTCTATTAAATAATGAAAACAAAATCTGGTTAGTGCACAAAAGGATGTCATTATATCACAAACTCCATTCTGTACAGTTTAACAAGCAATCTGTCGCACAAATGTATAACCTCTATGTAACGGACGCACTTATGTGCAAAGTTACTTACAGAATGAATTATGTAAAAACAAAGTTGGACATAATATATAATAGTGTAACTAACTAGTGCTTGTCAAGCTAGATTTGATTGACAAAATAGATATCTGTGACAGAAAGCAAGATTTTATAGTACAGAATTCATTCTTTCCACAAAATGACAGTTTTGTTTCACAAAACAGATAAAATAACCATTCTGTGAAGCAACACTGTCAGTCACATTCCTGAACCAATAAGAACAAAGCTTATTGCCATATACAAACAAGATGCGAAGTGGCCAGCTCTGCTCCACATGGCTAAGCCAAAGTATCTGGACTGCTATAGAGGCGCCCTCTAATGTCCCCTGTGCTGCATAGTAATAAACATGAACAAACCTTTCCTAAAAGAGCTGCTGTTAAACACTACAGGTTCATAAATGGAAGTTTTTACAAATGGCTGAGAAATATAATGCTGCACATATAATGATTGTAGAGAAAGAAAAGTATGCAAAACTTATATAAATATGATCATTTTAGGTGATATGGCTATTCTTATTGAAGTAACCTGCTTGTGTGGCCATTTATCTAAATATATGGTTTAATATATTATAGTATGTAAAAAAAGAGACTAGGAGAATAGAGGTTGAGTGAGGAGAGAAAGAATAATAGAACTGAGAGTGGGCCCCTGGTATAAGGTCTTTGGGTGGGCCCCTGGTGTTCCAGTCTGACACTGTGTGGGGGCCCCTGAGGTAGCAGTCCCAGTGGGCCCAGGACCCCCAGTCTGACACTGAAGGTAATGTAAAAGCGTTGTGCAAATACTTTATGGCAGAATTATAAGACGCTCTCAAATGCAGTATTGTGATCGATGTAAAAAGAGTTTAATTTCTGGTGTCAGTATCTTTGTATAACCAATATTTTTCTTTTTTTACTACTACAGGGTAAATCATATCCCTTTAATGGCTCATTCCCTCCAATGCGAAACCCATTTGTCTATTTGGATTACAACAATTTATGGAGAACAATGGATGAAATGGGAAAAGAGGTACCATTTTCTTAAGGAGATTTGAGAATTCCAATTAATGCAGCATATTGTGAACATAAACTTTGTGGCTGTCGGTGCAAAGTAGAAATTCATTTGGTTAACTAGATTACTGTACAAATTACTAATCATGATCCAACTTAATTAGGTTTGTATATATGGAAAAGGCTATAAAATGTCAACTTCTATATACATGTAATTTAGGGGGATTAATCGTTTTGTTCCCTTTATCTCAGTTAATGGTTAAATAAGATAATTTTTTTCCATTTATAATTGACTTTACTATTATGAGGTGAATGCTTTTCATCTAGCTTCTTTAAAAGCGTAATAAGGATGGCTGGACTTCTACCTACCATACCCAACTTTCAGCTTATTACAGAAAGCCAGCAGGGGGTGTGGCTTAGCAGCTCATGGGCTGCTCTTTTATTTGTATTTATATATGGAAGGCAGTTGTACAGAAGTATAATGTGTGTCTGCACTGAAACACCAACATGGCTTTTAAAGGTGAACTAAATTCTAAAATAGAATGATGCTATAAATGCTGTATTTTGTTGTTTTTCCTTCTTACTGTAAGAAACCACTAAAGCATTCCTTGACCCCACCTGGCCATGTTTTGCTTAAACGTAAAATTCCTTACGTTACTTACTTTTCTCCTTTTGTGTCATCCATCTTCTACTGCATCTTAGCTTGCTACTGAATTAAACCAGGCTAATTTTTTGTTATAGTGCAACATATATTTCTTCTTATTTTCCCTGCATGTCATTTATATTGTCTATTAATTTAAGCAAGTAAATCTTCTCTGCAAATTAAAACTCAATTATTATTCATTTAATCACATTTTCATCTCATTATTCCAACCTTTCCCCTTACTGCACTTCCCTGTTCTCTTAATATTCAATTTAACACATCATTTGTCTCTCTGTGGTAATCATTCCAGTATACTCCTTAATTTTTTCCATGTCTTGAATGTATTCTCTTTCACAGTCTCGCTGTTCATATAACCAGATTTCTGGACAATTCACGCAAGATTACGTTCTTGCACTGTTCTTCTTTTTCCCCATATTTATAATACTCATGTAAACATCTTGACCAGTGGCAGCATCAATTATTGGACATTGTCCCTTATAACTGAACACCTCCACAATCTCTTCCAATACCACCTAACATACTCTCAATAATTGACTGGACTCAAGTTCTTCTTTGGAAAGAAAAGGCTGCAGCATAATTTATTAACACAAAACTAGTTAATCATAACATTTATTTATGAAATGTAAATCATATTAAACACTCAAACCACTTGGTGACTGCTATGAGCATTCCTTGTGCGCTTACTACACCTCCACTATAATAATAATAATAATAATAATAGGAAATATATATATATATATATATATATATATATATATATATAGATATATATATAGATATATATATAGATATATATATAGATATATATATATATATGTCCGGCGGTCAAGGGCCAAATAGAAGCAGGATAAACCTGTGTTTTATACCAACTGGTACTTATTCACACTCCTACTGGCAGACCTTCTTGAGGAAGCCTACCAGCTGGGACTTCAAAAACACATCACCTCACACCCTTCTGATTTCTAACACTCTGGACGGGAGGGCGGGGCCTGCAAAACCAAATATGTTTGCTTTCTCCACATGGTACCAGTTCAGCATCTCCCTTTGAACAATAGCCAGATAACAATCACTTCCCAAAGATCATCCAAATTCCTAGCCCCGTCATGGCCCCTTACTCAACTCCATAGTTGTACTGCCCACTCTAAAGGGCTTCTATTTTCCTCTCACTCAGATCTATATTTGCTGTTTGCTTTTATACCTTCTTTGCCAACAATTTCTTGGCCCAGACTGCTTGATGCCATATTTAAAAAAATCCCCACACAGTCCAAGTTTCTTTGTTTCATCTGTAACTATACACAGGTAATTTACAGCTACTATCTTTTCTCCATTTTGACAAATAATTATTATTCAAAATGACTGGTGACTGCTGAAGACCCATTTGTCATGTCTTGCAGATACCCAATGAAGCTCCATGGATGGCACCTCATGCAGAAGAATGGGACAAGATCACAATGAAAGAGCTTATTGACAAGATTTGTTGGACAAAGTAGGACATTTAAGGATCTATAGAGCAAATATTAGTTGTATTTTGAAATATGTAAAAATGACATGTTACTTTATTGAAGTGTTCAGCACATTACAGTGAAATATTAATTTTACATCGCCTGATTTTAGTTTTTCTGCATTTTACATTGCTTTATGGTTCCACCAATTTATAATGCATTTCAAGGGGTGATTTTCCCACATTTAACATCATGTTTTCCCAGATTTCACACCAAAATTTCATCCTGATCCTGCCAAAATAGCTGTTTGTCCTCTGTGAATGTGCTTTTTTTCCCTGGTCCTCTGAAAAATGTAGAATGTATCTAAAGCTATTTGACCTGTTATCCAGAATGCATGGTTTTCTGGATAATGGATCTTTCCTTAATTTGGTTCTTCATACCTTAAGTCTACTAGAAAGTCATTTAAACATTTAGGGGGTTATTTACTAAACTTAGGCTTTTTGTCGCAAAACTCGAATTTTTCACAATTTATTAACGCCCAATGCAGCAAAAAGCCTGAATCCAAAAATACAGCATCTCAGACCTGCCTTGTTGTGTATAAGTCAATAGCAGAGGTCCCCATCCTATTTTGAAGTTTCTGTGGTCTGAGCTGGAATTATCCCGAAAATCCGTCCATTTTCAAAAATATTTTTTAATAATAAATAAGGTAAAATCAAGTATTCGAGTTTGGTCATAGTTTTTTTAATTTAAAAAATGAGATAAATTCGGATTTTAGTAAAGAACCCTCTAAATAAACCCAATAGGCTGGTTTTACCTCCAATAAGAATTAATTATATCTTAGTTCGGATCAAGTACAAGCTACTGTTTTCTATTTACAGAGACAAAGGAAATTGTTTTTAAAAATATTGATTATTTGGATAAAATGGAGTCTGTGAGACAACCTTTCTATAATTCAGAGCTGGATAAGGGATTTCAGGATAACGGATCCTATACCTTTACTTTCCTTAGCTTTTCTCAACATCTTTTCAGATTTGTAACAAACTTTTAATGGATCTGCCTTTCCATTAATAGTTTTTACAAATGATCAATCTCACCAGCTTAAGATGACTATGCCTGTCACACATGCTGAAAACACATTTGAAAATAATTTCATATAGAACTGGAGATCTGAAAACTAGAAAAAAAACATGAAAAATTGGTCAGTATATCTGGACTTATTGGTGGATAAAGAATGGCAAGTAGTACATCAATTCATTAAACACTTTACCTAATTCCTATTTTCTCTGGTATATTAAAAATTGATACCATTTACATTGTATTTCATTTTAATTATCCCTTGTTTATTTTTATCAATATTTTGACAAGAGAGATACATTTTGATCTACTTTATGTTAGAAATTGTAATGTTTTCATGGCTATGTGGCTCTTATATAGAATCAGCTTGATCTCTATGTTGATATTCTACTATATTAAATAGGTTATTCGCCTTTAAATTTACTTTTAGTATGACAAATACATTGATTTTCTGAGACAATTTGCAATTGTTTTTCACATTTTATTATTTGCGCTTTTTTTGGTTATTTAGCTTTATGTTCAGCAGCTCTTCAGTTTGCTATCTGGTTTCTAGGGTCTTATATACCTTAGCAACCAGGCAGTGATTTGAATGAAAGATTGGAACATGACTGGAACAATTTAACAATTAAAATAAAAGCATAGCTTCACAGGGTAATTGTTTTCTGTCTGTCATCAGTGACCCCCATTTGATAGCAGGAAAGATGTAAATGTAAAAAAACTATAAACAATAAATAATAAAGACCAATTGCAATGTTGCTAGGAATAGGGCATTCTATAACATACTGAAAGTTAACTTAAAGTTCAACCACTCCTTTAATTGCTTGTTTATTTTGAAAACTTTAAAAAATTATTTGCAAGTAATTTTTTCAATATATATTTCATTTATCCTTCAGTGCAGCCAAAAGGTTTGCAACACTTTTTGTGAATGTCAATGTGACCTCGGAGCCTCATGAAGTTTCAGCGCTGTGGTTCCTGTGGTATGTGAAGCAGTGTGGGGGAACAACGAGAATATTTTCAACGTCTAATGGTGGGCAGGTAAAAGACTAAGCACTAATAGGTAGTTTGAAATACATTTTTGTAATTACAATTCAAAAAGAACAAAATGTTTGATTAATTGAAGAAAACATGTAATTGAAAAACTTCTGCTAGATTGTATCTTGATTTGAAAAGAGGCAACAATAAAACCTAAAAAAAGCATCTCAGTGAAATTGTAAAAATGTAATTTGCCTTTGCAGAATTATTTACCAGAACGTGTGCCAATTGTTTTGTATTATGATAATGAACATTGTTGCAAAAAGCAATTTATGAATGTTTTTGTCTGTAAAATAGCTGTGTGCTATTTTGGGAAACATTTTGGGAAACCTGTTCATAATCCCTATGTTTGGGAAACTTGAAGGTGATGTTCAACAACAGCTGAACAGCCTCATGATTGATATCAGGATCCTCTCTAAAGCTCCCCATAGACGCGACGATTCTTCTTTGGTGAACGACCGATTTCAGTGCAGTCCGACCAATCCATCAAATTTTCGTGCGGTTTGTGGGATTCGAACGATCGTACATTTTACTATTTTTCGGCCGACACCTGTCAGAAAATTGATCGGCCAGGTTTAAAAATTTTTATCAGTCCCAGTGCAATCTATCTTTGTTTGCAGGGCCAAGCAGGCAGCTACCCTCAGTTTTCCTGCCAATATTGCTTGAAATGGTCTTTTTTGTTGATGAACACATCGTATATTTAAATGATCATGTTGAGATAATTGTGGTCTCACTATAACGATTGGATCTTTTAGAAATCTTTACATCTATGGCCAGCTTTAGGATTCACAAACTAAAGGGCAATATTAAAGTTACTGTAAGGTTAACGATCATTAATTCAAATGCCACAGTTATCATTTCCTGTTCTTATTTGGAAGAGGCTATTATAACCTATAAAACCACAAACCCAACAGACCTTAGAAAGGAAAATAGGATAAGGTAAAAGATAAGATAAAATGCTTTCGCAATCTCTCTGGTTATTAAATTAAAAAAATAGTAGAGGCAAACTTTGCCCTGTCTGTTGGGTTTGCTGTTTTATAGGTTATAATAGCCTCTTCCAAATAAGAACAGGAAAGATAAAATTTGAGACCTTTCAGTTCCTGCCTTCCTCCCACATTGTGGCACTCCCAGGGATTAGAAAAAATTAAATTAGATTCTACGGGAGTAACTCCACCAACTATCTATTTTCAATTTCCTGTTTTTTTAACCAAGGAGCAACTTGAGAGATGGAAATAAACAGACCTTTTATTTATTAATTTATTTATTAGCACCAGTCACTTTAATTATCAATGAATTGTTTTATAATGAATTGAAAAGGGAATTGAAGCAAAATAGCTAATTGAAAAAGCACTTGCACTTTATAAACAATCACTTGAATTTCCTATCTTTTGTTCTCATTGTACAACTGTGATATATAGAATTAGTAATGTGCTAATTTATTTGATATATATATATATAATTGAATTGAATTGATATATATATATAATTAATTGAATTGATCAACATTTAATTATATGAAAAGCACTTGCACTTTTTATTAACAATCACTTAAATTAATCTATTTTGAATTTTAGTAATTAATTGATATATACAGAATTAATGGTGTGTTCTCTGATCGAATATATAAAATCATTGAAATAAATAAGAAGTGGCAAATTGATATTAGAAATTAATTAATTGGTCTTAGAGATTTTCCTTCCTCCAAGTAGCATTGATAGTTGCTGTCAAGCGGGTGGTAAATAAGTCAAATTAAACATTCTTAAACAAGGTTTCTTTCTCTCTTTTATTAGAGATGGCTCATGTCACTTATCACACCTTTTTTTCAGTGAAATGAATACATTAACATGCTATGCCATGGTTTCCTCTGTGCGTATATGAGCCATGTAAAGACTAAATAAAGTTTACTCCCTAACCTTTTTTTACCTGTGAGCCACTTTCAAATGTAAAAAAAAGTTTGGGAGCAACACAAGCATGCGAAAGGTTCATGGGAAACCAAATATGAGCTTTGATTAGCTATTTGGCAGCCTGTATGGGAACTGGGAGCCTATAGCAGGCTCAGTTTGACAGTACACCTGTTTTTTTATGCATCTAAAGCTTGCCTACACTACAAGTCAAGGATTCAAGAATAAGCACCTTCATTGAGGCCACTGGCAACATTCAATGGGTCGGAGAGCAACATGTTGCTCACGAGCTACTGCATTAAGGACAGATGAATGAACATTTTCTACTTTGCAAATGAGTATATACAGTATTAGCTGTTCTGGAGTTTCAATTAATGTAAAGATAATGTTTTATATATATATATATATTTAAGTTACATTTCTCTTGATCAAGGAAAGAAAATTTGTTGGTGGATCCGGACAGATAAGTGAAAAGATAGCAGACCACCTTCAAGGTCGGGTGAAGCTTCAAAGACCTGTAGTGCTTATTGATCAGACAGGAGAAAATGTTCTTGTGGAAACTCTAAATCATGAAAAATATGAGGTAAGATGTTTGATTTTCTGTGCTTTTATTTCTTGCAGATTACAGATAATTTATTTTTATGCATGCTAGACTATCAGGCAAGTATGGGGAAAACACCTTGACCAACAAAATATTACATTTTCATAAAAACATTGTTACTACTCCTTCACATCTCAGTAGCTCTCTGGCTTGCAATTTTAGCTATCTGGTTGATAGGGTCCAAATTACTAGTGCATTCATTCGAATAAGAGACTGGAATATGAATAGAGAGAATGAGAGAGGCCCTGAATAGAAAGATGATTTATAAAAAGTATTTGTTTTTATTTGGGGGTCAGTGATCACCATTTGAAAGCTGGAAAGAGTTAGAAGAAGCACATAATTAAAAAAAACTATAGAAAATAAAAAATGTATACCAATTGAAACGTTGCTAAGAACTGGCCATTCTATTACATACTAAAAGTTAACTTAAAGGTGAACCACCCCTTCAAATCACCACACTAAGCAATTGAACATTCTTGGCTATATCCAGTTTATTAACATATGAGCTGGGGAATAAACAGCAAAAGTCAGCCTTAGCCTGTTACCTTTGGTAGAAATATCCTGATGAAGGAACTCTTTTGTTGTAAACGCTGTTTGTGCTTTCTTGTTTTTGTTTCAGGCCAAATATATTATCAGTGCCATTCCACCTGCCCTATGTCTGAAGATTCACGTTAAGCCTGACTTACCTCCTCTAAGGAACCAGCTGATTAATCGTGTACCAATGGGATCAGTCATAAAGTGCATGGTGTACTATAAAGAAGCCTTTTGGAGAAAGAAAGGTACATTTTGGAAATTTACATCATTTATATTTTGTTTCATTACGAGTAGAATTTGTATCTACTTGCATCCAAACAAAGGTACTTTTAATAAACACAGAAATATAAAAATAATACATAAAAATAGATGCCTGGCAACAAAGATAGCCTAAAGCAAATATTCTGTACCTGAAAATGAATCTGGGTCAAAATATTGGGTAGTCTGTGGATCCACAGTTACGTTTGTGACTAGGGATCATTTATAAACACTGGGCAAATTTGCGTCTGAGCAGTAACCCATAGCAACTAATCAGTGAGTGGCTTTTTTTCAGCCACCTGCAGGTTGTGCAATGAAAGCAAACCTCTGATTGTTTGCCATGGGTTACTACCCAGGTGTAAATTTGCCCAGTGTTTATAAATGAGCCCTACTTGTTTTGCAAGATTCCAGTTTGGACAGTTCTTTGTTATTGGGCCACATGAATTCTTGATTTAACTGAATTTTGAAGATGGCAACGTAAAGGCTTTAATCGTAATATGTAAATTTGGTTTGTTGTGAAGGAAATTTATTCTTCATTAAAAATGTCCCTGTTGTGTTCTCCTTTAGCCTCTCTAGTCGTTATTTATGTTATCATATTTATTATAAAGTCCTGAGTTATGAGAGACTAGTGGCCTGTAACTGTTGATGACAAAAGGGCTTTTGGTCGGAAGAGCAACCCATAATTAAAGGAGAACTAACCTAATACCCTGGACTGGTGCTTCTGTTTCAGGGGGCCTAGCGGCTCCCTAAGGGAGTAGTCGGGACCAAGGAGGAAGCCCAGGAGCAAAAAGTCCATGTCGTGGCAGCCATAGGGTTAAACAAGAGTCGTAGATGAATCACAGGCAAGGGATCACAAGGCAGGCAGCGAAGGGTCAAAAATCCAGGACAGGCAGGAGTCAGAAAGCAGGAGTATTCAAAGGAAATAACACCCAGGTTCATATAGCAACATAAACCTATACTTGGGCAAGATATGGATTTTCAGGGGCCCTTTTATTTGAATTTGGCGCCGGGTGATGACGTCATCGCGCCTGCGTCACCACCATGTGGGCGGCATGGGTGCCGCCATTTTAGATCCTGCTTCTGTGCACTCCTGGCGGCGGCGTTCCTGACATTCTGTCAGCAGAAAAGTGTACAAGCCTAGGGTATTTCTGTAGAAGCTCATTTGCTGCGATCCTCTCTCTCATCTGCCTTCTTTTCTCTCTGCCTGGGAAATCTCATGCATAGTAAAGAAGCTGTCTTTTTGCAGCTACGTTCAACTTTCACTCTACTGCATATGCAACTGCCCAGACCAGAACAGAGAAATGATGGAAGAAGCCGAAGGAGATTGCAACAATAAACTTCTTCAGTAATACCCTGTACCAAACGGTGAACAGGAACAAAGGCCCTGGGGTGCCTCCCCCCAGTCATTTAACCTTTTGATATTTTGAGACAACTTGCAATTGTTTTTAATTTTTATCATTTGTGGTTTATGAGTTATTTTGTTTTGTTTGTTTGTTTTTTTTTTTTATAAAAACTATAAGAAATGAATAATGAATACCAACAGAAAAGTTTCTTAGAATTGCCCATTCTGTAACATACTAAAAGTTAACTTTAGTGAACCACCTCTTTAAAAAAGAACCAGATTTATTATACCCTGACCCTGAAAATAGCTTGGATCCAAAAATACACCATCTAAAACCTGTCAAGGTCATGTAGAAGTCAATGGCAGAGGTCCCTTGACCCATTTGAAGATGATAATAACCTTCAAGATATTCAAGTTTTTTTCAGTTGGTTGCACTCGAAAATTCGATCAATTCGATCAATAAGAGCGATTCAAGGTGTTTTTTGCTGAAAACTCAAACAATTTGAGTTTTCAGATTATTAACCTCAAACTCGCTGATTCGAGTTTTTCTTAAATAAAATACCATTCAAGTTGTGAGTTCATTCGAGGTTTAAAAAAGCTCACATAGCTATAAAATTCAACATTTGATAAATAACCACCTAGAGGTATTCAACACACACATATATAAATATATGGTACATATATATATGTAATATATGGTGAAAACACAAAAATACAGGACCTCTGTTCGAAAAATTCTTATACAAATACAGCATAATAATTATAATAATAACAATAATAATAATCAGTGTTGGACTGGGATGCTTGGGGCCCACTAGAAAACCTCATCTCAAAGGCCCCAACCCAGTACAAAATAGTGCCCACAAATTGTTTTTATAGTTAATTTTGAAATCTGCCATGGTGCTAGACATATTGTCAGTTTCCCAGGTGCCCCCAGTCATGTGACTTGTGCTCTGATAAACCTCAGTCACTCTTTATGACTGCACTGCAAGTTGGAATGATATCAGCCCATCATTCCAATCCTAATAACAGTGACACAAAGAACATTTATACAATTTTTTTTAATAAGTTTTTTTCAAAAAAAATTATGACCAGGCTTTCAAGCAGCCAGTAAAGTCATAAATTTAGGTAAGATGTGCCACCTGGGAGTCCTGAGAGGGAGTTGTGCCACTGCCAAGCTCGGCTGCTTAACTGTTCTGATGAGCTGCTGAACAGTGAAGATCACACGGCCACAGACAGTACCTCAACGCACTTGATCATAGCTGAGTGCTACACCGAATAGAATCTGCATGCACAGACCTGGGACAGGTTACGTTGGCTGCCAATCGCTAGCAGTATAGCAGGGACAGGTCCATTGATCTTGTGATGACAGGGTCCTCGGCAGATCAGGTCCAACCAAAGGACAGTACTGGCAGGCAGGCAGGCAGCAGAGTGACGAATGTGGCCAGTGAATGGCGGTGTACCCGCTGCTGCCAATCACTTACCGGTGCTATTTCGATTTCAGAGGGGCCCACCTGATGCATTTGTGTCACAAACCCTGAGGGACCACATGGTACTAAATGCATTATTATATTTTGCGATTGCAAATTAACTAAAGCAAGAACCTAGGGGCACACCAAAGCTGGGGCCCATCAGGTTTATTCCTGGGTAGCCGGCAGGCCAGTCCAACCTGATAATAATAAATCATATATGCCGAACATACTTGCATATTTTAACAATATTTAATTTGTATTAGCAGAATTACAGAATTAATTATAATTTTACTTCCAATGCACAGATTATTGTGGAAGCATGATAATTGAGGATGAAGATGCAGCAATTGGACTGACTCTTGATGATACCAAACCTGATGGAACTGTTCCAGGCATAATGGGGTAGGGACCTGTACAATCCTGGCACTAAAATATTATCAGAAATACCATATAGTCAGAAAGAACTCATATTTTGCTTTATATTACAAGTATGTCAGTATACAGAGGCAGTATGAACACAGACGTGCAGAGACGTGCATCTAAACTGGTTAGAGGGATGGAAGACTTAAATTATGAGGGTAGACTGTCAAGGTTGGGGTTGTTTTCTCTGGAAAAAAGGCGCTTGCGAGGGGACATGATTACACTTTACAAGTACATTAGAGGACATTATAGACAAATAGCAGCAGACCTTTTTACCCATAAAGTGAATCACCGTACCAGAGGCCACCCCTTTAGACTAGAAGAAAGGAACTTTCATTTGAAGCAACGTAGGGGGTTCTTCACAGTCAGGACAGTGAGTTAGTGGAATGCACTGCCGGGTGATGTTGTGATGGCTGATTCTGTTAATGCCTTTAAGAATGGCTTGGATGATTTTTTGGACAGACATAATATCAAAGGCTATTGAGATAATAAACTCTATATTTAGTATAGATATGGGTATATAGAATTTATGTGAAAGTAGGGAGGGGTGTGTGTATGGATGCTGGGTTTTCATTTGGAGGGATTGAACTTGATGGACTTTATCTTTTTCAACCCAATTTAACTATGTAACTATGTAACTATGTAAATAGCACTTAAGTGCAACTATACAGGAGTGCAAGAAACATGTTTATGAATAAGGTCAATATGAGGAACCTTTGCATCCATTTAAGTGCAATGACATGGGCAACTACGTTCATTAATAACTCTTAATGGATTCTAAATTCATTTTTTATATCAACTAGATTCATTCTTGCCCGAAAATCAAGAAGGCTGGTTCATCTCACAAGAGAAGAGAGGTAAGGGAGAAAGTATTTTCAATAAAATTGCTTTTAAAAAAAAAAACTTATATTGCTGGATGAAAATGAAGATGAAATTAATCCAATCCTGTTATATGACAAGATATAACACTGCTGCTGCAGGTAATTATTATGTAAAGGTAATGAAGAATCCAATTGTACTAAATAATACATCCAAAAATAAATAGAGTACAAAATAGCTGGCAAAATGGTATGGATCTGCCCAAATGACATGCATAATGATTAACTAAAGTGCTAAACATAAGGGCATGCCCATGCAACCTCAGAGTCATCTTTTGGCAGAGAGGCCTCACGGTGGCCAATGATCGAAAAAGACATCAACAGAATGTAAAAAAAAACAGAGAGATGTTGTTTATCTAATCAAGTATAATGGTTGAGAATGTGACAGTAACTTTAAAACTAAACTGAAGCATAAATTTTTTTTATCATGCTTCACAATTTTGAGTCACTTTATACGTCTGATGTAACAGTTTTTTTTACCCAGACAATTAATCGATTCATTTGTATTGATTAGGAAGCAGAAAATCTGTGAACTGTATGCAAAAGTACTTGGATCAGAAGAAGCTCTACATGTAAGTCAGTCGATTAATTGTGTAATGTTTTAAATGATAACATATAATCTTGCTTAAAGAGGCAGTATCATAAAATTGAAAATTTAATACAAGCTTCATCATAACGAAATAAGAAGCTTTCTAAATACAATCAGTTAAAAATTCTGCATTGTTTCTGAAATAATCAAGTTTATCCCTTTATCCCTATCCTGTTTCTCTTCATTCTCTCTTCATGCAGCAAATATTCATTTACAGTTAGATCCAATATATCTTATAGGGGGCTTCCTTTCCTAGCAGATGTATCAGAGCTCACCCAACTGCTGCATGAAGAGAGAATGAACAGAAACAGATACTGAAAGGGATAGTGAAGATAAGCTTGATTATTACTGAAACGGTACATCATTTTTAATTGATTATATTTAGAAAACATCTTATTTCAGGATGCTGAAGCTTATATTAAAACTGCATTTGAGCCCTGGTTTGCATTAGGGGATTAGGGGAAGGAAGTGTTAAGATTTTCTTGATGAAAAGTTACATAAAATAGTGGTGATAGGCAGGGAGAGGCATTTTGATCACAGGGCAGCACCCAACAAAGTGGCTCTACCCTAAGGTTTCTAAAGGGTTTGTGAGGTCTATGTTTGAACTTTTGCACACAGAAGGGGTCATTTTCAATCCCCAGTGATGAAATGCACTTACAAAGCACTTATGCCTGTAAGATTGAGGCTCTCAGCCTGATGAAAAATATGGTGCTTAGTGATCAGAGAGATCAGCAGCAGGAGGTACAGCTCAGCCCTGCCATTACCACCTGCCCTTGCTGCCTATGCAAGACACAGGGCAGGTAGGGGTCGGAGGGGGGACACCTATGGACCTGCAGTTCCCTTTACTAATACAGCGCTGTCTGCTGACTAATGCAGTCAGTGTTGTATTAGTACAGGGAGCTACAGGTCTTTTTCAGAGCACAGAGGTCTGCGGCTATTTGCACAATGCCTTTGCAAAGTGCAAAAAAATAATATGTTGCACACTGCAGGGACTTTTATGTGGACAGTTTTCTCCTGGCAAAATCTGTGGTTCCAGGCAAGGCAATAGCCATCACTTAACGCTAGACATATATCAATTGGGTTGACTTATTTAATTTCAAAACACATGGATACATTTACAACTTAAATCGTTAACATCCTCTTAAAACACCACCTCAAACAGCCAGCACAAAAATGGATTTTGAAGTCATAAAAAGTAACTGTGTCAATTATTATTTTGGACTTAACGGACTAAATTTTTTCTTTATATCTAAAAAGCAGATGAAGCAAAGTATTTGTTTTTTTGCGAGAGCCAACAAACTGAGCAATATTCATTACAGAACACATTGCGAGAGCAGGATTGAATTTTTTTGTTTCCTTAACAACATTCAAGGCCAAGCCAGTAATGTAATGAATGTTGCAAGGTTGGTCTAGTTACCCATGGCAGTTGATCAGAAGTAACATTTGCTGGTAAACTGGTTGATCTGATTGCTATGGGTTACTAGATATAGTGCAATATGTATTACTTTTATTACAGTTTTGATCAATATGCAGCAATTAAAGAACAGAGTAGGTCATAGGCCTGTTGGATATAATATATACCTATTTCCTTTGTTTAGATGATCTTTAATTGTAAATATGAAAGTTGAATGATACTATAAAAAATGTATATCTGATCACTAAATAGAAACATGGTGGCTATCTATAAACATTTGTGTTCTTTTGGTTAGGTATTCTTAAAGGGGGTTTACACCTTTAAATTAACTTTTAGTATGATGTAGAGAGTGATATTCTGAGACACTTTGCCAATGGTTTTGTTTTTTATTATTTGTGGTTTTTGAGTTATTTAACATTTTATTTACCAGCTCTCCAGTTTGCAATTTCAGCAATCCGGTTGCTAGGGTCCAAATTACCCTAGCAACCATACATTGAATTGAATAAGAGACTGGAATATGATTAGGAGAGGGCCTGAATATATAGATGAGTAATACAAGGTAGCAATAATGATACATTTGTAGCCTTACAGGAAACTTGTTTCTTGAGTCAGTAGAAAACTGGAAAGAGTCACATTGTAAATGCTAAAGCAAGCAAGTCTTTGCCCAAAAAATAATAAAATAATCTCAGTGAGAGTTGATAGGAAGAAATATATCAATGCTTGTTAAATGTGACAACATTTTTGTGTGACAGCCAGTGCATTATGAAGAAAAGAACTGGTGTGAGGAACAGTATTCTGGAGGCTGTTATACGGCTTATTTCCCGCCTGGAATCCTAACACAGTATGGAAGGTATGATGTTCTTTGATTTCAGCCCCTGTGTGGCCCTAGCCTTTTGACACTATCCCCTGGCTTAACTCAGCTGTCTTTTCTTGGGGGTTCTTGGGAATTTTAGTAAGAATTAACATGCAGATGCTTATATTTCATACACAGGAAGATATTTAGCAAAGTCTAAAAACATTTCTTAAATTTCTTCAGTTCTTGGAAAAAATATCAGACAAAGACTCTAATAGCATTTTCAGGTAAATTGAGGATGATGGAGTTTCACTGAGAATTTTCTTTCCCCTTTCACATCCTGCTATATCCACGGGGCGATTACCCAGTATAGCACATATTCACAAACTGAATTTCATCCATATGATCGATAACATACCAAGAGCCTATAAGTAAAATGGAACCAAGAAGAAACAAAAAACAATGGAGAGTCGTATGTGCCTCTGCTTCAAACTGCAGGAAATATAAACCTTCCAAGACACTTTCCAAGCTCTTCCAAAAGACAATACTCATTTCTTATCTAACAGCAACAGGTCATTTATGCATTCATTATTCTAATTACATTACCAGTGAAAGCTCATTACTGATTGGGAGCTCTTGGTTATTGGATCAAAAAATACTTTTAATACAGAATTTTGGGGGGTGGTGGCTGGAAGTATTAATGAAACAATGATTGGAGGCTGCAGGTTGGAAATCTGTAATGTATATGCTTAGCTATACATTCATCAGGGAAGCCAAACCTGCAGTATAGTTTTGCTTTCCCTTATCTCTCACCCCCACCCTGAAACTGCCCTGCTTTTGTTCTAGTTTGTGAACATGTAGGTAACAAATACTCGTTTTGTGATATATTTGTTTTTATTAGTAACAATCTTAATAACATGCCTAACATAATTATTTTAAAGAGTTCTTCGAGAGCCTTTTGGACGGATCTTCTTTGCTGGCACGGAAACTGCCACTGAATGGAGTGGATACCTGGAAGGAGCTATCCAAGCTGGAGAAAGAGCTGCCAGAGAGGTATAGTAAAGGCAAGGGTTTAACATTTGAAAGGTTCACGTTTTCTGTTGCACTGACATTAGCCTGGTCATCTAATATCACAAGGGCCAAAAGTACAACTCTTCCTCATAGGAGCAAGCAAATCCTTATATATTATAATCTCCAGTGTTGTCCTAATCAAATAACTGGTGCATGATTTGATCTCAGTATGGTGACATGAATATCTTTTGGGCTCTGAATGAGGGGGTAATGCTACAGCCTTTTATCCACAGGCCAAGAATCAGCCCAGTGAGGTTGTAGGGGGTTCAAATCAATTTGCTATGTGGTCCACAAAATGCATGTGCACCTCTAATCGTGAGTTATTAAAATAGAACAAAGAGCCAATAATTCATGGGTGTTGCACTTCCTCCTCCTTCCTGTAAAGGGAATGTATTATCCTTCTATCTCTGCTTCAGCTGTAATTGTGGCCAGGGGCAGTCCTGCTTTGCTTTCTGAAATGGATTTGAGATATTAATTCTGGATCAGAGCAATACTCTCAAAAGCCACATAGCAGGAATAAGTACATTTTATCTGAAAGGTTCATTATTTACTACAATTTTGTCTGGAGATGCCTGAGACTGATTTGCTCTGACAGTGAAGAGATAAAGTTTAGCAGAGACAGAGCAAGCAAATCATTGCACTTATACAATGTATAACTATATGAAATTATCGGCTAATGGTAGCTGTAGAGTGTAGACTGACGCCCCTCTGTTCTGTGAGATGAAAACACCTTTCACCATATCCAGAAAATATAGGGTGTTGAGGAAGTGTTTCATTTTCCTGTTTAGTGCTAAAAAATGACAAAAAACATAGATATTTCATAATTAAAACAACAGGGAAAGGTATGTACAGAACAAGTCCTATTTTTTGAGATAATGTTGAAACACATGGACTGACAAACCACTGCTTCATTCTGACCATTCTGATAAAAGTTTTTGCCATCCAATTGGAACAGTTACAATTTTTTCACATTGTTCATGGGAAAACATGTTTTTTAATAGTGCTCCTCAGGTAGAATTCTGCATTGAAATCAGTTTTCAAAAGAGCAAACAGATTTTTTTAAATTTAATTTTAAAATCTGACATGGGGTTAGACATTGTCAGTTTCCCAGGTGGCTCTTGTCACGTGACTTCAGTCACTTTTTACTGCTGCACTGCAAGTTGGAGTGATATCACCCTCTTCCCTTCCAACCCCCCAGCAGCCCAATAGCAGAACAATGAACCAGATAACAGCTCCCTAACACTTGCATTACTGAAAATGCTCCCATATCCCACCTAGTGGTAGATATAAGAACAGCACTGAATAGTAAAAATCCAAGTCTGGCATACCCAAGTCGTGACTCCTTCAATTACATTGAGTGGGAGAAACAATGGACTATCTGAAAGCAGTTCCATCATGAAGTGCTGGCTCTTTCTGAAAGCAGATGACCATTCAAAATCACCTAGATGGCTGCCTACATATCAATATTACAATTAAATGTATTTCATTGGTTCAGTAATACAATTTTCAATGGTAGAATGAATTATTTTCAATGTACACAGTGTAATTTAGTAATAAAAACAATACCATAAAAATCAGGACAAAATCCCTTTAAGTTTTAAACTCGATTAACAGAGTTTAAAGAGTTTCTCCTGTCAGGTACAGCTTCAACTTTGGGAAGAGCAGCCATTTTGTGAGTAAAAAGATAGCCCTTGTCTTTTACACTGTGTACCTTGTACCCTTTGTTTCCTCTTAGGGCTAGTCCACACGGGGAGATAGCCACGCGTTTGCGGTCGCGGCGTCAAAGCGCCGCGACAGTCACCGCGACCGGCGCAGGCGACAGTTTTGTATGGGCGCCTATGTAAAAACGCCTGTGCTAACCACACGAGGCGATGCGCTTTTCAACAGTCGCCTGAAAATGCCTCGCCAGGCTTTTTCAGGCGACTGTTGAAAAGCAGATCGCCTCGTGTGGTTAGCACAGGCGTTTTTACATAGGCGCCCATACAAAACTGTCGCCTGCGCCGGTCGCGGCGACTGTCGCGGCGCTTTGTCGCCGCGACCGCAAACGCGTGGCTATCTCCCCGTGTGGACTAGCCCTTAGTGAACAAAGAAAGATAATTGGCCAAGAACAAATAGCAGGCTCTGCACCACCTTCCGATTTGCTCAGTTAACTGCCCAGTCAAATCAGTGCAATTTGGTCATTTATCTGTGTTGCCAAAAGCACATAATCCAGCTGGGCAAAATCTAATGATCTGATTACACAGAAAATGGCCCATGCACAGACAGTTTTATCATATTGTCAACCGAAGGAAACATACTGTGCCTGAAAAATATTGTATACAGCAATGTCTACACAATATAAATGTGTAACGTTAAAGGCAATATTTATAAAACATTTTAAAGGAAATATTACATTTGTGTCAAGCATCCATTACATTGATAAACTCGAAAATCAGAGAAAACACAGAGTATATCATCCATGGGTATGTAATGTTATTTACCCTTTACAGCTGCACTTTTTGTTATCCTTCTGTGTTTTACTACAATCACACCCTGGTGAAAGTTTCTTTTATCAAATGGCATTATTCTCATGGCACTCATAATATGTTAATTCATATATTTGATTATTTATTTCATAGATCCTTTTTAAAATGGGCAGAATTTCAGAGTGTGATATATGGATGCCAGAGCCACCATCAGTGGTAAGTTCATTGGCCCTTTTTGGGAAGTATCTTTCAATACTTCTGAGAAAAAAATATTTAGTGCATTAAAGGAGAACTAAATGCCCTTTCTAATAAAAGCCTCTACCCCTACCCTCCATAGTCCCCCCCTCCCTGCTCCCCCCACACAGGAGTTAACACAAGTAAATACCCCTCAGTCGGTAATTACTCCTTATTGCAGAGTCAGCACAGCGGAGCTCACTGGGCCATCCTTAGCAGTTTCAGTAATCTTTGAGTCTTCTTCTTCGGTAATTTTTATCACTTTCAGTGAATGCGCAGTTGTAGCGAACCTGGGAAAATGCTCCAACTGGTTATGCGCCAATACAGAGCTTCCTTACTGGGATTACCGAAGCGGCTAAAGATGGCCCATTTGAGTTCCGCTGAGCTGACTCTGCGACAAGGTGTAATTACTGGCTTAGGGGTATTTACTTGGGGTGTTTAGTTCTCCTTTAAGGGCAATATATTCACAAAGTACATGGAAGGAGCAGTGTTGCCTTTATAGCTTCATTTGTACACTTGGATTTTACTAAGTCTTTACTACTAGATGCATCAGATATATCAATACAGATATATCAACATCTGCTTTTATGGGAAGACAAAAGCCAGCCACAGTAGGGGTGGCTCATTGCTTAGGTCTCCCACTTAAGTACATTCATTATCTGTGTCTCTTTGCCTGTATCTGCAATTTGTAGCTACTATCTAGTTACCACTTTATGGTGTCTATGGTTTTTTTCTAGACAGTTATTACCTAAAGGAGCATTTAAAGGAGAGCTTAAAATTAATATGGTTAAAAAATGCTATATTTTACATACTGAACTTACGAAACCAGCCTAAAAGTCCAGCATTTCTATAGCAGTATTGATTCAGCCAGAGAAGAAAATGGCTGGCGCTCACAGATCCCACATGCCTGCCATTTTCTTCTCTGGTTGATTACTTCCACCTTGAGCTATAGGTCTGGGGCATGTGCACCCAAACCCTGCATTTGTACTGGTGAGATTATAAACTCATTGGTTATGCACCAGGTATTACTTTCTTTTCTAATTAATGTAGTATTGATTCAGGCCGTCAGAGTGTCAAAGGAGTTTCCCATCTTGGAATTTGGTAGGACACGCACATGCTCAGTGGGCTTTGAATAGCTGTTGAGAATCTAAATTTATGAGCAGCCTCAAATCATGCAGAAAATGAGGTTTGTCTGTCATATAAACTGATGCTGCAGGGCTCATTATTACATTCTGATGCTAATTGTGGTTTCTGAGCTGCCTTTCACCAATAATCTGAATTGTTTACTAATCACAATATAATATATATATATATATATATATATATATATATATATATATATATATATAAATAAATATATATATATATATATATATATATATATATATATATATATATATATTCAGTATCTTGTGCATCAGTCCCTAAGCTCAGCAACTGACAGCAGCACAGAGCATGTGCAATGAATCAGCTGTAAAGAAGATGGGTTGCTGCAGAGGCATCTTTGGAGGCACATATTTTTCTACTAAAGGGCTGTGTTTTGCTTTGGGCTGGTACAAAGGGCCAAAATATAATGATAAGCATTAGTTCTCCTTTAATTGCAAGCACGGGGTAATTCCAATACCTGTGCAAAGAAATATGCAGTCATGGTTAGTACAGAATAGATCTACTGTATGTGTTAGACAGTCAAAAATGAATGAATTTGAATAAATTCATAGTAAAGGTGGATCTGTCCAGTGTGCCCCTATACACAGCCTCTCGTCCACCCCATCTCCTACCTGACTGGTGAATGCGCAACTGTCAATGCGTATGCCCCAACCATAGAAGAGAAAGAGATTATGCCACAGGTATCTGACAACGGTATGCAGGGTTTAAAAAAGTTAGCATTTTTTTTATTATAAGGAAATAAAACATTTAAATAGATAAAAGGATACATTTGTGTAAGTTTAAAGTCAATTTGCTTTCTGGTTGCCTCCAAAAAAAATTTTCATTGTTTTCAGTAATTCTCTCTTTTCAGGCTGCTAAAAGTTATTTTTAGATACATTTTCCCTATAATGTATTGCAAAATAATTGCATTTTGTCTGCTGTTGCCTTTTAGGATATTCCAGGCCTGCCAATAACTACTACATTCTGGGAGCGAAATCTACCTTCTGTGCAGGGTTTGCTAAAACTCATTGGATTTTCAACATTGTTGACATCAACGGCAGCCGTAGGCTTACTGGTGTATAAAAAGGGACTACTCTGTCATAATTAAAAATCTTTTTTTAAGTCATTTATCAATTCAATGTTCAACTTCAGAGATGAGATAATTTCATGTACAGTCATATCTACCTTATCTAAATACATTTATTGCAATTTGACCAAGTGTGAAAATAATTTTGGGTATTTCTTTTTTATATTCAGTTTAGAGCAGCATTATTTAAAAACTGATTTTTTTTAAACAATAATTTGGTTGGTCAGTTTTCAAATACTGACATTTTCTAAGATTTTGTTTTAAAAAATATAAATGATGCGCTCAAACAAAACATTTTAACCTCACTGGTCAATGATTAGTCAAAATGGTGTGAAACATGACTTTATACCTGGAGATTGTTGTTTCCTGTATAACTGATTCAGAATGGTAAATGTGATAAATGTGAAAAACTTATAGACCTACAGCCCGTGTAAAAGCTCTGCCAGTCAGCCTGGTAAAACATGCATGTTCCTCTTAAAACCACTGGCACTGTACCCTTGCTCTCTTGCAATCTTTAAAAGAACAAAATCATCAAAATAAATGTGTAAAGTTTAGTTATTTAGGTCAGTATTTTAAACATCATATTCACTTATTTTGCTGGCATAGGAAAGTTAATCTCAAAGTACTAACATTTCTATTTATATATTCTCAGGATCGGACTGGGCCGGCCCTGGTTCTTATGGGCCCCCGCCAGCCCAGATCCGCTCCGTGCATCTCTGCCTCTCTTCCTGCCACAGCAAAAAAGCAAAGTGTATGTGCGCGCATGCATACATAAGCTCCTAATATTGTTTTATATAATGTCAGCTGTCAAAAAAACTGTTCTGTTTTTACATCAATCCCTGCCCTTTAGGAGCCTACTATCAAAGTTTCCTATCAAATTGTGTCAACACACACACTATGGTCAAGTTCATCATGAGCCCAGCCATTTTAAGTACTCAGAGGCCCAAACAGCCCAGTAAATAGTGACTGTTTATAGTGACTGTGTGGCATTTTTAAGCAGCCCCTCTGGCATCTGCCAGAATATACGGATAGCCAGTCTGGGCCTTCCCATAAACCTGCCTTTATGTTTTTGTGTAGGAGGAAATTGGAGTACAGAAAGAACATAAAAACTCAATGCAGAGCTAATTCAAGTCAAGGGATTTAGGTTTACTCTATAGCAGAAAATGGGATGGATAGCTCATCACTAGCAATGGGTGGAAAAGTCCCGGATTGCCGAAAGAAAATTAATTTTGCCACACAACTGTCATTTTGCTCATCCCTGCAAAATTCACTCATTTTATGAGTGGAAGAAAAGATTCACAGATTATCAGGGGATACTTGTCTCCAAGCAGTAAAAATCATTACATTTTTTTTTTTTAAATTAAAGTTAGAGCTAAACTTCATGGAAGATTTTGTAGGATGGTGTTGGATCAACAAAAATGCATCCTACAAAGTCGGATTTGGGTCAAAATATAGTGGCATAGATACAAAAATCTGATACGACTGCTGCATCTTTAGGGTAGAACTCCATGGGCAATTTTGGCACAATCTGACACGCTGCACAAAAACACAGGCGTTAAGGCGCAAGCCTTGGATGATGTTGCATCATTTGTCCGCCGCAACACGACTGTCGGATGCAAATGCAGCATGCATCATCTACATCCGACAGTTGTGTTGCGGTGGATTGACGATGCAACACCATCCAACGCCTGCGCCTTGACGCCTGCGTTATTGTGCAGCATGTCAGATTGTGCCAAAAAAAAATTGCCAAAAGTAGCATCGCATGAACGCTGCAACTTCATCCAAAATTTCCATCTCTTACCTTATTTTCATTGTACCTGACTTAACGCCTGCGTTTTTGCACAGTGCGTCAGATTGCGCCAAAATCGTCCATGGAGTTCTACCCTTATCCAACGAGATAAAATCTGATGGTGTGTGACCAACTTTTTTTTCTATTGAAATACATTGAATGTCGGATGTAGATGAATGAACAAACTACACCATCCGACTTTATATGATTTTAAATTCTACCTATAGGGGGATCCAATTTCGTAGGATTCTACAAATCTCGTGCTGTTGCATGGTGTTGCATGGCAACAACAAAATCTGATCAAAAGCTACTGTGTAGTTTTACGTTTTATCCATCAACCTTTCTATTTTAAACAAAAGTGCCAATATTCTTCTATTAAGGGAAGTAATAGCCTTGTTATCATCTGCAGAGGTATTATGGTAATGGAATTAGCTGAATATCAACAACGCAGTTTGGGAAAGCAAGGTCTTTTCAACCAAGTGGGCTGAAAAGGGTCTTACTTGCCATTTAATTTGCTAAGGAGAATGTTGCAGAACTGCACACTGTGTCAAGTATGTATGTATAAAGATAGATGCAGATATAGACTGTCACATGGTTAATTTCTTGGCCTTCTGTAAAAATCTGGCAGAAATTCCTGCTCTATGCCATCTTGTATGGATGGCTCAGACAGTAATGGCAACAACAAGTCATTTGGTGGTTTTCAGCACAAAATACTTTGTGTGCATGTTTGGGATGTTATCCACTGCATGTGAACATGTGACAGGCAGTTGTGGAGCTGTGGCCAGTGGAGAAAACGTTTTGTGTAAAATTAGCTATAGAGTCTGTGTGTCTTTAAAATTTATTTGCTCAGCAAAAAAAAATTGGCAAAAAAATTTGACTGCACAGGGTATTCCTACTTTCTTGCTGAGAAATTAAAACTTAAAATTTCCACATCATTTCCTCCACATTCCACCTCTTAATGTGCAGGAAACGTCACTTCTAGTACAATGAGCTCTCTGCTGCAGCTGGGAAAAATGGCTTAGCATATTTCAAATATGGTGCTAAATGCTGAATGGCTTTCTGTGCATCTGGACCTAAATTGTACACGTTCCACTATGATTAATGCAACGCCCAGTTCTGGTTTCTTAAACGCACATCAGAAAGAGACATTGTACCTGTTGTAGGGTAGAATGATTACATGCACCGAATAATATGCACAAATTTTATATATTATTCCAAATATACTATATTCCAAAGTAAATGAATGAAAATCACTGATTGTATTCCAAATATATCTATAGAGTTACTTAATAGTAGTCTGCTTATATGACAAGAGCATACATGACGATTCCCCAATGCTTTTTGCTTGTGACATGAACTACAACATATTCTAATTAGGGATGTCGCGGACTGTTCGCCAGCGAACTTGTTCGCGCGAACATCGGCTGTTCGCGTCCGCCGCAAGTTCGCGAACGTCGCGCGACGTTCGCCAATAGGCGTTCGCGTCAAAATTGTTTGACCATTCGACCATTCGATCGCTAAAATCGAAGGATTTTCGTTCGAATCGAACGATCGAAGCCATTGGATTGAATGAAATCATTCGATCCAATGGCTTCGATCGTTCGATTCGAACGAAAATCGTTCGATCGAACGATTAAAATCCTTCGATCGTTCGAATCGAACGATTTTCGGATGTTCAAAGTTCGCGAACTGTTCGCAAATTTTGCCGGTGTTCGCGAACGGCGTTCGCGAACACATTGGCGGCGGTTCGCTACATCCCTAATTCTAATAGTCTCTGAACCTACTTGAATATAACTTCAATATTACTCTCTTTCTTATTTTCTTGTGCAAGTGAGAGACGTACATTTTCAGTGTTTCGGAGTGCAAATTACATTTTACCCAATAATTTATTAAGTACATTATTGTATTCTCTGTGACCATTGGAACATACCAAATGAAGACACCTGATGTGGTGTGACTGACATTTATAGGTTTTATGTATCTGTGATTAATACTATGCCTTCATAAATTATTATGAATTAGGCTTTCTTGCATAGTTTTTGGGCTCAAAATATATGTGGATCTGCAGTATTTAACTTTTTTTTCCCTCTAGCAAAATCTTTCTGTCTGTGTCGGAGAACTATCTATTTTTCAGTACTGTAGCAATGGACATGAGCATTAAGTTTGATCTCAATGTTTCAATCAGTTACAAGTTTTCAAACAAATACAAGAGGTCCCCTGCATTCAACCCATTATCAATATATTAAGGACATTGATACATTTTGTGCACATAGCTATTAAAAAATGCCTTACCTTTTAAACCTAAAGTATACTTTGCCCCTACAATTATATTTGCAGTTACCTATAATCATTTCCATCATCTACCACTCATTCAAGAATAAGATGAATATGTTAGGTTATATATGAATGGCAAAATGTTGTAATGTGAGCACATTATTGGGATGACACCTTTTACCCATCACTGCAAGTCCCTTAGGGGAGGATTTTTTGTTAGCAATTTTCTAAGTAGCTGAGGAGTAAACATTTAGAATGCCCTAGCATTATACAGGTATATATATATATATATATATATATATATATATATATATATATATATATATATATATATATATATATATATATACTGTATATATATATATATATATATATATATATATATACAGTATATTGAACAAGCTGAGACATTCACTCATTGTGTGTATGAAAGTGACCCACAATGGGAGAATATTCTTCATAAAATAGCATTGTTTTGCTTATCCAGTCTAGAATCTGGTCGGGGAAACAATACTTTGTTGATTCGTTCCCTTTAAACATTCAAAAACGATATACTACTCAGCACAGTATCACAAAATAGGGCAGATTTATTATAGATTGAATTGGGGAATCTTGAAGGATTCCCAGCAGAAAATATATGTTTATCATAAAATTCCTGGTTATAATGAATATTGATAAACATGCAGTTGAAATCCATTCTGCCCATGGAGTAACGGTACACGGCAACAGCAAGACTAAGCCTGATCAAATACTTGCTCGTCAAGAAAGGAGGGAATAAATTGCCCCTTATTTTCAGAAAGAGTAAAAACATTTTGACCACAGTATCACCACAGTACAAATATTGATTTATATATTAAGTGACATCACTGTGTACTGTTTAGCAAATAGTGTACCTTTAAGGGGCAGATTTATCAAGGGTCGAATTTCGGATAAAAAAACTTTGAAATGTGAATAAAAAAAGACCAACCGAAATTCATTAAAAAGAAAATCAAAGTTTTTTTTCCAGGTGAATAGACCATATTCGTACGAATCAAAGTAACATCATATTCGATCGAATTCAATTCAAAGTTTTTTCTAAAAAAACTTCTTTGATTTTTCTAAGTCCACCAATTGACTCCAAATAGGTTCTAGGATTCAAAATACACAAAAAATAGCTCAAAAGTCAAATTTTTTTCACTTCGAATTTTCACTTCGACCCTTGATAAATCTGCCCCAATTGTGTAATTTGTATAAAGGTGTTTGTATGGCTGTAAAATGTATGTATTGTACCTAATGATACCATTATTTAAAATGTGACGAAAACAAATATATGAATAATTATAATGTTTGAATAGTAGCGGTTAAGCTTTAATATGAGTATGTAGTTGAAATACTTTCAAGACGGCCCCTGCTGTAGCAAAACATATTTAATCAGTCGGAGGAGAGGTTCTAAGACAGGGGTTTTTCAAATCTGGGGCAAAAGGGAAAATCAATCCTCTTTTTAAGTTAGTAGATGACAATTGTTTTTCCCCCAATGAGCAATACTTACAGTTCAAGGTACAGTATAAAGCCTGATATGGTCAGGAAAATAGGTGACATTTTGCCAGCTTGCATGATCTTGGTTCATTGCACTGCTTATCAGGAGACAGCTTTGATAAGTCCTCTTAGTTTAGTTAGCTAATTGATTTATTGGTCACAATTACAAGGGCTCCACCTTATGTTAAGCTTATTTAGCAATATTGTTTGGCTCTTGGGCCAATCAGAAAATTTTGCCACACAGAATGCAACCAGCTTCTACAAGAGTGTTTCTTTAATAGTTGTTTTGCACCTTATTTTATTGTTTTCAATTCCAGTAAAAAAAAAAAAGTAACTGTAGGTAGGGTGGACCATAGTGACCTATTTTCTAATAGCACAGGGACCAATGTTTAGGTTTCCATCCAAAGGTTGTAAAATCCTGTTGTGCTAAATCTCATCATTAGACCTAAACTGATCATTTCAATGCAGTGTCCAGCTTGATAAAGACCATGGACAGAAGTGCTTGCGTACTATGGGGCATAAGAGCACATACCTTCGTGCTCATGCAGAGAGCAATTTTGGCTTGATCAAGCTACAATCTGCATCTTGGGCCAGATATAGACCTTTTCCTAATTGCCTGCTGTAGGGAAAGCAGTAAGTACAAGCATGGATTTGTTGGCAGGACACAAAGAAGGTTCGGGCCTAGGGTGGCAAAGTTCAGGGGTAGAAGCTGGCCACATCTGGAATGGGGAAAAGTGTCGGTGATCAGGGGAACAGCACTGGGGGAGCAGAGGAAAGTAGGTGAGGAATTTGCCAGCAGGAGGGGGTGTGTAAGCTGTGGGGGCGTGAGGGGGCAATAGGGTTCAAGTAGCCTAGGGGCGCACCAACTTTAAATCCTGCCCTGGTTACGTTCAGGCCCTGTTATAGCTGCATCCAGCACTAACTTGTGCGTCTGAATATTGTGCAAGTTAGGGGGTTCCCATGTCTCTTGTCCCCACCTGCCCCCCATGAACAGTATTTGGCTAAATGCAGACTCACTGTATTCCAAAACAGAGCTCAGAGTTCTGTGGCAGTTTACCTAAGGTGAAAGGCATGGTTCAAAGTTCCAAAACATGGAAGACTACACCCTTTTATAGCATTGCATCCTGTCTTTCATGTGATAAACGGCCCCTATCATGATGGTATTTCTGCAGGAAGGACTGATAAACATATAACTTGCGGCAGAAATTAAGACAGACATGGACACTGCTGTAATCCCGTATCCTTCTTCTTGCCTTCTTCACAACACATTGGTACAGCCTTATTGTTGTCTATCTGGTACATACTTTTACTGGAAAAACTGTGGTCATGTATTAAGTGAAACTGTTTGCAGAATATAATTTGCTCTGCATGAAAACACAAAGGTAAAGCACAAATAACTTCATTCACTCATTTCTGGCCACTTCCAGCTACAACTGGGCAAGCCAAAGGGCCACACCAAACAGCAGCCCATTCCACCCATTTCCTGATCCCAGAATCATGACATTCCTGGGAAAAATATGGCATTTGGGAGATATATGTACAAACAACAGTGTAGTCTTACCAAGGAACAAACATTGCGGGTCCTAAAATAAATTTCCTGGCTCATGACCTTATTGGATTGCTACCTCCTTGGAATGACAGTTTGTCCTTCTGCAAAATGGCAACAAACATAAAAGTCAACAAAATTGTATGTTTTAAAATAACTTTTTTAGTGATTTGTTTTAACTATGGGTAACACCAATGCTATACCTAGATTTCTATGGAATAAAAGGGTATTTTTATGGTGAATAAACAAGTCAGTGAACATGGGTCTATGATATATGTGTTATACTACCTCTTTCTGTTATTTAAGATACCAATAACCTCAATAAAATGATGAGGCATGAATAACTAGGGGGTAGGTTGTCAATTCTGTTGAATTATTTTCTTTCGTGGATATCTGCTCTCTTATGTTCATGATGCAGATTTTGCCCCAGGATTGCAAGACTTTTGCCCTAATACCAAAGTATTTGTGCGTGTGTGAGATATATGTAATTATAGTAGCTTGTGCCTTATCGACCGTGTTTTCTTGAAGTGCCTGTTTTGGATGTGTCCATAACTGAATTGCTAATGGAAGTATTGTGTGACTAGCTATTTTGAATTCTACTATGTGAACACATTTTCACTGATATAGCATTAATAAATATTTGCAAATACTGTGTCTTCGTTTGGTAAATATGCCCAATATGTTTGTATACACACAAACAAAAAAAGCTTGCATTCTATCACTGTGCCGAACCATTCTTTAAATTACATATACAGTATGTAGCAGGTTTCATCAATGAGAAAGACAAATTTAGACATAAAAATGTATATCGGTAGTAAAATAATTGTTGGGCTGCTAATACAATAGGAGATAACAAGTCACTATGTAGCCTACTTTATCCTGCATAATAAATCCTTGCTTTCCATACATGTCTGTTAGTCTCCAACAGCAAAACCAAAGCTTGACCACCTGTGGTTTCATGGAATACAAAGCCTTAACTGAATATTTCTCCAGACAAATGTCATATCAATAGCATTTTCTAAGGCTCATTGCCACATCTATAACTTTTATCTGCTGATCGATTAACTCAAAACTGACTACCCAGCAGAACTGCTATTGTTTGGCATACTTGATTCTGTGAGGCAATGATCCGGACCTTGAACTATTTCTTTATCAAGCAAGGAAACTATATGTCATAAATCTTTCATTGTTGAAGACTTCATGTATTTTTAAAGTATGGTCTATGGTTCCTAAATCCTTTAGCTATTATATAATTTCCTAAATCAAATCCATTAAATGGAATTAATAGTCAAGGCAAAACATAATGAAAATGGATTATTAATAGATTATTAAAGTTTTCTCATTATGCCATGAATTTATCAGCTGCAATCTACAAATTAAGACTCTTAGGGGGTCATCTGGTTTCAATTTTAATTGAAATAAAAGATGGATATTCACACTAGTCCATTTAACAACCTCAGGGGTAAAGAGGAATAATCTTTACAGTAATTGTGAGATTTTACAAGTAATTTGAATATCAGCCTATTTTTAAGTTTAAATAGTTTAAAAGAGGTTTATTTCACTTCATCTTGTATACAAATAATTCTATCCCCCCCTAATCTATTTAATTTGTTTAGAGCAAACTTGGTCACTATAAACTGTCTAATCGGTTTTGGGATAAGTTTACTCAACTTTGTTCATGAGCTTGTCAGTGCTAAAAAATACAGAAAACCTCAAATAGATAGATAAATGTTTTACAATTTGCTTTATTTTTAATTCTAAGGGCAATGGCAAATTGCATTTGTTTTGGTGGAAAGGAAGGCAAGTGCTTTTAGGTGGTTGTCAAAGTAGGTAGGTAATAGAGGTGATATAGGCCCCCTGAGTTACCAGGAAATGAGGTCAATAAAGTGCCAATAAAGCAACATTAGTCATTGTCCTAAGTGGTTCTTAAAGGACCAGTAAAAAACAAAAAAAAAAAAGACAAATTAAACTTAAGTCTTCATTAAGAAATAACTTACCAAAACTCCGGGTGCACTCCTCCTCAGAAAAGGCGATTCGGCAATCCATTGTGCATCGCTCCATTTCTCCGTAGAAAATTCGATAAGTCAGCACACACTCCTCCACTCTGCAGGTGCACGCTCCAACAGTGGCCACAATCCACTCAGCCGAGCAAAAATCTCGACAGTGGACAGCACCTTTTCATAGATAAAAAGCCTTTATTGTTACATGGCTATGACCAACGATACAGTAACGTTTCGAGCCACATCCTGGCTCTTTGTCAAACTAACTGATACATTTATCAGACTTCCTTTTAAAGCACTCCAAACAGCGCCCTCTGGTGTGATAAGGTAAATACACATTATGGTCAATTTAAAACAACACACAAAGTTTCCAGTATTATACAATGTAACGATATTACTGTGAATGATATATTCTGTTGCCACTAGCACTTATCTGTCCTTATACTCTGAATTGTTCACTTTTTTTGTGTGTGCATACATCTGTAAAATATAAATATTAAAACTGCAATTAAAATAGATACTAGTATATTGTCTGCAAATCGTATTCTTTGTTCAGGCCTTTAGGGGTTAAGGTTTCTAGGCATCGGATCCAATATGCTTCCCTTTTTAGGAGCTTTTTCACTCTATCACCACCTCGTCTGGGGCGGGGTATGGATTCCACTACCTGAAACCGCAGTTGTTGTACCCCATGGCCCATCTCCACAAAGTGCCCCGCTACCGCTTGCTCAATCTTTTTGGTTTTAATGGCCGATTTATGCTCCCTTATCCTCTCCCTCACTTGGCGAGTGGTTTGTCCCACATACATGAACCCACATGGGCATTTTATCACATAAACTACATATGTAGACAAACACGTGTGATACCCTTTGATTTTGATAGGGGTTCCCTTCCGGGGATGATAGACAGTCGGACCCCTTAAACAATTAGTGCAACAATTGCAATTCAAACATGGAAACGTTCCATTTTTTCTTGGTTGTAAGGTCGACTGTCCATCATCCCCACTTCCTAGTTCAGATTTTACCAACATTGAGCCAATCGTGCGTCCTTTTTTATAGGACATTACTGGGGGAGACTTAAACGCTGGTACATTTGAAAGGCCATCCTTCAAAAGGTTCCAATGTTTCCGTAAAATGTTGGCTATTTGGGGACTTATTGTAGTAAAAGTGGAGACAAATGGAATATGATCTAACTGTTTCTGGGGGCCACCCAATAAGACTCGATCTCTATCCAACTGTTCTACTTCTGAACGCTGTTGTTTCAGTAATTCCATAGGGTATCCCCTGAATTTCTCCTGCATTTCATTTAACCTGTGCCCCAGTACCCTAGGTTCACTAACTATTCGTTTAACACGTGTGAATTGTGATTTTGGTAAAGCTTTCTTTACCTGGAGTGGATGTGCTGAATCATAGTGGAGTAGTGTGTTCCTATCCGTTGGCTTAGTATATAGGTCCATTTCTCCTCCATGCCTTCCTTATAGGAGATAGCCACAGAGGAGAAATCGAGTGCCGCACAATGGATCGTCGCCGTTTCGCCTTTTCTGAAGAGGAGCGCAAGCGGAGTTTCGGTAAGTTATTTCTTAATAAAGACTCAGTAATTTAAAAGTTTAATTTCTCTTTGTGGTTTTTTTCATTCTATACAAACAAAGTTTTTTTAAAACAAAAATTTGATGTTACTGATGTTATTGCAGTTTGAAATTACTGCCTCTGAAGCTGTTTATTCCATCCTTCTATAATCCATGTTACTGGCCTTTTAAATGATTTGCTTTCTTTGTTCTCAAGTCATCCAGTCTGGCATGCAAACTGTTAGCTGAGTGAAAACCAACCAGTACCTTTAAAGGAAAACTAAAGCTTAACTAAATAAGTAGGCTTGAGATGTTGTACATTATGTTTTGGGCTTCTGTTTCAGCCCAAGCCAACCACAGCCCTTTAGCAGTAAAGATCTGTCTCCAAAGATGCCCCTGTAGCTCCCCACCTTCTTTTCTGCTGATTCACTGCGCATGTTCTGTGCTACTGTCACTTACTGAGCTTAATGACTGATACACAGTATGATGTATATATAGAATATGAATATCCCAATATAAGACTGATTAGCAATTAATACAGATAATTAATACACGACAGCACAGAAACCAGTGCATCAGAATGTAATAATCAGCCTTGTAGCATCGGCTTCTTTTACAGGCCATCTGATTTTCTGCTTGATAATTTGTGACGACCCCTAAGCTTAGCTTCTCAACAGCTGCTCAGAGCCCACTGAGCATGTGAGTGTTGCATACACTTTCCAAGATGTTGACCCCCTGTTAAAGTTCTGTAAAATTGCTGCTATCAAGAAGCTGAAATTTTAGACAGTATATAAAATATGGCATTTTTAGCCATATTAATTGTTAGGGTTTAGTTATTTAATAAAAGCCTGGGAAATGTATAGGGTCTGGAAAAAAGGATAATGAAGAATAAACAATGTAGCCCAGAGTGATCCTGCTTTATGGCAAATTATCCAACCTTACATTTCCCTACCATTCCCTGTTAGACTGTAAGTTCTTTTGAGCAGGGCCCTCTCCCTATTGGCTTTAACAATATGCATATGTAGTGTGTAGTTTCACTACTCCTCCAAGCAGATGGTATGTTATATATTGAAAACAACCGTGTTTGAAAGAAACTGATAACATGGGATTTTTTTATATGAAGAAAGGTTGTAGCATATGGAAAGGTGCTGTTTCAATGAAGGGCAATGTATATGCTATTGCAAAGCTAAAAAACACAATGTAACCACAATGTAATTTCTTCTCCGCATTGTCTCCAATGTATTTTGGCAAATTTTTCTATGGGCTTTTTACGTGTATTATAATGTCCCAAGTTACTCATCATTATCAGTTACAGATTATCTTCTGGCTCTTGTCCTTAGTTCTATAAAGCTTTATCATGTAATCTTCAGTTTTTGTCATGTAATCTTCAGTTTTTATGGATCACCTGAAACTGGTGAACAACTATCTTTCTTCTGTCAGTTCTTCTCAGCAAGGTCATATTCTTTCTTTTTTCTGAGGCCTAGAACTTGCTACAAACTTTAAGCATGAAATTTAATTACATTGCATTACTGTCAGGGGAATGTAATAAAGGTTGTTTACAGAAAAAGTATTTGCAATGCGAAAATGTGTGCATTTGTGTGAAGAAATGTTCCTTTGCACAAATTTAATTTAAAATAGCTTTTGTGAACCTGGAAAATGTTTAGCCACCACTTCCACCTATGATTATTTTTTTTCTCCCCTAGTTAAAGTTTACATTGAAGGCTATTGCCTAGTGATCAGTGTATTAATGGTTGTGGGGGGGTTTTTTTTGCATTTCACAGGAAAGTTTTGGATTGCTGTATTAATGTAAAAATAATTAAAATTCCTAAAATTTTATATAAAAAATAATTATTTTACATAAATAAAGTCAGCCACAAATACTACACATGAATACTATAAATATATTAGGAGGTAAAACTCAAATCACATTCTACTTCCTGACTTCTATGAGCAGAATTAAAAAAGACTAAGTAGGATCCCTTTGCATAAACAAACACTCCCTACCCCCAGCTACAGGATATTTGGCTGTAAGATAAGGAGTGGCTCATCATACAGAAGCTTCTCAGTGAACCGCTGATTTTTTTGAGTCATAAAGTAGAATGTAACTGAAGTTTGACTTTCAGATTATAACCTGTTTAGTAAAGAACTAACAAAAACCATATAAGCCAAAATCATTGAACTAATGTTGAAGAAGGAGCTAGTACCTAGCTGAAGGTTAAGTTGTGAGTGTTTGTTCAGTTGGTTGAGAAGGTATCTGCTACAGTATGAATAGGCATTCAGTGAACCTGTGGGAGCTCAAAACTGGTTAAAATTGGAAAGGGACACACTTAAAATACACTGAAAAGTGTAATTATTTTGTGTATGCATTAAAACTTTTCTTTTGTGAGTTTTTAATAATCTGAAACAGTGCTGGTCAACTGTATATATGTATATGTATACACACACACATATATACACACATATATACACACATATATACACAAATATACACACATATATACACACACATATACACACACACATACACAACACATATATACACACATATATACACACATATATACACAAATATACATACATATATACACACACATATACACACACACATACACACACACGTATATACACATATTCACACATATATACACACATATATACACATATATACATATATATACATATATATACACATATATACACACACATATATACACACATATACATATATATATATATATATATATATATATATATATATATATATAGTGAGATGATTCTTTATTACATGTAAAATGTATGTAAGCCCTTGAGGAGGATGGTGGACATTCCCTTCTAGGGCCACTTCCTGTTCACTGGCTTCCTATTGGACAGCTCTAGACAAATGTCAAGTATTTGAAAAGTTTTAGATACTACTAATGAGCAGGTCTGTTTCTGTGACAGTAACTTTACAGTTATGATAGTCTGTGTTTGTCAGGCAGGTTTAAAGGAGAAGACATTTTTGGTACTGTGTGAACTATATATAACAATATGTTTTGCAACAAATCAAATGTATTACATAGGTGAATTTTTTGTCATTACAGCAGAGGAATTCTTTCCATATAAATGTACTGTGTGGTCTTGTATTTTTCAGTAAAAACTTTATAAATTCAGTTGAAAAAACATTTCGTCCAGATACCCTAGAAAAGACATTAAGTCTAAACAATTCAGCATCCAATGCAAAGCTCAGACTGGCTTGAGGGCTTAGATGTGATCCCGTAGCTTTTTCACATTCGAGTGAGAAAGCCTTTTTTGTATGCGAAAGCTCCAGCAGCAGCAGCCATTCCAAAGAACGTAGAATAGCCAATAAACCTAATTAATCCTTGAGCAGATGGTAGGTTGCGTTCCCAAAATGTTGTTGTGAATGGTATTGCTGGAACATCCTAGCAAGAGAATGCAGTTTGGTGTCATTAATTAATGAACTGATAACAATTTCCATACTTTGTCTGACCACACATTGTATTTATGGTTTTAATCAACCTCTTTTTGGACTCAGTACCTTGGTGCATAGTTGTCTCATTAACACTGGGATTGCTCTTTGGAGCTGATCACGTTTTTAAATTAAAAATTATTTCAAATTCTATTTTTAAACAGCTTATGAAAATTAAAAAATAATTGCAGTATACTGTATGGCCTCATCTGAATAAAAGAAGTGTACGTTAGTCTAAAGTTTATAACGGTTTATACAGTATAGATATGGGACCAGTTATCCAGAATGCTTGGGACCTCGGGTTTTCCGTATAACGGATCTTTCCGTAATTTGGATCTTCATACCTTAAGCCTATTAAGAAAATCATGTAAACAATTAATAAACCCATTTGGCTGGTTTTGCTTCCAATAAGGATTCATTATATTTTAGTTGGGATCAAGTACAAGGTACTGCTTTATTATGACAGAGAAAAAGGAAATCATTTTTAAAAATGTGGATTATTTTGAAAAAATATGGGAGATGACCTTTCCAAAATATGGAGCTTTCTGGATAACAAGTTTTCCGCATAACTGATCCCATAGCTGTTTACGGGCTGGCGCTGCACTGACTGAAGGGTACAGTTCACTCTTTGCAGGATTTGGATTTAACCAAATCCATAGTATTTAGCCATGATGTAGATTTTTTATTTTTCTCAAATTTTAATGTGCACAGGATTCAGATTCATTCATTAATCGGGTAAATATTTTGCATACAATTCAGTATTTGTCCTAATCCAATAATGATGGATTCCAGGCATCCTTTAGACAGATGTAAGAAACTTTTATCTCCATATTTGGCACAGGCAGTTCTCCATGATTTACACAGATCATTATCACATATTTTTCCATTTCCATTGGGATGAATATTGTGATACACAGAGCCCTGTGATCAAAACAGTGTTTGCTCTATATAGGATGCAAGGCTAAAGGACATAAGGGTAGGGATGTAGCGAACGTCGGAAAAAAAGTTCGCGAACATATTCGCGAACTTGCGCAAAAATGCGAGCGGTTCGCGAACGGTTCGCGAACCCCATAGACTTCAATGGGAAGGCGAACTTTAACATCTAAAAAAGACATTTCTGGCCAGAAAAATGATTTTAAAGTTGTTTAAAGGGTGCAACGACCTGGACAGTGGCATGCCAGAGGGGGATCAAGGGCAAAAATGTATCTGAAAAATCTGCCTGTGTGTGCTTGGAAGAGATAGTGTAGGGGGAGAGCTGTTAGTGATTTCAGGGACAGATGATAGTAAGTTTGCTGGCTAGTAATCTGCTTGATACTGCTCTGTATTGGAACAAAAAAATAAATAAAAGCAGTCCTTACAAGGACTATTGCTATTGCAGCAGTCAGCAGATGAGATCAGAAGCAGGACAGCTGCCCACTGCAGCTACATACAGAGCACTGCAGTAGAAGGTAGATTACTAGCCAGCAAAGCTACCTAAGCTTAAATGTCCCTCAAACCCCTGCAGACTTCTGTCCCTCCAATAACAGAGCAGTATCAAAACGATTACTAGCCAGCAAACTTTCAACTGTCCCTGAAATCACTAACAGGCAGCAGCTCTCTCCCTACACTATCTCTTCAGCACACACAGGCAGAGTGAAAAAAAGCTGCAGGGCTTCGGTTTTTATAGGGAAGGGGAGTGGTCCAGGGGAGAGCTTCCTGATTGGCTGCCATGTACCTGCTGGTCTGGGGTGAGAGGGCAAAAAAAAGCGCCAACAATGGCGAACCCAAAATGGCGAACGTCGCGCGACGTTCGCGAACTTCCGGCGAGCGCGAACACCCGATGTTCGCGCGAACAAGTTCGCCGGCGAACAGTTCGCGCCATCTCTACATAAGGGGTCTGAAAGAAATGGAGCTCTATATTTACACTATGCAATAGGGCAGATGGTAAGTATAAGACTAACATTTTAATTGGTTAAAAGATTTACAGTGTTGTATAATGCCAAAAAAGACAAATTTTACTGTGGATGCCAAAATATTTTTCCAGAGCTCCTTTTCAGAAGTGGATATTTGTAAGAAGTGCCACACTGCCATCTTACTTCTAATTCTTGTGTATCCTTAGCTAATGTATGAAGTATAATAATAATTCTGTTTTTGCTACAGCACATTTGGATTGCTTGTCCAACCTCTTTTCTGGCACCAAGGGTAATGTAATATAAGGCCCAAAGTTTACCCTTATCCAGTATACCATAATAACCAGATGTTTGGTTTCAAACTGGTGAACAGTAAACCTACCAGCTACCTGCTGATTGGTTGATATGGGCTACTAACTTGCAACAAGCTATGCACCTTTGATAACATCATTATGTGCAATCTGCAACATACTCTAAGCTGTCCCCAAGATTAGACTTGAAACCAACAAAGTGAACTAGCTAGAAGAATTACTTTAGATCAGGGTAATATGTTCCCTGCTTTACCTAGCCTTCATAGGCCAGAGACAAAGTCACTTAAATTATGGGTAGGACAGCTAATAAGAGTCCAAACACAATTATTGAGTAGGGGAAAAGGGAACTGGAGAACCTAAAGGAAGGCTCTTGTCAGAGGACATGTGCCCTACCACACTACTAAATCTAATATACAGGTATGTGATCCATTATCTGGAAACCTGTTATCTAGAAAGTTCTGAATTACAGCAATATATATATATATATACAGTATATATAATTCTAATATTTAAAAATTATTTACTTTTTGCCTGTATTAATAAAACAGTACCTTGTAGTTGATCCCAAGTAATATATAATTAATCCTTATTGGAGGCAAAACAATCCTTTTGGATTTAAATGAATAAATGATTTGTATTAGACTTAAAGTATGGAGATCCAAATTACAGAAAGATCCCTTATCTGGAAAACCCCAGGTCCAGAGTATTCTGGATAACAGGTATCATACCTGTATATACTTTGGATACTCTCTCTTTTTGACTGTGACTTAGGGGGTTGAATGTTAGAGTTTTTCATACCTCCAATGAACTCGCATGAACTCACAACTCGATTGGTTTCTTATTTAAGAAAAAAACTTGAATGGAAAAAACTTGATTCTGCCAGATTAAGTTGAAAAACCCTAAAATCGAATCAATAGAGTTTTCAGCAAAGAAAAAACTTTCAAACGCTCAAATTGATCGAGTTCTCGGACAAAACCCTCAGAAAAAAACTCGAACATCATGAAGGCTATTAACATCTTCAAATGGTTCAAGGGACCTCTGCCAGTGACTCTTACATGACCTCGACAGATTTTAGATGGTGTAGTTTCAGATTATTTTAGGGTTAAGTAGAAAAATCTAGTTTCTATTATAGTTTTTATAACCTGAAAAAGTGAGTTTTGACCAAAAAAATAACCTCGAAAACTTGAATTTTCCTGGAAAACACAACTCCAACCTTAATAAATAACCCCCTTAAAGTCTGTTATGACTTGTAACTTTTCCATGACTAGTCAGAGCAGCTGCTCTAAAGAAATGAATGTCTGTTTATATGAAGGGGAAAAATATAATCTGTTTAATATTTATGCCTTAATTTATCCCTTTGACTAATCTTTTCATGTACCTGAACTTACATTTTCAAATATTTGACCTAATTTTACTGTTCAAATAACATTTTGTACAGACAGAAGAAGAGAAAACTAACCATAGATTCAGGCTCAGTCTTCCAAATCTCGTCTTCTTTTATAAGTCCCATCTGGAACATTACCTGAAAGAGATTAAAGTTTTAATGTCTGCAAATAATTGAAGGCATCAATCATAACATGATAATAATGATCATAAAAAAAATGCCAATCTTATCAATTCAGCTTAAAGGAAAACTATACCCCCAAAATGAATACTTAAGCAACAGATAGTTTATATCAAATTGAATGACATATTAAAGAATCTTACCAAACTGGAATATATATTTACATAAATATTGCCCTTTTACATCTCTTGCCTTGAACCACCATTTCGTGACTCTATCTGTGCTGCCTCAGAGATCACCTGACCAGAAATACTACAACACTAACTGTAACAGGAAGAAGTGAGGAAGCAAAAGGCAGAACTCTGTCTGTTAATTGGCTCATGTGACCTTACATGTGGTTTGTATGTGTGCACAGTGAATCTTACGATCTCAGGGGGCGGCCCTTATTTTTTAAAATAGCAATTTTCTATTTATGATTACCCAATGGCACATACTACTAAAAAAGTATATTATTATGATAATGGTTCATTTACATGAAGCAGGGTTTTACACATGAGCTGTTTTACTCAGTATCTTTTAATAGAGACCTACATTGTTTGGGGGGTATAGTTTTCCTTTAACGATTGATAATGAAAGAAAAATCTGAAGTGGGTTAGCAATGCAATAACAGAGTGTTGCCACAAAGAATCAGATGGTGCAAGAGTCACATGTAACTAAACCACTAAATGCTCATGTTTATTTACCATTTTTGAGTTTAGGGACCCTAGCAAACAGATGATAAAATTCCAAATTGGATAGCTGAAGAACAAAAAGCTAAATTGTTAAAAAACCACAAAAATATAAAATGAAGACTAAATGCAAACTGTCTCAGAATGTCACTCCATGCTATAAGTTAATATAAAGGTGAATTACCCCTTTCAGGAGTGGATGTATGATTCATTTGCTATGTTAGTAAATACCTAATGTAATAAATGAATAGATACATAACATTTGTGTTTGAGTATCTATATCATATACTGTATCTATTCCTTATACTGCATTTAGCAACAACTGAGCCGGTGTAATTGCATTAGGTATACAACTTGTAATAATTTATTATTTGTGTCCCTTTAATAGAATACATATATTTTATACCTCTCTTGCAGCTCTTTCACCAGCTTGTATAGCTCCTTCCATATATCCACTCCATTCAGTAGCTGTCTCTGTGCCAGCAAAATAAATTTTTCCAACTGGTTTCCTAATTACACTGTAGAAAAAAACAAGTGTCTGTTGAGGTTCCACATGTGAGGAGATCCTGCCGAAAGCTACTTCCACAAAAGCTGCTGGTATGATGCCTATAGTGTTTAATGAAGATCCCCCCCACAAATGCACATATAAACACATAGGGGCACATTTACCTAGGGTTGAATATCGAGGGTTAATAAACCCTCGATATTCGACCGTCTAAGTAAAATCCTTGGACTTTGAATATCGAAGTCGAAGGATTTTGCGATATTCCTACGATCGAACGATCGAAGGAATAATCGTTCGATCAAACTATTAAATCCTTCGATTTGAACGATTCAAGGATTTTAATCCATCGATCAAAGGATATTCCTTCAATCAGGAAATTGTTAGGAAGCCTATGGGGACCTTCCCCATAGGCTAACATTGGCCTCGGTAGGTTTTAGGTGGCAAACTTGGGGGTCGAAGAAATTTTTAAAGAGACAGTACTTCGACTATAGAATGGTCGAATAGTCGAATGATTTTTAGTTCAAATAGTTCGTTTCGAAGTCGAAGGTCATAGTTGAAGGTTGAAGTAGCCCATTCGATGGTCGAAGTAGCCATATTCGACCATTCAAACTTTTTTCCCTCTATTCCTTCACTCGAACTAAGTAAATGGGCCCCATAGTTATCAAGCATTCATAGATAAAATATCACAATCAAATAAATCTGTTAAAACTAAAGAAAGACATGTATTTTGCTTCCTAAATCTATTTGAATTGACCTCTTTCTGCAAGGTTCTTGCACCTGCTTTAGGGTAAAGAGCTTCATGTAGGCACCTCCAAAAAACTGGAAAAGTAGTGAACAAAGCTGATAAACAATTTATTCCCTTCAGTCTTTACTGAGCATGTAATATGTAAAAATATCAAGTGCCCAGTGATTTGTGTGTTGCAAGTGTTTCTACAGAAGTATAATGGACAATCCAAGATAGCATTAGTCACCCATAAAGGTCAGTTACAAGTGACATGGGGTTTGTGAGAGTTAAACATAAGCTGTTGCGTAAAACAGCCTAATAGCGGATTCCTAAGGATCTTGGCACTTCTAACATTCAGAAATTTGACACTATCAGCAGAGAAGTTTTTCTATTAAATGCGGAGAAATCGCTCAGGGGTCAATCCTCAGGTTAAGGTAACAAATATTTTACGTCAGTAAGTACAGTTTTGTCAATTTCAGTGTACTAAAAGGTAATGACACAGAAAGAGGGCCTGCCAGAAATCAGAAAAGTATAAATGCAGTATTTTCCAAGCCAAATGGGATTCATCCAGGAGATACAAATGTTGATTACGCTTGCCATATAGTCAGCAGTGTTAGTTTGTTAATTCAAATTATTTATTAACTTGAGATTGAGAAATGTTGTCCAGCTTCCAAAAACTAGTAAACTTGACTGCTGCTAATCAGCACAGGATTTTTATTTGCACAGCAACAGAAAACACGTCTTTTCAAGATATGTACCAAGCCGTAAGTCAATAGCATTTCTATCATCACTACTAAATATATACCAGTACTTAATGTGTTTCTGTTTTTCACAGAGCACCTTGGTGATTTCTGATAGATAAATATATTCTATATTTAAAAAAAATACTTTGAGCTATTCCTGGGCTCTAGCTGTGGTTCTATGTTTTAGGGTAAAAAATGAGATTGAGCTGTATGTGCATGAACAACCTTTGCATGCAAGTTACTAAACATTGGCCACTCACAAAACTTAAGGTATGAGTTTGGGGCAGTGGAGTAACTACTTGTCGGTGGGTACAGGATGGGCCCCCGGGCCCCCGTGTCGGGCCCTCCTCCATATGAATCTTGCACTGCTGGCATGCGCGTTGTAAAATCTCCCCCCTGCCCACGATAAAAGTTATTGCGGCTCCGTGGGCCCCAACAGGGTGTGGGCCTGGATGCAATCGCACCTCCTGCACCCCTGGTAGTTACGCCACTGGTTTGGGAGTTATAAACTATTCTTTGCATGGAAGGGTGTAGGTCATCATGTATTTTCTAGGCTTCCTATACAAATAATGAGACTCTGGAATACAGTATTTATCTTTCTGAGACAAAAATGGCCTACAGAAGTCAAAATGTATTCAACATAGCTCATTATAGCCTGCCCTACATAAAATTAATATCAATATGAGGGGGAATGTTTTAGCACTGGCACAGAAGTCAAAAAGAAAGTTATCCTTCCTAAAGATATCTGTTAGTGAAAATCTAAGAACAGATTTAAGTCTCCAAAAATACAGAATGCGTTTCATATTTATATCAATGACTTGCTCCCTCTATTCATTGTTACATGATATTTCCTGTCTTACCTTCCATATTGAGTCATAATTCCAGGAGGGAAATATGCAGTATAACAGCCTCCAGAGTACTGCTCCTTAGACCAGTCCTTCTCTTCATAGTGCACTGGCTACAAAGCAACATATACAATCTAGTCATGTTTTCTGATAGTGCCCATAAACAATACAAGCAAATTTATAGATAATATACAAAAATCACTCTTTGTTAGAGTCTACCATTCTGCTGCTTCAAAATAATTGTATAACTGGTTAAAAAGGTTTGTTCCACCCTAGAGAGATGTGTTATTAGGTGACTACAAGGGAAACAGCTCTTAGAATGCAAAGGACTTGAATGAGAGAACTGCCACAGAAGAGTTTTCTGCTGCTATTTCATAAATGTATTAATCAAATCTTATAGAACATCATAAAGCATTATGATTCGCCTACTTTGGAGTGTGGGTCCTTCTTGAACTTTTCATATATTAGAGGCAGATTTATCAAGGGTCAAATTTTGAATAATAAAACTTTGAAATTCAAATAAAAAAAGACCAACCAAAATGTATTAAAAAAACTAGTCGTTTTCATTCAACTAAGTAACATCGTATTAGTTTGAATTTGATTCAAAGTTTTTTCTTAAAAAAAGTCCACCAATTGACTTCAAACAGGCTAAAACAGCAATTTGCCAGGTTTCTGATGGCGAAAGTTGAAGTCGAATTGTTAAAGAGACAGAGATAAATTTTGATATTCGATTTTTTTGCAAATTTAGTACACAAAAAATACCTTGAATTTTTTTAATTCGAGTTTTCACTTCAACCCTTGATAAATCTGCCCCTAAATGTTGACCCAGCACCCCCAATAATGGATGACTAGTTTGAGTGCGGATGTTTGGACTGTATATATATATATATATATATATATATATATATATATATATATATATATATATATATATATATATATATATAAATATATATATATATATTGTATATATGTGTGTGTGTGCGTGTAACTTGCTGGCACTATATAAATAATCAACATTATGTAAAGCTTTACAAAAATTTAACTGGGTGTTACATTATTTTAGCAAAAAGAGCTTACTAGAGCTTAGAAAGGCATAGTCTGTAATTAAAATATAATTTGACTTATAAGGGTTTGAAACAATAAGGCATATTAATGCAAACTATTTTGCCACAATAACAATTATTTTTGAAGGATGGTAATCATAACTTACATGTAAAGCTTCATCAGTGCCCATGACTTTCGCATAGTACTCACATATTTTTCTCTTTCTGGATAAAAAAAGAATGGTTGCATAATTGTTTAAAGTATATTAAAGAAAACATTATAAAAACAAATATAACAAATAAAATATAAGAAATGTAGGCCTTCCTCACTATATTATGCTCTGTTCTGTATGAGTGTTATCAGTGAGTAAATCCCTTATGCTATTTGTCCTTACATATTAGCTAATACTAAAATACACATATTTATAAATAATTGGTTATACAGTATTCAGTTATATCTGTTGTAGTGATGTGAGCAAAAGCCCCAGATAGCATTTCTGTTACTAATTAGATGATATGGCAAGGTATATTATAAATCCAGCATAAGAACTCAGAGAGATGCAGAGAGCTATGATGAATAATGTATAAATTAACATACGTTATTTGGAAATGCACTTTGAAGCACTGTTGTATATAATTATTCAATATAGAATTTGTTTTTCATTCTTGTCTGTTTGTATATTTTTCTCCATAATTTTTACACCCACTGTGCTTGTCTCTTGCATTTTCTGCACACTAGGGGGCACATTTACTTAGCTCGAATGAATGAATAGAAGAAAAAATACTTCAAATTTAAAATGTTTTTTTTGGCTACTTCGACCATCGAATTGGCTACTTCGACCTTCGACTACGACCTCGAATCGAAGGATTCGAACAAAAAATTGTTCGACTATTCGACCATTTGATAGTCGAAGTACTGTCTCTTTAAAAAAAACTTCGACCCCCTACTTCGCCAACTAAAACCTACCGAGCATCAATGTTAGCCTATGGTTTCTGATCGAAGGAAAAGCGTTCAATCAATTGATTAAAATCCTTCGAATTGTTCGTTTCGAAGGAGTTAATCGTCGATTTAACGATTTTTCCTTTGATCGTTCGATCGAAAGAATTGCAGTAAATTCTTGGACTTTGATATTCGAAGTCGCAGGATTTAACTTTGACAGTCGAATATCGAGGGTTAATTAACCCTCGATATTTGACCCTAAGTAAACGTGCCCCTAAGAGTAGGCAATTTATCAAAATGTTACATTACAGCTCACCACAGAGAAACCTTGCCCACTTTATATTTATTCCCATGGGATTTTATGAAATGGTGAACTCTTATATTCACCCATCAATAAATACTCCTAAAAATCCTATAGGAATTATTAAAAAGTGTTAGTTTTTTCTGTGGTGAGCTTTAATTTCACACTTAGATTAACCCGCCCCCTTAAACTACACTTATAAGTGTATGCATTTGTGTACATCTTCAACGAACAGATGCTGCCTCGATCCGATAGGATTGTGCTGTCCGATCGACATCTGGCAGACTTTTCTGACAGATATCGATCGGGGAATCCCGATGGATGTAGATAGGGACAGAGCATGGCTTTCTGCCAGGACTACAGCCTGATGTTGGTTCTTATTAGCATATTAGTTTGTAATACAAACACAAATCTACTTGAGAATATGTTTACATACATGATCTTCCTATGTAGACACAAATGTGCTTGAGAATATGCTTTACATATATGATCTTCCTATGTAGACACAAATGTGCTTGAGAATATGCTTTACATATATGATCTTCCTATGTAGCCACAAATGTGCTTGAGAATATGCTTTACATATATGATCTTCCTATGTAGACACAAATGTGCTTGAGAATATGCTTTACATATATGATCTTCCTATGTAGCCACAAATGTGCTTGAGAATATGCTTTACATATATGATCCTCCTATGTAGACAAACTCCTAACTTATCAATACCATTTTATTTATCTTGTTCCTTCGTGTTTCTTTAACTTTGGAAGATTTTGAAGACTTTATATTACAATCCACTTATTTCAAATTATTGCCACTGTTAAAGCAAAAAGCAGCTGTAAAAACAGTTAACCACAATTATTACCTCTCTTCCTTGGTAAGGTTTGACATTAAAGTTGCTTTCCTAGAAAGAATAAACCTGAAAAGACATAATATGGGCTTTAAATGCTTTGTGTACCAGTGCATATGCAGAAATTGTGACCAGTACATGACGGGTGCAGCGTCGATTCCGCACCTCTCCCTCTACCTCCCCCCACACCACAATTCTCCTACCCCAAATAATACATACACACCACTGGTTTGGAAAGAGATGGCCACAGTTGTTTATTTAAACACAATAATAAAGTAATAGTCATGTATAACATTTTTAACCTTTTAACAACCTTTTGTATAACAAACTTTTTAACCTTTAACATATTATTCCCCCACCCAGGGAGGAGGGAATGGGGGTGGGGTGTCTGTACCCAAACTGCCAAGATAGGTTCCTGTTCCATTCTCCTAACCCTAAACCGGGCTGCATACCATACTATGAGGACCCAGGCCTACCAGGCTACTTCCACTCACTATGAAATACCCCCTTTTAACTTCCCCTGGAGGTCTTGCAAAGGTACCCTCCGCAACTGCGACTAACACACATATTACAGGGAGGGAGGGTGGGACGCTGCGTCCTTCTTTCTCCACGTCCCGGCACGGAATGGTAAGTATTACCGCTGTTCCTTCCTCTGCTCCTTCGCCTGGGACTCACCAGCCAATCAGCGCACCTGTAACAGAAGAAGGGGGAGGGGCAGGGATAGCTGCACTCCTAAGGGCCCGTCAAGACCCTGTTGCCCCTATTCAGGACATGGGGTCCCCAGAGATGGAACATTTGAGAAGAATGCAGATAAACCAACTCTGGTTTATGAAAGAGATGGTAGTTTATGTTTACACATCTCTGCAGGGTAAATGGACCAAAAGATGATTCAGTGGGCATTAAATGTACAGTAATAGTTAACATGATGCACAGCAATTGTATATCCAGTCAGAAACCTATCCACTGGTATGTCTGGTGTGTCTGAGGATATTAGGACTTGTGGCTGCTGGAATAAAAGCATGGCTGTCACTGTTTATTCTAGAACATGGACAACATATGCACAGCCTTAGGAAGATGATAACAAAGATTTATGGAGGCTTAGTATGTCCAAAAAGAGACCAACTGCTATATACACATCTATAATCATAAGTTCCCCTATGTAAGCCTTCCCAACAGGGGCGCTTTGCCAATGAGGCAACCTGCGTATCTCCCTCAGGCAGCAGCGCCCCTCAAGGTACCAGTGGCAGCAAAAATGCCTCTCCTGGTACTCTAGGAGCCGAATTTCTGATTTTCAAACTGGAAATTCGGCTCTTCTAATGCAGAGAGCGCAATTATGCTCTCTGCGCTTGCGTCCTGGCCCTCTCTGCCGCCCTCGTGGACCCCCTGGACCACCTCCGGCACAAAAAGGATCGCCCTGCTCCCCAAACAAAAAATGTGGACTCCACTCTTGTGCACAGCACACTAGAGGTATCATACTTGTCATAGGGAATGTAAATCAAAACGTTCAATGTCAGATGCATTTAATATGGGTTTGCAATGAATTAGATCATTATACATTTTGGAATCATATTTTGGGCTTCACTTTATTTTAGTGACGTACACACAAAAGTACGTACATCTCCCACCATTCTCTAGGAGCTCTTAGCAGATGATCATATCTAAACAGGCAATTCATACTGAAAGTCTTGCTCCCAACATGCTACAGATAGTCTTACTATGACAGCATACATAGAACAATGATTCAAACCACCATTCATAAAATGACTAATGTTATTATTTAACTACCAAAGAGATAGGCTAGATATTTCTGTAAACTTCTCTCTATCACAATTTGTTGCTTTAAAAATATGTTAGTAGACATATAATAAACATTTACCCCCTTACCCTATTATAGCAGGTTCAGTGCCATCTGGCTTGGTATCATCTAATGTAAATCCAATTGGTGTGTCATCATCTTCCATGATCATACATCCACAAATATCTGTAGGGAAAGAGAATGAATAAAAGGATCAAGCCAAGCTTGATATCAATGATAATATAATCATAATATGTATGTTTTTATTAATAACTACAGCTAAGACTCATTCAGTATTTTAAGACTATGGGCGGGACTAGTAGGGTAGAAGCAGGAAAAGGATCCCTCAGTGGTGCTTGCATAGAAGTACCCGGGCCAGTACAGTTTTCTGCACTGGCCTAGGGTATTAGTGATTACAATCACTTGGGGGGTGCTGAACTTTTGGTACCAGTCAGTGATTGAAGCTTCCTTTTCCCTTAAAGGTATTGAACAAGACATTATTATGCAGCACCAGGACGCTTGACATATTTTCCTGCCATAATCCAAGGGCAGAGGCAAGCATGGTTAACCCCATGTGTGCTGGTGTTCTTAGTACCTTACAATTAAATCCTTAGAAGTGATCATTTATTTTCAGCCATTAAGATTTCATACCCATTTTCCTCCAGAAGGCTTCCTTGTAGTAAACCATGCACTTGATGACAGACCCCATTGGTAGACGATGAATTAACTGGTTCCTTATTGATGGCAGTTCTGGTTCAAAATGGATCTTTGTACTCAAAATTGGTGGAATAGCACTAATGATGTACTTGGCCTTAAAAATTTAGCAAATATATACATAACTAATAAGACAGACCGAGTACATTGGAACAAAAGCCATACAGCCAACAGTTTTGTGTAATACTTTAAAATCTAAAAAGCATAACTGCTAAAGCTTTGCAATAACATAAAATAGCAATTCCCTAATTTTTCAAACTGCTTACAACAAGCATTACCATTTACACATTTTTATTTACTTTAATCTGCTAATTTGATTTTATCATATACAGTATATACAGTATATACAAATATATAATACATTTCTTGAAATGAGCCACATATATATAGAGGTGAGGCTGATCTCAATGTCCACAGCAGACAAAGTAAATGTTGCTTCAGAGAATACCAAGTTTACTTTTCCTCATCATTATTATATAGTTTATCTTTAGATATAAGAGACATAACCAGTCGTTATTATGCAACTATTAAGGATAACTGCATATAATATCTTCCAAATTGGTGGCTGCAAAAATTCTTACATACTGTAGAATTCAATCAGCAAGCGTCTTCCAATCAGTAAAAGTGATTAACTTACCTCATAGGTTTCGTGGTTTAGTGTTTCCACAATAACACTTTGCCCGGACTGATCAATTTTGACCACTGGGCTCTCCAGCATCACTCGACCTTGAAGACGTTCCATGATTCTTTCACTTATCTGGCCAGAGCCTCCAACAAATTTTCTCTCCTAAAAAAATGTTCATTAACATAAAAACAGGTAATTAGCATTGTGGCAGGGCATAATCTAAGGCTATCATCCTCAATCAGTTTTACCCTGAGATACAAAAATCTTTAAGTATATTCTTGCGCAAAAAGCTCACCTTCACCTTTATTGGTTGCTAACCTCACCTTAGCAACTAATAAGATGTCCGAAGTACAGTGGAGTATAGTAAACTTAGTGTCAGGGAAAGGTAGGGGGTGCGGAGGAGGAATAGGTGGAAAGATGAGTCCTTCAGGCAAGAGCTAATACAGTGCAGGTAGAAACAGAGAGAGATTCAGGCAGAGCAGCATCGGAACAGGACAGAGCCAGCAAATACCAGGACTAGGCAGAGCAGGACAGGACAGAGTGAGCAAAGACTGGGACAAGGCAGAGCAGGACAGGAACAGAACAGAGCAGGTGAAGACCAGGCCTAGATTAGAGCAGGACAAGATGGAGCAGACAAAGACCAGGACAAGGCAGAGCAGGACAGGAACAGGACAGAGCTGGTGGAGACCAGGACTAGGCAGAGCAGGACAGGAACAGTCAGGGGAGCTCCACCAATGAGTTGAGACACTTGCCTCAGGCGGCAGCGTCCTACTGGTTGCCAGGGGCGGCAAAAAAACATAAATTTGGCTCTCCTAGTGCAGAGAGTGCAATTGTGCTCTCTGCACTAACGACTGGACCACCCACGACCCCCTCCGGCACGATGTGGACCGCAAAATGAAGGCCGCCTCAGGTGCCAAAATGGACAGGATCACCCCTTGGAACAGGACAGAGTGGGTGAAGACCAGGACTAGACAGAGCAGGACAGGAACAGGACAGAGCAGGTGAAGACCAGGACTAGGCAGAGCAAGGACAGAGCAGCGGGTGAAGACCAGGACTATTTCAATGTTGCATGTGCACCCAGATTCAACAGACAGGAGATGCCTGAGAAAACTGAAGAACAGTTTTGTGCCCAGAGTAAAAGTACTAAAATCATAGGTAGAACTAAAGGCAGAACCACTGAGGGATGCCTAGTTGTTAGTGATTCTAGTTGCTTAGAGCATTAGTACCCCAGGCCAGTGCACTTTCTGAAGGAGAGTATGACTGTTAAGGATTCAGCCTAAATTGCTGACATTTGCCTGAATATGGAATAATACCATGGAATTGGTACATCCCTAGTATGTATGAGTTTTTTTGCTTTAAATATATGTGCACACATCCGATCCTCTGCCCAAGTATTCATAGTTATTTATATACCTCTGACAGAAAGCACAGCACAGCTTTAGAAAGATATAGCAAAGGCAGAACCTGGTTTACATTACCTGACCTCCATTTTCTGTAGAGAAAGCTCTTGTTGTTCCCCCACAAAGTTTTATATACCACAAGAACCAAAGCGTAGAAATCTGGTGTGTTTCCGCAGTAACAACTAAATTTACAAAAAGAGTTGCGAAACTTCTTCCTGACCTGTTAAACAAAATATCACACCACTGAATAAAGGAAAAAGATAACCTATTTATAAATACACTGGGAATACATTTAGTTTCATTGAACAGTATGTATTTACATTTTTTAGTTTTTGTCTAGCTACCAGCTATACAGTTACAACTCATTCATGTAGTGAATCAGAAGTTGCTGTGTTCAATTTGCCAATAAGAAAATCCAATAAGAAAATCCAGAATATTTGCTTTATTTTGTACAAAGTATTACTTTTTACAAAAACCCTTCAACATGGGAGGAAAACCCATAACAAGTTTCAACTATATAAATTAATACCCTCAAATAGAGATGATGTCATAAAATTAATGAGTCTAGAATATTATTATATATAAATGAACATCCTTTCCTAGAACTGACATAAAGAAATGACACATATGTCCTACAGCACCATATAATATTTGTGTGTAATAATTAGTATTTTATTCTCTTCATAAATAACCCCCCCCCCACTCTCTTGCCACACAATATTCCTTTCACCTGCATGAGGGAAACTATAATTTGATAATTTTTTTTTGTGACTTTTGTGAAATTGGGACCGCCCCAAATTGCCCTGCATAATAATGCCAAAGAACTTGTGTTCATAAATGAGCTGTAATGTTTACTGTTTATTAAAATGTTTTAGAAAGTACTTTTGTGCTTGTGTAGGGAGCAAAGTAATAGTTAAGTGGCAGATGGGGATGAAAGATCTTTTTCTACATTACAATTTCATGGTTTTGCAAGAATTGTGCTAGAATTTTACCATATGTTCTGTTTGCCGGAAAAAAAACAGATGTCATTATTATCCGACTTTGACGTCACATGAACCAATGGAGACTTTTCTGGCTTGAGCAAATTGGGGAAAATCTAGATGGTATGATATTGATAGAAAAGTCGCCACCATGTTTGGAAGATAATGGCAACATGGGAGCCTTTTTTTCTATTAAGATCAGCTATATGATAATGGGAAGAAACTTCTCTAACAATAAAGGGCAATGTACAGTATAATCTATTGTAGAGCTAAAGATGCCTTATATACAATATATACAGAGATTAAGTGCCATATGATAGGGGACAGAATAGGAAGGAAGTCCTATCCTGAAAAAGACTGGAACATCTGTGATATTGTGAGAGCCCATACACAGGAGCTGTAAAGTTGGTAGTAGCACAGGGTTGTCTCATTTTATATATGTACTGTGTGTGTGTTGGTTAATTTTCATTAGGGATGCACCGAATCCACTATTTGGGATTCGGCCAAATCCCTGAATCCTTCATGATAGATTTGGCTGACTACAGAACCAAATCCAAATCCTAATTACACATGCAAATTAGGGTTGGGAAGGAAAAAAGTGAAAAAAAACCATATTTCACTTCCTTGTTTTGTTACCAAAAGTAACCACTCCTGATTTGCATATGCAAATTAGGATTTGTTTTGGCAGAGGATTCGGACAAATCTGAATCCTGTGAAAAAGGCAGAATTCTGGCCGAGCCTGGATTTGGTACATCCCTAATTTTCATAGTGGTTCCTGCTGCTGTACACCTGGATTCCACTAGGTGCAGGCATTGTGCTAGGTTATGACTCATTGTAAATAGTGTTACTATATCCAGGGGCTCAACTATAGAGAAAGAAGATCCTGCAACTGCTGAGGAGGGACCAAGGAGATATAGGGGGCCAAGTGGAGCACTGGCCACTGCTCTTGGCCTCAGTATCTATAATGCCCATCAGTTTGGATACAAGTGTGTATTGTTCTTTCTTTTACAGTTTTTAACAATTACACTCACTGTGTAAAACAGGTATTGTTTATGAATTCCATCATTGACATTCTGTCCCATTCTGCAGCATGAGGTGCTTTCCACGGAGCTTCAACAGGGATCTATAAAACAAACATATCAGTATCCTACATATGCCTTTGTTTGACGTATACTATATCTTGCTGTCCATATCAAAAGTGCAATGGAGGTTACAAACATATTTAAAGGTATTTGGCAGACTAACTGCTACATGCATTGTTTGACTCACTACATTATCTGGAAAATAGAGTAACATTTTTGGAAGCAAGGGCAAAGCAAACACTCTGCTTTCATGGCACCATTCACGTGTCACAGTTGTGATGTTTTAGATCATGTGCCCCAATATATGCAAAAAAGCTGAAGGACTGGTTATGTTAATACCAATACACCCTCACTCCAGTACAGAAACTGGTTCTACACAACATTAGAAAGTGACCTTGATAATGAACAAAAATATATTATTACAATGTATTGTAACTGCATTCAATATTGTACTATTTTATATCAGGGAAAATATATATACTGTGTGTGTGTGTGTGTGTCACAATATAAGGCTATTTAGTAAGTAATTCAGAACAATACCCAAGATAGGGAGGATCTAAGACAATTTTAAAACTTGGAAAATTACTACTCTAGAGATGCTGAACCTTTTGGCTGGTGCAATATGTTTAGTATATCAAATATGGCATTTCTGCCATACTCATTTTTAGGGTTTAGAGCCATGTTTACTAATATTGTAGACAATGTCAGTGAATGGTGGGGAACCCAACCTACTGTAAAGCTGACCATAGATGCAAAGATCCGATCGTACGAATAGAGGATTCATACGATTTTCGGAGCGTGTGGAGAGTCCCGACATTTTTTGTCCCACGGGGATCTGTCATTTAGTCGATCGGACAGGTAAACGTATGATTGCTGTCAGGGGTAGAACACTGGCTGATCTGTTCTTAAAGGAACAGTAACGTCAAAAAATAAAAGTGTTTCAAAGTAATGAAAATATAATGCAGTGTTGCCCTGCACTGGTAAAACTGATGTGTTTGCTTCAGAAACACTAATATAGTTTATATAAATAAGCTGCTGTGTAGCAATGGGGGCAGCCATTCAAAGGAGAAAAGGCTCAAGTTACACAGCAGATTGCAGATAAGCTCTGTCTGTCTAATGGTGTTATCTGTTATCCATTAGTTAACCTGTGCCATATAGCCGTTTTTCAATTTCCACCATTGCTCCACAGCAGCTTGTTTATATGAACTAAAGTAGCGTTTCTGAAGCAAACAGATCAGTTTTACCAGTGCAGGGCAACAGTACACGATATTCTCATTACTTTAAAACACTTACATTTTTTGGTGTTACTGTTCCTTTAACTACTTTATTTGATCGGAATGGTAAGACTTTGATCTGAATGGTTAGTGGCAGGTCGGGAGATGGGGCAGTCCGATCGATCGAGGATTCGAACGATCTGATCTTTGCATCTGTGGCCAGCTTAGGTGTCTGATCATCAAAAGTGAGTGATGATTGTGACCATTTTATTGCCGGAACACTATTCTATTAACTGGCAGGAAGGGCTAGGTAACCTTAAAAAATAGCCAGAATAATTTCTGAATATTACACAATTATATAATATGTATCATATATATATATATATATATATATATATATATATAGATAGATAGATAGATAGATAGATAGATAGATAGATAGATAGATAGATAGATAGATAGATAGATATAGATATATAAATATGTGTGTATTATATATACCTCTTTTGCCCATTGATCCATTGTTCTCATGACATGGTTATAATCCAAATATACAAAAGGATTATATGCAGGTGGGAAAGCTCCATTAAATTTGTATGATTTGCCCTGGAAGACACAAATTAAAAACAAATCGTTAGCACAATATTTTAAAGTAATTATGCTGGAAACTGTATATACGATGTGAGTTGTCTAATTTTGCATATTCACTCAGCAAATGTCATCTTATGAAATATTCTGCACTGTCAAGAATGTTAATGGTATTCTCATAACTGAGTATTTTCTTTACTAAAGCTGGCCACTTTCAATGCACATTCCCATATGTAATAAAAGACACATAGATTGTCCAGCCCACAGCAACAACATATTTGCTTTTAGACAGGTAACCAGTAAATTTTTCCTGCTTATTGGTTGCTGTAGGTAATTAGGCCAATAGCAAACTTTGTACCTTTTATTACATAACCACATTATTGAAATAAATGTGGCACAGCCATTTGGACACTTAGGAAATTGTGGTTGCTTCCCACATTCCCCAAAATGTGGGCAGCAACCCAACTCATTAAGTGGCTTATGGAAGTGAGGTGTGGAATTTCCGACTGTACCACCAAGAATGTGCCTTTAAAAAAATCCAGGACATTGGGTCTTGCAGATGACATGGGTATGTACTTCTTATCTACTTTTATCCTATCTACTATGTACTTTTATCTTGTCTTGTCTTTTTTTTTGTTATTTTCTTGTTTTTCTCAACCACTGTGATCTTAAAAGTGTGCAGGAGGAAGAGCCAATAATCTTCCAATCTACAAACTATAAGCATGGATTTTTTTAAAGTAGAAACCTATTTTGTGATAATTGCATTCAAGTTTTTTGGTTAAAAAAATCTTTCTTAGTAAAAACCATTGTGCTCTTGAAAATCAATTTTTTATAAAAGCAACTCACCTTTGTATGCTGAATGAGATGGCCATTGAGATTTACTTTGTATGTTTCCAGACCTAGATCCTTTGCCATCCGTAATAACCGATTTTGGGTGGGTCCCACATATGCACCTCCGAGATCGACATACTTAACCTGTTTAGTCTTTTAGAAAAGAGAAAATATGCAGTAAGAAATGAACATAATGTAAAACACAGGACTACAGTAAGGTTAGGGGGAATTTCAAAAAGGGAAATTAAAGCCTCTAGTCATGTTGGGCTTTAAAAAAAAATTAAAGAAATACAGGTCTTCTTAGCTCCTTCCTATGATTGGAAGCAATATGCTAAAAAAGATGGAGCTCCCATATGTGGCTTACCTTGTGGGTCCCTTCAAGACCATTACTTTTACAGAGATGCTTAGTTAAGTTGGGTTGAAAAAGTCCATACAATTCAACCCTACCAAATAAACCCCCCTTGCACATATGTACACACATCTATACAGACACATATATATAAATTAAATATATCAATAGCTATATTAATGAATTGTAAACTTAAACTGCACATTACATTTGAAAAAAAAATGTTTTTTAAATTATTGAATAATCTCATAAACATACCAAACTGAAAAAAAAATTGCACCCCTTAGAGCACATACAAAGAGCACTTCCATTCCAACACAATTCAAGTGCAAACTGCTCTCTGTGCTTTGTGTCAGACTTAAAATTCATTGCAAGATGAGAAGCATAGTAGGTTACAGGGACACGTTGTGTATCTTCTGATTTAAAGAACAACATAGTTGTTCTTTAGTTGTACAAGTTGGTAGCAGGTGCTACACAGGGATAGAAAGGTCATTTTACATCTGTTTTTGTACTCTCATGGCAGCTAAGTTTATGTATTTGTGCACCTGTTTACTTCATGCTGGGGCAGAGCAATGCAGGGCACTCAGAAAATCAAGTCATGGAGATGGAACCCAAATGAACTATTGGAAGTGCCAAACAGATATGTCATTAGAATATTTATTATATCCAATTTTAATGTGGACCTTTAGATACTATTTAATATTTCAAAAGGTCCTACTTTTCTTTTGCACTTACTTCACACATAAATGAAGGGTGCACTAATATAACAAACACTTACTCGCACTGTATGAGTTCTTCCTCCAACCCTGTCCCGAGCTTCCAACACAACAACACTAATTCCTGACTCTGAAAGAAGTTTTGCAGCGGAAAGGCCTGTAAATAATTAAAAAGCCAATATATTTTTGAATTCCCAGTAGTGAAATATAAATAAGCAGAACAGTTTAAGTCAAACACACTCCCCATCCACTTTCTGTTAGCCTTGTCACTTTAGAGTGGTTCATTCTGGTATTTAGGCAATATCCCCACTGATAAGAGGGTGGTGTCGGTAGAGGACAACAGGACAGGAGAGAGCTGGTGTAGAAACAGAACAGACTGTATTAGGCATAGATACAAATCAGGTCAGAGTGGATGTAGATACAGAAAAAACCAAAGAGGATATAGGGACAGAACAGAGTGGGAACCTACTGGCTGCCTTACTGGCCCAGTGGTAAGGCAAAGCATACAGTAGCCAGGAGGTTCCAGCTCCAAAACCTGGCAGAAACTTACACTCCAAGTTAGGATCAATGGAGAGAGATTTCATCCAAATATGATATATAAGTATTCATATATATATGTGTGTCAACATAAGATACAGGTGGACTTTTTATAGTACGTTACTTGGAGACATTTTAGTTATTACATTTGTTGAACTACTTGCATTGATACTTACTCAAATGTGTATATATATTATTATTATTTTTTTTATGAGTCCAGTTGAGTTCAAACTGGGATTTTATTATATGTGAGTGGGAATATTTGTGCTCCTGTATTCTTGCATTATTGTTACATTATTATATACCAGCTGCCAATGGAAATCTGGGTATATAATTATGCTGTATTATATTGGCTAGGCCACTATAAAGTTTTATGGTATAGAAGTGACAAATGTACAAAATTACATCTAGTGAGTTATATGTGGCTACAGATGTGGGAATGACCTGTGCTACAGTAAATTGTTATGTTCGTCAATATATGTGCCTGGCATATGTAAATCTTGTTGCTGCAGTGGTTCAGCCAAATTCTGAATCTTTCATAAAGGATTTGGCCATAGCCCAAACTGAATCTGAAATCTAATTTGCATATGCAAATAAAAATAGTGCACGGAAGGGTTAAAGGGGCGATTCACCTTTAAGTTTACTTTTAGCATGTTATAGAATTATACAGTACATTGTCTCAGAATATCAGTCTCTACGTCATACAAAAAAGTTAACTCAAAGGTGAACAACCCTATAAAAAGAATAGTGAGCTGCACATGCCGAAAAAAAGCAACACTTGGGTTCAGCTGAATTCTATTCTTGCTGAAAGATCCTGGATTCGGTGCATCCCTAAATTAGGTTATAGTTAATTTATTTACAGTGTGTGTGAATATCACAAAATAATTCCATTTAAAGTAGTAGAGAAATGCACAATAAAAAAAACATAGTGCATAGTTGAATTAGCTCCAAGTCTGGAGCAATGATTTTTCCTTGCAGCTGGCCCCTGGACGTGCTATCTAAAGAATGCTGTCAAACTGTAACTGTACAATTAATGCAGCTGCAGCAACAGCATAGGTGGCATTCAGACATCTTTAGCAATGGATTTGATAGCAGCAGATAATTTTTTTACCCAGTCATTGACCCTGCGTTAGAAAAGTTTACAGATCACCATGCTAAAGGTTTATACAGTATTCCCACTGCTATTAGGAGCTGCTGTCCAAACACCATGTCCTGCGTACATGCCAGTGCACCTAAATAATCAGCTTGTGTTTAGCTTATAAACAATTTGGTTTCCAAACTCTAATCTCCTGGTACCAAGCAGATCACAAGAGGCTTTGGCCTAAGACCTCTGTTGCTTGTTTCTATTGCACAATACTAGAGAGGAAAACAGAGAGACAATTGTATTCAGAGTATAATGGGGTTTTTTAGAGAGACTAGAAAATGTCATAAACCCAATTTCACGAACCAGAGACAAAAACAGCCACAGCTTTCAGCAGATTTGCCGTTATATGCCACAAATAATGTAAAAATGTTAAATCTCAATGTATATCATCACAATTTAAAACCTTTAACTCATGGGAAGCCAAATGTGCTGCACTGAGTAAACTAAATGCAGATGTTACCCGATGCAGCTATCCCAGACTGGCAGAATCTACTGGGACTAAATACTACACATCAAATATTCTCATAAATCAAATAAATAACCTGAGATGCCTCCCCCGATGACTATGACATCATATGTGTTGCTCATGGCTGTGGTTTGTGCCTTCTTGCAGTTCTGTCTCCGAACTGATGTTGCAAGGGTGAGGGCTGTGTGCTTTAAGCAACCCCCTACTTGTATGGTGCTGGGAGGTGTTATGGTGTAGTGTCAGTAGCCTGGCATATATCTTATTAAGTGCGATTACAGGATCAGTACAGCCTTCTAGGCGTGGTTTAATCTGACTGCCTTTTAGGTCAGATTTAGCAATATGCTCAAAAGTCAGTGTGACGGCTATACAAATATGCAGCCACTGAGTTCACGGAGAAGAGAGAGTTTCAGACATTTAACCCAAAAACTGTAACTGTAACCATTTGCATTCAAAACACTATTCCGATTTGTTAGTATGCAGAAGGGCTCACGAGCTGTGCAGCCTTGTTTGTGATCCCTGCTCAGTAAACTCTGTCCTTAACTTCTACTCCCATTTCTGCAAGTTTCTGGTGGAAATTGTAAAATTCTGTATATCTGGCGTAGATATTAATCCTGTTCTGTGAGTCAAGAATATAACATAAGAGAGAGGGAGTGTTCTAAGCAAAGAGAGATGGTTTAACTGTTGGAAGCAATTGAATGGAAACTATCATGAAAATTTAATATAAACTTCATCAAAGAAACTTTGTAAATACAATCAATTAAATATTCTGCATCGTTTCTGAAATAATCAAGTTTATCTTCACTATCCCTCTCTCAGCATCTGTTTCTCTTCATTCTGTCTTCATGCAGCAGCTGGGTTTCAGATAGGTCATTGACAGTTAGATCCAATATATGTTGATACATATGTAACAATTTAAGATCAGCAAAGAAACAATTGTTGCAGGGGTTGTTCACCTTTGAGATCACTTTAGTGTGATGTTCAGTTCTCCAATTTGCAGGTTAAGCATTCTGGTTGCTAGGGTCCAAATTACCCTAGCAACCATGTATTGTTTTATTATTTGCATCAGAGACTGGAATATGAATAGGAGAGGGCCTGAATAGAAAGAGGGGGATAAAAAGTAGCAATAACAAAACATTTGTAACCTTACAGAGCTTTGTTTTTTTAAATGGGGTCAGCAACGCCCCTTTGAAAGCTGGAAAGAGTGAGAAGAAAAAAGCAAATAACTATAAATAACGAAAGCCAATTGAAAAGTTGCTTAGAATTGGCCATTCTATAACATACTAAAAGTTACCTTAAAGGTGAACCACCCGTTTAAAGGGCAATTTCACTTTCATTAGCAAAACTGTAATGACACATAAAACATGACTCTAAAACCACCAGGAATGTGTTCAAACTTTTTGTAAAGTGGACATGGTATTTAGGCAGTGTGGCTATAAAATGTGCATGGTCAAAATGTTTTGCCACTCTACACGCAGCAGTTCTTTTGGTCCCTTTTTCCAATTTTCGATTGTTGAGAGGTATGTTGTATTCAGGGCACTGAAAGCCAAAGGTAGTCCTTTTCAGGACTGTGAAGAAACTGCCACAAAAGTAGGAATCCCCCAAACAGGTCATAGTTTAAACAATCTGCAATATGTGACATTGTTCATGGCTGGCAGGTTGTATTATGCAAGTTATTGAAAGGTACAGTGTCCTGCAAATAAACGTATGATCCTTATCTCTGTATGTGATTGTGGTCAGAGAAGTTTCCAGTGAGAAGTACTACAGCTGAGTCTGTCATGACCCTGGGTGGATGCACTCCAAATTACATACCCCCCTTCCAAAAACGTAAAGAGGGGCAAAAAAATCTGTTGTGTATAGGATGCTGAAAATGTATTGACCATGCTCAGTTTGTGACAACACCCACTAAACACCACAACCATTTTAAAAAATTTGGCAGGTTATGGAAAGTCTGAACACATTTCTGGTGTGAGGACAACTTACCCTGGTGGTCTAGTGGTGTGACGGGGACGCCCGCCAAGCCGCTCTTCCACCTAAGTAGCAGTGATCTAGGGCGCGCGACGCGCATCTTCCTTAGTTATAGGAAGGCGCGAAATTCAAAGGGGTATTTAAAGGGACTTCATTCATTCATTGCCCATTAAAGGTTATATCATTGTTAGTTCCTGGTTAGTGATGGGCGAATTTGCGCCGTTTCGCTTCGCCGAAAAATTAACGAATTTCGCGCGAAATTCACGAAACGGCGAAAAAATCGCAAAACGGCGCCGGCGTCTCGTTTTTGACGCCAGTGCCCGTTTTTGACGCCGACGCCCGTTTTTCGACGCCGGCGCCCATTTTTGACCCCGGCGTCCATTTTTTCGGAAAAATTTTTTTTGACGCCGGCGAATTTTTGACGCGAAATTTCGCAGGAGTTTCGCGAATTTATTCGCTGGCGGCGAATCGCGCAAATTCGCAGCGAATTCGCGCCTGGTGAATAAATTCGCCCATCACTATTCCTGGTGCTTCCTGTGCTATTAAGCTTCTGTTTCTTGATATCTGATACCCGTTGCGACCCCTGCCTGTTTGTGACGATCCTGACTTCTGAAATCCTGACCCTGCCTGGTAACCAACTTCTCTATCCTGAATTCCTCCTGAATGATCTCCTGGTTTTGACCCTTGTCTGCCTGACTACGTTTATACTCTGCCTGCCTCGACACGGCCTGACCTGAATACACTATTGCCTAACGCCTGGTACCGCAACCTTCTGCCCAAAGACTTTGTTCTACAATTGTGCCCCTTTGCCTGTTCAGAACCCCTCACCTTGCATCTCTCAACCGGGCGGCATCTGAGTAGCTGAGGGCTCCTCCTGAGGCCAAAGGCGGCTGCTACAGGCAAGAAGCTCAAGCTGAGACCGGGTGCTTGGCATTGGTTCTGAATTTAGGGTGCCAACCGTGACATCTGGGGTTTTAGGTTCATGTTTTATTGTATTATGTGTTTAGTTTATAAAGGTGAAAATGCCCTTAAAGCTGCAAGTCTCAGTTCCTCCAAGAGACCTGTTTACCTTATTAGTTACATTTGTATCAAAGTGCAGGTGCTGAGGTTCTCTGCCAATTAAGTTTTAGAAACTTTGTCTAGCTTCAGTGCAGGAGATCAAAAAGAAACTCAGGATATTTCAATAAGAAAACTGCAGGCTGAGCTGTCAAAATTGAGACTGTCCCATGAAAATTGGGAGATAAGAAAATATAATGAACCTGCTCTCTCATATAGCAGAGTACAAACTGTAGTGCCAAAAGGTGGAAATCAGTGCAGGATTCCCTTCACTAGCAGAATAGGGTTGCAGATTGTAAAAGTTTAGTTTGCAGACCCTTTACCTCCAACATTCTGCAAGGGCCCAACTGAAAGGATATAATTTGACCCCCCCTTCCAAAGTGCTACATGTATTTAGCTGTATACTGACCCTTTAAATTGTAGTTACTAAAAGCACAAGGCAAACAATTTATTGCCATATCAAAACCATTCTAATAGATTACACAGTTCACCAACACTGATGTATTTTATGTAACATTTCACCCAGTACATCATCTTATCTCGTAAATAATTACTTTTGCCATTTATGATTTACTTTTCTTATTTTTTCATATTATCAAACCACTTACTTTGTTTCAACATTTTGGTATTCATCCAAAAGTTAGATGTGCACTTTATTGTTCAGCATTATATATGTAAAGCATACAATTCTTGTTTTAGGATGGGACATGTTCTAAGATCATTGTCATGGTTATGTTCTCCCCTAACCTTCAGTTTTATCTTCAAGTCTGAAGCAAATGAATGGTGACTTGTATTTGCTCAAAAAGAAGGTCTTTTGATAGATATGAGATTTCAACATGCATTGGCGTCATTCATTACATGCAGGGCAGGCAGAAAATTGCAAAAACAGTTACAATCCACAATGTTTTTGCACCTTGCACCCTGCATAGAAGGGAATTGCCAAAGATCTCTGTACTGAAAAAACTGAAGGACAAAGAGAGAAAACAGTGAAAGGGTAGCAAGTACTGGAAGAATTATCTAGCTTTTCTTTCACCTACAGAATATATGTGCTTAAAAAAGCTAGCAGGTTCTAAGGGAGAGATGATTTTAAAAATACGTTTTTGAAGAAAACACTAAAAATGTCTGCCCATGCTATAACTGGGATGGGTATGTGGGTCTAACTGAAAATCCAAAGGTCCTTATCACCAGGATAACATAGTTTGAAATGGGTTGGAATGGATAGTGCGGATAAACAGAGTGCGCATATTTATTCTTCTTACAGAAATTGGTTATCATTTACATCAGTGTCTGACTCATTATACCATATTCTTTTACCCCATTCTGTTAATTTAGCACCATGTCTGGGAGTTATCACTGATTCTTCTCCCCATGTAAATGTTTATTTTGTACCACTGTATAGACGGTTGTCACCTGGCTGGTAAAAATGATGCTTGATGCCAATGTTATTAATAAGAAAAAAGGCAAAGATATAGAAAGGCTGGTATTTTTTTCCAGAAAAGGTGACAATCCTAACTGTATATTGGAGCATATATCACAATGTTATTTGTTATCTCAACGTTACCCCAAAATTTCCGGACACAACGATAGTGGAGGGGGCAGGGCCATGTGGGGGTTTAGGTAATGTAAAAGGGGCAGAAAGGAAACATTTAAGGAGGGGACTGGGCCGGCAGGACATGGGAACCATGAGAACTATGGACTCCATTGCATGAAGGCCTTGCCAATGCGAGAAGAAAAAGGAATGCAGAAGGAGCTTTGCAGCTGGGGCCTCTGAGGCAGCATCCCCGGTGGGCCTCCTGTCTGATGCTGATCTGGACCAATTGGGGAGAAATTTGAATAGAAGGTAGGGGAGGTAGAGGGGTAGGGAAGAAAAGGCCAAGCTGGGCAAAAATGTAATACCAAGCAGGTGGCAACCCTTCCCACTTAAATAAAAAGCTTCACTCTACTTACTTACTTACCTGTGTCTTAACACTGAGCAAAGGGCACCTACCACCTGAAAATTTTTCCCCCAACAGACTCCAGGCTTGTTGAGCCTGCACTCCGGCTGGGGAAACAAGAGTGTTTTTTTTTTACCTTTTTTTTAAAGAATGCCCCCTGTCTGCGCTAGGACATCTGCAACTGTTGGGAGCTCCAAGTGTGGGCGGCCATTCTGTATAGTGAATGTCACAAGCATACACCAAGAAAATTACTCATTATGCACTCCCTTAAACATGATAGCCTGCACAGCGATGGAGGTCCTAGTGCAGCTGGCTTAGCGCAGACAGTAGGTGCTCTTTAAAAAAACCCAAAAAAAAACCCCACTATGCTTTCCCCCAACCAGTTCAGTTCAGACGACATGTACCCTTTAATGTAACTCCATGTTTTTTATTTATTTTTATTCTGTTTTTGTATTTTCCCCATCTATTTTATTTTATTGTAATGTACACTTATGCATATACAGGTATGGGACCTGTTATCCAGAATGCTCGGGACCTGGGGTTTTCCGGATAACAGATCTTTCTGTAATTTGGATCTTCATACCTTAAGTCTACTAGAAAACCATGTAAACATTATAAATAGGCTGGTTTTGCTTCCAATAAGGATTAAATATATCTTAGTTTGGATTAAGTACAAGGTACAGTTATAGGATCCGTTATCCAGAAATCCATTATCCAGAAAGCTCCGAATTATGGAAAGGTCATCTACCATAGACTTCATTTTATCAAAATGATCGAAATTTTTAAAAAAGATTTCCCTTTTCTCTGTAATAATAAAACAGTATCAAACTAAGATATAATTAATCCTTATTAGAAGCAAAACCAACCTATTGGTTTGATTGAATATTTACATGATTTTCTAGTAGACTTAAGGTATGGAAATCCAAATTACGGAAAGATCCATTATTCGGAAAACCCCAGGTCCCTAGCATTCTGGATAATAGGTCCCAAACCTGTACTGTTTTATTATTACTGAGAAAAAGGAAATCATTCATAAGAATTTGAATTATTTGGATAAAATTTAGTCTATGGGAAATGGCCTTTCCTTAATTCGGAGCATTCTGGAAAACAGGTTTCCAGATAACGGATCCCGTACCTGTACCAGTATCCCAGTATGAATAAAAATATTCATACATAATGTATAGGGACACTTTACTGAAAAGTGATAAAAAAAACAATAACTCTCTTCTGTTTTCTGATTTAATATTGTTAAACCAGAAAATAGCACTGCAGTTTGAGGAACATTGTGGAAGATGTCAATGTCTGTTTGTTATAAAGTAGTGCCATCTATAGGAAAACTAGCATTTGACATTACACCAATTTGCACTTAAATTTTTAATTGTTTCTAAAACCATAGCAGACAGGCTTTAAGACTGTTGCCCCCTCATGCCTGTCCCGATTTGTAATATTAATCAATGATTAGTTACCCTACTTCATGCACAGGTTGGTGTCACTGTAGGACCTCCTCCACTGCCTGTGTATCAGACAGGGTATTTATCATTGATTATTATTAGCAACGTATCAGGCTGAGGATGTGGTGTAAATTGTTTAATTTTAGGCCCATCCAAACCTTCATGTTCTTAAAATGTCTACTAGCTATAGGTGACCTCTTTAATGGTTTAAAAATTTAATGTATTTAAGGTTGCCAAGTTTTCAACAGTTCTCATAAACTACAGCATCCAATTAGCATGCAGTATTTACTGAACAACTAATTGAAAGAAAAAATCCATTTGTTGCTATGGATTACTCGATCTGGTTCAAAGAGTGGTGGGTGGGAGGAAGACGTGGGTGTAAACCGCCCCCCCCCCCACGGTTAAAACCAGCTTTTTGCATGGTGAAAGAAAATGTAATGCTAAGCCTTCAATTTACCCGGCTGTTTCCATTCTCTATACTCGTGTCTCTGACTCATGAAACAGCTGTTTTAAGACAAACCCACAGAAAAGATAGAGTTAGTAAAGTGCATCTTGCATCTGCAATTACATTTACAAATACCTTTAAACCCATTATACATCTTTAATGAAGGTGTATTGGAAAGTAGCTTAGAATTATACTGTATTTCATTATTTTGGGAGTGCATATTACTTTTAGGGGCAGATTTATTGTGTTTTCCATGACAATTAGAGTTTTCAAAAAAAACTTGAATTTTTCCATGACCCTGGGAATAGCTTAAATCTGAATACACCATCTAAAACCTGTTGTGCTTGTGTAGGAGTCAATGGCAGAGGTCACTTGAAGCATTTGAAGATATATATAACCTTCATGATGCTGAAGTTTTTTTTGAGGGTTTTGCCTGAAAACTCAAATGATTTCAGCGATTCAAGTTTTTTCCCACTGAAAACTTGATCGTTTTCGGATTTTGCAACACGAACTCGCAGAATTTAGTCTTTTGCATTCAAGTTTTTTCTTAAATAAGAAACCTTTGGAGTTGTGAGTTCAATTGAGTTCGAGGTATAAAGAAAAACTCTTACATTCGACCTTTGGTAAATAACCCCCTTAATGTAGAAAAATTGATGAATGCTTAATTTGGTTTGGAGTTCAGACATTTTTTATAATTTGTTGCAGTGTGTATTGATGTATACAATGATGCACAGATATAACATGATTTTCAATCTAGTGGGAGCAGTGGGGGGTCTGAGTTCTACGTGTATAGCCAAAAACTATTTGTGTGCTTAAACATTTAGTTATTTACCTACCCCCACTGCCACCCCATAGAGGTTGGAGTAAAGGTCCCCAGCCCTGTTTATCCATTTCCCTAAACCCCTCAGGCAAGTAGAATTAATAAATATGAATTTATGTCAATAGAATGAATATATAGATTTGTTGTTCTCAGACAAACTGAGACAACCTATCTATTCTCACTTTGATATATATTTCCCTAGATGTTGAATTTACTTATACTGCATAAAGCAGAATTTAAAGGAGAACTAAACCGTAAAAATGAATATGGCAAGAAATGACATATTGTATATAATGAACTTATTGAACCAGCCTAAAGGTTCAGCATCTCTATAGTAGTAATGATTCAGGCCTTCAAAGTTGTCACAGGAGTTTCCCATCTTGGATTTTGTTAGGAGTCTCTGCGACATGCACATGCTCAGTGCGCTTTGAGCAGCTAAGCTTATGGAACATCACATATAAGCTGATGCTACAGGGCTAATTATTAAATGGGGAGTTACTGGGGCATCATTGGAGGCACAGATCTTTACTGCTAAAGGGTTGTGGTTGCCTTGGACTGGTACAGAGGCCCAAAACATAAAGTACAATATTTCTGCCCTACTTCCTTAGTTAGGCTTTAGTTCTCCTTTCACTGTGTATCTTTTGCTAACTCATCCCTAGGGATGTAGCGAACTGTTCGCCGGCGAACTAGTTCGCGCGAACTTCGACTGTTCGCGTCCGCCGCAAGTTCGCGAACGTCGCGCGACGTTCGCCAATAGGCGTTCGCGTCAAAATCGTTCGACCATTCGACTATTAGATCGCTAAAATCGAACGATTTTCGTTCGAATCGAACGATCGAAGCCATTGGATTGAATGAAATCATTCGATCCAATGGCTTCGATCGTTCGATTCAAACGGAAATCGTTCGATCGAACGATTAAAATCCTTCGATCGTTCGAATCGAACGATTTTCGGATGTTCGAAGTTCGCGAACTGTTCGCAATTTTTGCCGGTGTTCGCGAACGGCGTTCGCGAACACATTGTCGGCGGTTCGCTACATCCCTACTCATCCCTGTAGATTTTCTGCTGCTTAGTAAATACCACCCACCTGTGATCCCTACATGACAGGCGAATATAATACAAGCAAAATATTGTAGGGACTCTTGTAATGTAATGGTCCTTATGGCTTCATTCCCTGCCAGTACCTTCTGTAACATATTATACATTATTTGCATACCTATTTTATTGGCACTAGGTGGCGACCACTTCCTGCAGCACTGTAACAATGTGCTTTGCACAGGGAGGTCCTTCCCCTTGGCCTGTAGCTGTTGATCTGGGTGGAAGGTCCACTGAGCCTGGATCAACAAGGCCCCAGAAGTGTTAGGCCCTAAAGGGACAACCGTGAAAGAGCTGAAGCCAGTGTATAGGATAGCCCTTTTCATAGCACTCTCTAGAGAGAGTGAGTCAGAGAGGCTTAGCTAGTAAGAGCAGCTCAAGCTCCACCAAGGAGGACAGAACAGAGTAGCTCTCCCCCAGGCTCTGCTTTGCCTGTAGTAAAGGGACCACTGAAACCCTGGAAGGTGATCCTATCAACTCCCTGTGCTATTCCTACTATGGTGTCTTTGCATACTGCGTCTGCTACACCTTTGAATATACCTGGCATGTACTTTGATCTACCTCAGTTGTGAATATTATAACCCTGTGGTGCTTTGTACTTGAATAAAGCCTGTTCTACTGTTTTGCAAAGAACGCCTGGAATCCAACTTCGGTTATTATGCACCTTTAGTGAGTTGTAGTTCAACAACATCAACACATGATCTTTCCATGCAGTGAAAGCCCTTCCTGGTGAGCGTTGTGTGTAGCCCATGCTCTACTACAGTAGTTATTTGTCTAATTCAGCCAGATAGGGATTACAGTATAATAATGACTGGGCTCTATACCTAAAACATCTTTACAATTATTTTCAGACACCGTTAATAGAAAAGATCTTTAGAGCAGTGAAATTAGAGTTCCTATTAATTTGGAAAACAAATTGTTCCTTCATGATTGTGTTGCCTTTTATTGATGTATTGTAAGTGGAAGAAATCAGATAATGATAAGCGCCTATAACAAAAGATAAAAGCAACATAGCTAAAGGTACCCAAGCCTTATATACCATTACAGCAGCTGCATCTTTTCAAAATCACGGTTCCTTTAGAAACACTGATATTTAACCTAAATACTGATACATATGAACAAAAGTGAATAATTGAAAGAAGTAGAATAACCTTTAGGTTACACGTTGTCATGGAAACAAGTCAATCGAGCATAACACTGAAAATCATAAAAAATTTAGTTTTTACTAGTATGATAAGCAATGACAGTTTTGCTCACTATGTGACCACTGAACTAAATTGCACTGCTGTTGCGATGCTCAAATAATAGGCCTGACTCAATTACAGGGCAGAAAAATTATTGACAGGTGGAATCTGACGTGCTTTAAGGGAAGAGTGTTATACCTTGTTAATAGTTACAGCAGAATCATGTACTTTAATAAAATCTTCCCCATCCATAAATGACAAGCCTTGAAAATGGATTATCTGTCATATCTGCCAAATAAAGGGTTAACAAAGCCAGAAAGAAGCAAATCTCTGGTACTAGTGAATATTTTCCAGAAGGGAAGATGTGGAGAAACATAGGCTCCTGTATGACATTTATCTGAAAAGTTACAGCAATGATTTCCAAGTCACAAAAGTCACAAAGTTAACATTTAACTTCATCAAAACCAAGGTGATATCAAAGGACAAATCTTTAGCAACTGCCTTTTTTTAATGGTTTTGAATAATGTCATGTATGGCTGTGCCAGGTGCTAAATATTGCCAGATTGCTGAGGATATGGTAATATTCAGACTGAGCTTTCTGATTATATGGGTCCATTCTATATGGTCAAAAGTCAGAATACTGGAGTTATCCTGAAGCCCAAATAAAGGAGGCCTTGTCCAAGCTAGAAAGGAAAGACAGCAAGAGGAGGTTTAGGCTAACATACCTCCCAACATTTGAAAAAACGAAAATATGGACAAAAACTTGAACGCAATGAACATTTATGACCACGCCCATTTTACAGCCACACCTCCTAATTACCATGTCCATTTTACAAAATTTGTCAGGTTATGAAAGTTTTGCTAATGAAAGTGAATTGCCCTTCAAGCTGCTAGTATCAGTTTTCGCAAGAGACCTGCTTATCTTAAATAATTACAATTGTATATTTGCTTATTTTAAATTGTTACAAAAGCAGTGCAGCTGCTGACTGTTCTGGGATTTCTGTCAAAAAGCCTTTTATTTTATTTAAGTTTCAGAAACTCTGTATCTGACATCAGTGCAGGGGATCAAAGAGAAAGTTGGGACATTGCAGTAAGTTGGACTGTGGGCTGAGCTGCCAAAATCTGGACTGTCCTGCAGAAAACGGGACAGTTGGGAGGAACGGGTTAAGGTTAAATGGGGTTAAATGGGGCAAATGGGGTGTACCTTAGGGATTAATAGCCAGGTCTGCCAGAAGCTGGGTTACTTTCAGAAGTGCAGTGTGGGAGCAGTATCCCACCCTCCCAATCAGTAAGACCCTGAGAATTAGACATATTTCTCAGGCAATGTCCCCTTAACTAGGACACCTAAGGTGGTCCTCAGTAGGCTCTGGGTAACTATTTCCCTTTCCAGGGTATAGTGTGATGTAATGGTAATTCAGTGTTTACCCATTAGGTGGTAGAATAATTTTGTGTCAAATGGAGTGCACACATGCTCACAGCTCTTTTCCTGGATCGAACCTGGCGGCAAGGTAGATTTGCCACCTGTGATATCATGGGGGCAGATCTGTGACCCTGCGGGGGTGGATTGATGTCGGCATGTGGAGCTATGCTTTGTTGATTGAGATTGTCCAATCACCGCATAATTTTCAGGGAATCCTGCCCGGTTTTCCTAATTTGGAAACTAGGAAATTTCGGGATGGCTGTCTAGGTCAAAACTGAACAGGTGGCAAGCATACAAGAAAGTGGGTACCAGATCAGTTCTGAGCTGGTGTCAGATCCAGTTAGGGAAAGTCTAGTTAGTGGTAGTAGTTTTTGTTAAAGACACTCTAGGAGTGAAAGTCAGTTACAGTTTATATACTGAAAAGCTATTCACTCCAACAAGGAGACAGGGACACATGTGGGTGCAAGGAAAGTGTCAAGGAGCAAGATACCCTGTGGGATCCCTAGTGCTGAGGGAAATTCACACCCTAATAGGGACCTATCTGAATAATCTCAAAGTGTGAGGGGTTTCCACTGATTGAATAGAATTTGCTGATGCTGAATGATGTGATACCAATCTACTGTTTGTATTTAAATTAATAAATTCACTGTTTGAAGATGCAAATAGACTGCAGTTTAATCCAGTTGGTCTGTGTCCAGAAAGAAATAATAATAATAATAATACTGAACGATCAAGGTAATATTGCACCTCACCGGGAGTTGCAGGGAGTTCCCATGATACTGAGGTGACTGGGGAAGGTTATTCTTGCTGCCCTATGGGTGTGCTACATGTGATTTTGGGTATTTTTTTTAGGGAAGGTTATTCAGTGGTGCTTCTTTTCTATGGCAGTGGAAATGTCTAGGGTAGGAGGAAACTGGTTGGTTGGTGACAAATTTAGGTGCCTGCTCTGACACTGTCTTGGTCAATCATTATTTCCAGTTTGTTAACCCCGTCTATGCAGGGACAAAAGCTGCTATCTAATTGGAGTTGTTTTATACAGTAAAGCTCTATTTAACATAGAAGTGGTTGTGTTACAGTGTCCAACAGACCAAAAGAAGCAAGGACTTAAAGCAAGGGAAGGTATAAATTAGGACACCGAGCACCAAACTAAGGCTTATGTCAGACTTCATGTTTTTTTCACCAGTTGAAAAAATGTTTTGCCCAATACTGCATCGTGTCTGTAGTGTCATCAGTGGTGTCTTTCTGTCAGCAGATGCCAATGATGTAACTACCAACAGACACAGTCTGTATCAGGCAGTACTGAAATAGGACATTAGTTGCAGATGGTGTACACAACCATACAGACAGTATAGCTGAGGGGACAGGAGCTAAGGTGACATATTGCCCGTATACTGTAATTAGCACAGATCTATTTGCATTAAATGAAGAAAACTGAGGAACATGTAATGTAGTAGAAAGAACCAGTGGTGATTGATTATAAAACAGTACGGTTTTCAGACACTTTTAAATAAGAAGCTTGATGCCAATTACAAGCAGCCAGTGACCTTTGTTCAACTGTAAATTTGCTCAGACTTCTAGTTTATTGAATTAAAGGCCTTTACATTTAAATAACTGAAACAAAGAATTCATTCATCAACAACACTCACCTTTTGTTTTTATTGCCTATTTGTATCTTGTTAAATCGTACGTATTGTATAATCTGATTATATTATGGCATTATACCAAATCAGACAAAAGAATAAGAAATACACCAGACATAATACATTTGTTTACTTGTTCATTAGACAACATTGAAACAACAATGCTTTTTTCTCAGAACGGCAGATGTGGAGAAACATTGGATCCTGTGTGCAATTTATTTGAAAAAACTAGTGCAATGCATTTCAGATTGCCAAGACATGCATGCCTTTCTAAATAAGTAATATTCAGAGGTAATTAAAAGCAAGGTGATATCAAAGGACAAATCCTTAGCAATCACCATGATTTCCATGGTTTTTAATAATACCATGTATGACGGTGCTAGATGCTAGACTGTTACCAGAATATTACCAGATTGCAAAGAATAGGAACATGGTGGAAAAAGACCAATCATGAGGCAGGGCAGTATACTAGGCTTACTGTAGGTTTATATAGCAGTCCTAGCATAGCGATACAATGCAATTAATGCATATTGCCCTCTTCAGTTGCTCTTTAAAAGCCATGTTCCCTTGTTGCCTTTCAAATACTAATATAGTAATATTCTTTGTTTAGGCTGAGATTAGTGATCATACCGGTGCATTTTAACTCATATGATTAGAGCAGAGACAGTTTATGTTATCTCAGTTTATGCAGGGGCAAAAGCTGCTGTCTAAATTGGATTGTTTGCACAATAATCCTGTATTAAAAATACAAATGGTTGAGATAAGGTAACCAACAACAGAGAGGCTGAGGAGCATCAAGAACAATCAATAGTAGTAGAAAGCAAACAATAGTTAAAGTGGATTTGCAATCCTAAGAAACAACTCCAGTACTGGAGTTTAACATTAACTTGTAAACAGGTGGAATCAGAGTGGAAATTGAGATGAGTAATGTATAATTGTACAAGTGAAAAATGTTGCAGATGGTGAGTGGAAATGTCTAATGTGTATCCTGGTTGTATAATGAAAATGTGCAAAGATGTAATTTGTTATAATACCCACTAGATGGTGTAGAGCTGGTGTATCTGTTATGAGTAGAAGTGTAGTATGCACCACCGACACCAGGGGAGAGAAAAAACAGGGTAATTAAAAACAAAAAGTCAGACCTAATTGTATTCAAAGTCTTGACTGGAGGGCATGGCAGTGGTTCCATCTGGCTCATAGTCTGAGACAGACCAACCTGCCGCCCCGAGGGATAGGAGTAGTTAGCGCAGGTTAGTGGAAGTGGAGCAAGCCTTAAGTGCAGGAGATAGTGAGGGTAGGTAGAATGGGTAGCCTAACACCCCAATGAGGAGCCAGAGGGACTAGGTCCATCACTAAGGGACCAGCAAGAGTTATTGATTATAAAATGGATGCTGAAAATATTGTTAACAAAGGAGTCCAAAATAAAACGAGCTGCCCCACTCAATTCTACGTTTAAGAAGTGTGACGTCTAATTCACACCTTCATAGACTATGGTGTAATCTGTAAAAAGAAGTAGAAGGGGTGGTTTGAAGGTCAGTATGACTGATATATTTGCAGTTCATGTTTATATGCGCCTGGAAAGAACTATAAATGTACTGCCATAACACAAATATACCTTTAACTTTATTGCGAGTCAAAAACATCCTGAAGAAATACTTGAAAGCTCATGCTGGTTCTTGGTATAGGATAATTTGTTCATTGAGGGCTCAAATACCACCTCATTTAATTCTTGTTATGATAGTTCCCATTATTAGCCACAGAGCAAGGTTTTACATAACTGCATCATTGTTAGAACCTGATGAAACCTTGCCCTGCAATCGTCTGTGTGCGTGGGCTTAAACCTAAGCAGTTTAAGTGTTGGTATAATGTCAACTGAACTTATATATATCCATGGCATGTCAATCATACATGGTTTCTTTGCTTCTCTTTTACCAGAAGCTTGTTATCCAGATATTATTGTATTATTTCTCAATAATAAAAAGACAGTAGCTTGTACTTGATGGTAACTAAGCTGCATAAATCCATGCTGACGGCAAAGCAATTCTACTGGGTTTTTTATGTTAAAATGTTTTTGATAGCCTCAAGGCATGCTGCTCCACATTATACAAATACTTTTTTTTCAGGGAAACAACAGGTCACAGACATTCTGAACAATATCTGACGTGCGTGTAATATCAGAAACAGGGTGGGAGGGGTGGGGATCAGTAAAGTTGTAAAAGTACATGACATGATATAATGATTTGTCACAAGGATTTTGCCCAGAACTAAGAGCAAAGAGACTATTTAAAGGAAATATGATGCAAACTATGATAATTGTCCAGCTAAATCAACAAGTATAATTTTGTGTAATAAAGGCTTGGAATCAATAAATCAATCTAATTTTCCCTTTATGCATTTTCCATTTGTTCCTTGTTCTGGGCTTATTTTTGAATGTCCAAGCAGTGAACTTCTGCATAAACATTTACCTCTGTTTCTCAAATCAAACGCTACATTCATGGAAAACATTTTCAAAGTGGGGACGGAACAACTTTTTGAATGCCATTCTCCATACCTAGACGAGACAAATTCAACATAAATGTAATGTTTCCTAAAATAACACCCTGCTTAGTCTGGGGAATGTAGAAACAATTAAACTTGATTGAAAGGTAGATTTTCTGAAGCTCAGTTACTATGTAACACGTGAATTAGGGAGCTGACTGATAAACACTATTGGGGTTATGTAATAAAGAGCACTAAGTTTGCCCAGGGGCAGAAACCAATAGCAACCAATCAGCAGGTAGAATTTACTAGTCAACTCTTTAAATACAAGCATCTAATTGATTGCCGTAGGTTACAGCTCCTGGTCAAACTTAGTACCTTATATTACATTTGGGGGTGCATGCTTTTCACTATGTTATTATGCTTACCCGCCTGCTCTATTTTAAAGAAATTAAATTTATACAAATTATATAAAGACTTTCTCAAATGCTATTTTCCATGGATTTTATCTGAAAATACTTCTATTGGTTCCATGAATTCCAAATCTCCCTGCAGTCCATTTACTAGTGCAGATAGAAAGCTCATCTGAGATGCTGCTTAATCTCCTAAAAATAGGCACATGTATGACACATCAGTATAAAAGCAACAGTCCTGGCTGAGACATTAATGATGTGAGGGGAGGAAACTTGGACAGTTGTAGAGGACTAATTCATTTATTTTATCAAGACTGGTGCTTTTTGATTAGGACAGCAAAGAATCGAGAAAAAACGCCAATCTTTTTTTAATTCTTGTATTTTTTGAGTACAAAAATATAACCTGACATTGCTAAGCAATATCAAACAAAAAAAACTACATTTTATTTTCCTTTTGTATTCTAATAAAGATACACTTTTTAAGGGTTTCAACTACTATATTTCCATTTTTCTTTCTGCTTTTTCAAATTCTGGGAAAAGTATTTCCTAGGGACATAGCTAGAATAACTACAGCTTGACAGTCCTTGTGAGAGGCTGATAAATGGGCAATGGTCACCAATCACACGGGGAATGAATCAGCCCAGCAGTGGCTGTGGGGAAGATGTCTAAATCTCCCCTGCAGATTGGTTTAATATAAAAAACACACAGAACACCATTGTAGATCCTTGTCCCCTTGAATAATTACTACAAGCTCCCATGTGATTATAGGATAACTGTTGATGTAATAGTCTGGTGCTTTTAGATGAACTATATTATGTGAATGTTAAGGTTTGGTTAATAAAGTAATGCTGCAAATTTGTGCCAGTTCCAAATTGACTGCTATGTGTTACTGCAGGAAAAGGGCAGATAAGCCTCATACCCCCTATGTAATAAAGTTTGCCTAATAATTACTATTTCTGGGCAAAGTTAATGTAACCCATAGCAATCAATAAGATGTTTTCTTTTAACGAGGTGACCAGTAAATGCTACCTGTTGCTTGGTTGATATAAGTTACTGCGCCTAATGCCTTCTTTATTCTTTACATTTTTAGTGGCCTTCCTGAGGATGCTGGCTGACAGAGCTTACCACTGAGAACATTCAGTTTTGTTCATTGGCATTTATTATCAATATTACCCTCTGCACTAACACATTAGTATAACTGACAATCTAAAATAAATCAAATAAAAAAAATTATGGGAGTGAGGAATATTGGGAGGTAAAAAGGAGTGTTATATGGCCCCACTGGCCTATCCTATCCTACAGTGCTTCACACCAAAATACTGTGCCAAGGAACACTCTTTAACTGGCTTTTTACCTTTTGCAGGCAGCACCTTACAGGTTCATCAGGTGATCAGGTTCAGTGTTTGGTAATCTGTTGGCTAAATTCTGTGGGTCACAGGAGTTGTATGCTGCACATCTCTTGATAAAGAGCCACAATAATATTAACAGTCAATACAAATTACTGAGTCAGACATGAAAAACATGATTATAAAGTAGGTAGGGTACAATTATCCAGCATTACAGAAATAGGCTATGCATCCTAGAGCTCATACTCGGACAACAAAACCCTTCTTGTATGCAAAGAACCCAAGAGCTGCAGCTGAAGCTAAAAATGTGGAATAGCAGAGGAATTGGGCCAATCCTTGGGCAGAAGGCAGGTTTCTTTCCAAAAATGTAGTCGGAAAAGGCAGCGCTGGTACATCCTGAAATGAATATGTCAACAATTTAGCTTGCAATATAGCACAAATAGTTTAACATAGCCAATTGACTCAAATTCTATGAAGTACAATTTCTGTTACTATAACTTTAACCAACACAATATTACTAATTAATTATTGAAATCTTTGTATTGCAGTAAGTGTCAAAATGTCCACTATTAACAGTGATCGGTTCCCATAGAAATGTATGGGAAGAGCTGTGGCATACCCTGCAGAAACAATGGTTACCAGTCAAATGTAACTCAAGCTGCTTTCTATTCACATGGATGGGAAGAAAATAAATAGTGGTTATCAGAATTTTGAGAAATGTTAAAAGTATTGCTGGACAGAAAAGCCTTTGGCGAGTAATTCATTAAGTGCAAGTCAGTTGTGTGTGTAGATGCAACACAAAGGGAACCCAGGAAGTCAGGCAGATCCCTTGAGACAGTAACATAAATATAAAAAGAAGTGAGAAGTTGGCATAGTGGGAAGGAGAAGATAAATGGGCAGGGGAGAGACAGATGTGTAGAGCAGACAAAAAAAGAGCAAGTAACATCAAGATGGATTTGATAAAGGATATAGGATTGGGAAAACAAATAGGCACACAGGGAAAAGGCAAGAAAAATGGAGTACAAGTAAAGGCAAGAAAAAAGGAGTACAAAGTGAAGCAAGGGTTGATGTCATAAGCAATTACATAAAGAACTGAGGGGCATAAACTGAGAGGGAACGAGAGCTGGGTGAAAATGGTTATACTGGCATACTGGGAAATGAAGTCAGGTCACAGGAGGGCATATGTCATAAATTAAGCAAATGATGAAGGAGGAGGAGAGAAGAGAATAAGGGAAGAGATGAGGAAAGCATAATGAGGAGAGACGATCATAAGGGAGGAGTGGTAGTGGAGTAAGTAATGAGAAAAAATGCTGATATTACCTAGTGATTGTTTTATAGTAAAATTTAGTATGTTGGGCTCCCCTTATTTGGGGATTTTTGCAGATAATAAACTAGACAGTGTCAATCAGTTAGTTACCTAGGGGCTAATAAAGAAATAAATAAGCAATTCAACTATGAAGAAAGACTGTCGAGGTTGGGGTTGTTTTCTCTGGAGAAAATGTACTTATGAGGGTACATGATTACTCTGCTTGCAGTTTTAAGCTTGGCTTGATGATTTGGCTGTTTTTTTCAACCTAGATTAATTATGTAATTATTAAGAAATGTACAGCAGAAGAAAACATGGTGAATTTGACCTTGGTACATTGGTTTCCAATGTTGAAGAAGGGTTTAGTGCAGGGATAAATACTTTTATTCTCCCCTAAATATTTTTGCACTGCACTGTTGATTGGTTGTAACAGTAACATTTTCATACTGTATATCTGTAACCATGTTATAAGCCACGGGGAACCTTGACCAAAAAGTTGAACCTTAAAATAGGGTTTATAGGGGTTTTGGTATGAGGCAAATAGATTGATGATTATTATGCACCCTCTGGCATTATTGACATTAAAAACATATGAGGGACCTTTTTTTGCAATCCATATAGAAGACAATAACGCCTGATTTAGCCTGCAACAAGTTGGGTGATACAGTGCACAGTGAGGCAAACATATGGCTACTGCACATAGGAATTTCACTGCACTGGGCTAATGCTAACTGACATGTAGCAATGAAACACTTTAGCCTGCTGGGCTGAGAATGACAGATATTTTCCCCATTCAAATAAATATTAGAAAAAATATTTTTTCCCTTTTCCTCAAGCTTCTACTGACTGTGTTTGCCTCCCTTGTCCCTCAATTTTTACGCTTTTACAAGCAGCCAGTATGGAATCTGGTCTAGGGGATATGATGCCCTTGAGTAGCCAGTGAAATGAAGCTAAACGTAGATGCCACTATTCATTGCAGAAACAACTCCCTAGGTCATCTTATAGCCTATAATGTAAGATATCATAAATCTAAAATGTCCTCTTCTGTAGCAAGCTGAATTATGCAGGAATTTTCTATTATTATGAGTCTTAAAGTGAATATGTGCATTGTAAACCTTGGGTATTTATGTAATAACACTTCCTAGCTCAGGCCCTTTTTGTTATGCAGAATTCTGATTAGCTTCTAGAATATTATTATCCCATTTAAAATTGCACCATGTTACTCATGTAATAATTTGACTCTTTTAAGCTAGTTTGTATCTATCAGTGGCAGCACAGCCAGTTGTTAGGATGAAAATGTTATTTTGACATGAAGCATCATGGTTCTAATGGGCTAATTTTGTTAAAGCTGTTTGCCCTTGTAAGCTCTGATTTTGTAAGGCTGAATGTTCCTGAATGCTTTAAACTGAAAAGTAATATTGCATGAAATGACCTAGATCTCAAAAGAATATTTGATATAGCCTTTTCTGGGCTAAACTGAATAATGTCCACTATTTCTTCATTCAGTTAAATAAATGTTGACAGAATATGGAATATGTGTTCTATATGGATATGGGTAAATAAAAGAAAAGTCATTTCAAGGCTTTTAGCACAAAGCAGGGCTGATTTATTAAAACCCCACAAGCGATAAGGTAATAAATGTTTCAAAATCATGCTCTTTAATGCTCAGTTACACTGGCATCATGGGCATAGCTACACTGTAAGCACAACAAAGCCATATACTCAAGTAAATATAGGCCTCCACTGTTCCTTATACCCACTGGGGTGCAAGCTAAGATACACACATGCCACCCACAGCCAATCCGCAATGAATGCCCCTGAGGATAAATGTACAGTGCTCCATTCTAAATACACTTTTTGCTTGTTCTTTGCAGTATGTGTCCTTCCCCACCCATCATAATGAGGTCCAAGATGTTATCTGTCTTTTTTTTCCTGAAAAATATATGCCATAATCTGTAAATAAGAAAATCATGTGGCAGTATAATTACAGCACTTAAAATGCATATATGTCCACCTTTGGAGATGACTTGTATACTATGGACCAAAGCTGCTTTTCTCAGGTAACACCTGCAATGTCTAACTAGGAAAAATTGTCAAGAAAATGCCCTTGTGCCATTATCCTTACAATAAACATATTAATAAGTATATTCATTTTGGTGCAGTATGCGTAAACAGAGACAAAGTTAACATACCTCAGATTCTGGCTCGGGCATCCATATCTCTTCCTTTGAAATGCGGCCCATTGTGCATAATACCTTCATGGACAAATAATGTAAGTGATTCATTCATTACAAAGCATATTTGTTTATGTTACAAGGGAACAGTAACATGATGTAAAAGAAATAATGAAATTTGCAGGCAGGTAACTGATGGTTATTTTAGATTAGAAGAATGACTTTATATATTTAGTTTATAACCTTTCAATGCAACAGATCAGTGCCACCATATTGACAATATACATTTCTGGGAAATTCTGACAGCTCCATCTGGGATAATGACTGATCCTCTTTGGCGATGCAGAAAATATGCATGGTTGGTGTGATTTGAAGACAGGCTACAGAACTCATTTTGATAAATTCTTTTTTAATTCAACCCCAAACATCTGGTTTAAGTAGTAAGAGAATGTTGGGAACTGCTTCTTTTAAAAATGGACCATAGGAGAGACTTTAAAAAGCAACTGCAGGATGTGTGACAATTTCCATACAATATCGGGCCACATTCACAAAGTGAATGCAAAGTGAAATTGCAATTTTTGGATGCAAACAGATTGTTACCCACAAAGCAACATTTGCCCCCATTTCTAGCATCATTGCAATTTACTAAAATGGTCACTACTTTGCCCACATATTGATGAATCCCACATGAGTTGCAGCTAGGGTTTCCACCTGGCCGGTATTTTACAGACCTGGCCGGTGAAAATAATGGTTGATCCCAATGTTATTAATAGGGGAAAAAAACATAAATCTATAGGAAGGCCGGTATTTTTTTCCAGAAAAGGTGGCGTCCCTAGTTGTCATATCCGCAAAAATGTTATCATTCGGGGGGGGGGGGATATAGCATTATATAAAGCACTGCATATCTTGACGGCGCTATATAAATAAATGATTGTGATGATGATGATTATGGGTAAAAAATATGGCAATTTGTATTCAAAAATTGCATTTTGCATTTACTTTGTAAATAAAGTCAATTACATCTGAAAAGACACAAATGTACTGGGGTCCCCTTATTGACTTTACCAAACACCTATGTCTCAGTGGCCTCTAGTGTCTTAATTTCACTCCCTCTAAGCAAGCAATACCTGTGAGCTGGCTTCTTTATACTATAGGGTTGTTTATCTTCTGTTGGTTAATATTAAATGATTTATGCCCATGGCACCCACACCCAGTGCCAGCTTTATATCTTGCAAATGGCATGGCCTCCTCTCCTACCCTCTCTCTGTCCTACCCCATAGCAAGTCAGTGGACTGAAGGATTTAAACAAAACTTTCAAATATATGGGCAGTCCACAAGTTTCTGATATAAGCACAAATCTATATAGTAAGTATGGCCCTGATGGCATCCACTTTTATATTAGGGCTGTATTAGACCTGTGCTACCTGGTTATCTGTATAAGCCACTCCGCAACATATACTGCAGCAACAATATGGATACTGAGAGAGTATTTAATAAAACAGCTGAAATGTTCAGTCCTTATGACAAGCACTCCTTGGAAATGATTCATACTTTGGGAAATGATTCAGCCTTGGGACCAAGTTACATTATTGCACCCAGACCAAATTTTGTCCCAGTTATAAATGAGCTTAACACTATTTACCTACACACAACCTTTATTAAAGTGGACCTGTCACCCAGACACAACAAGCTGTATAATAAAAATCCTTTTCAAATTATACATAAAATCCAATTTTTATTTGTTATTAAAGCATTCATAGCTGTTGTAAGCTCATTTAAATGTAGCCCTCTTTTGCTACTGCATGAGATCTATTACGCATTTACTTGCGTATGGTGCTACAGGAGTCCTGTGCCTCCGCCTTATGGGAGAGCAGGTACACTATAAAATGGCGTGCCTCCACCCAGGGTCAGGACAGGCTGAACTGTTATACCCCTCCCTGAGAACTTCTCTGATCCGCAATACACATACACAGTAGAAAGGTTGATGGATTTATTTGGCAGAACACTATACCTTTAAATTACAGTGAAAGAGGTAGCCTGCCAGCCAGGAGCAACTTCACTGAATTAATACAGCTAGTGATCTCTGGACTGCTGAGGTGAATCCTCACTTATGTGGCAGTAGCTTCAAAGTCATGAGAAAGACTCACTTTGGTTTTCTGTGCCCTTAAAAGAGCTCGCTTTGCTCTTCAGAGCCCTAACAAGGACCCCCTTTCCTTCCGCACCCTAAAGAGAGCGCGCTTTTCTGCTACTGGGGTTCCCTAACAACTTTCACACACAGAAACTCTGGGAGCATGCACACTTTGTTTGTACTCTTGCTGCTTCTCTCCCCCAGCAGCACTTCCTCTCTCCCTCTTCCTTCCTGTAAGCTCACAGAGGGTGGGGCTCCTCCCCCTCCTTGCACAGCAACAATACAGAGGAGAGACAAGTGTACACAGCTCTCCTACATAAAAAATCTCAGCTGTCAACCAAATAGCGTCTGCCCATCCTCTACGGGGCAGAAAATTACTTTCACTTACCATTCAGCACTTACTAGATGTCACTGCTCTCCACACATTCCCTCGTTCTCTTCACTGTTTAATTGTGTAGCCAGTACATGGGATGGACATCAGGTCCCCCATTCTGGTGCACAAACACGATTCTGAGATGAGTAACAGTGTCATTGATATAATTATGAATTCCCAGACTGATGGAAACAGGATTCAAATAATTTATATAGTGTAACTGAAGTTCATTGTGCTTGACTAATGTGATAAAGGTTCCCTTTAACATTAGATTTGCACTCCTGCTTAATTTTCAACTTTTTTTTCTTAGCTACATTTTTTACTTAACTACATGTATCATTTACTGTTATTATCAATACTCAGAGTATTATATGCCTTTCATTGTTCACCATGCAGTGATGATATTATTAACATGTATGCTGCTTTCACTATTTAAATGTAAATGCATACTATACCAACACACTGTACCTCTCTAGCAGCTCTCTCCCCAGCTTGAACAGCACCTTCCATGTATCCACTCCACTGTGTAGCTGTTTCTGTGCCAGCAAAGTAAAGCCTCCCAACAGGCTGCCTAATAACACTGAAGACATAACAATCTTATGAACAAAAAAAATCAGTTAAATCAAATGCAAATCATTCATAATCACCTCTCTAGAAAACTGTTGCCCCTTTTTGTTTTTGCAAATGGAGGGAGGCATTAAACATATAATCACACAGAGCTGGATTAATATCTTACCTTCCATATTGGGTCATGATGCCTGGTGGGAAATAAGCTGTGTAGCAGCCACCAGAATACTGCTCCTCACACCAGTTTTTCTCTTCATAGTGCACTGGCTGTTAATCAATAAAATGCCACGTTTTATATTTCATATGATAATATAGGCTACAATTTTGTAAGTTGAGAGTTTACATTTACTATGAGGTGTGTTTCACCTTTACATTAACTTTTATTATATTATAGAATGGCTAATTCTAAGCAACTTTTCAATTGGTCTTCATTATTTTTTATAGTTTTTTAAATTGCCTTTTTCTTCTAAGTCTTTTCAGCATTCACATGGGGATCACTGACTCCATCTAAAAAAACAAATGCTCTGTAAACCTACACAATTATTGTGATTACTACTTTTTATTACTCATTTTTCTATTCAGACCCTCTCCTATTCATATCCCAGTCTCTTATTCAAAGCAACTCATGGTTGTAATTCAGATCCTAGCAACTAGATTGCTGGAATTGAAAACTGGAGAAGTACTGAATAAAAACCTCAAATGATAAAAAAAACTAAAATCAATTAAAAATTTTTTCAGAATATCATTCTCTATATCATGCTAAAACACCCTTTTAATGGGACAGTTTGCAGGCCAGGAAATTCCCTAAATGCTTTTACACTTAATGATTAACTACATTTTTAAAATCCTGCTACAGTTGTATAATATTTTTATTCAATAATATATTTTGTTTTGTATTTTTTTGTTTTGCTTCAGAGCAGCGATATATGCAAAATATTCAATGCTGGGTAAACATTTGCTATTTCACATATTGGGAATGGATTCTTATAAATTGGATATCATACAAAGAGTTTTATGGAGTTCTATGTTGGAGTGATTAAAAAAACGCTAACTATATATTTATATATAGTATACAAATGAATATCTTGTAAATTATATCCTTAAACGGTGAGTACTGATGTCATCAGTTATAAACGGTGAGTAGTGATGTCATTTCTGTCACATGACTCTTAATCATGTGTATTATAGTAGCCCCTGTTGTAAAATATGAGGCTATTATAAGTTACCTCAAAGCTTTATGACCTGTATATATGGTCATGAAACTCCTCGATAACTTATAATATCCTTATAATTTACAAGAGGGGGTACTTTATTCACTATATATATATATATATATATATATATATATTTCCACTCTAACACTCTCTCTAAAGCTGTTCCTAAACAGCCATCTGTCTGCCCCCCCGCCAATGACCAGCCTTCCATAGCAGCGATTCGACAAACGATTTGCGAAATCAGGTAAATTACAAAATTCTAAAACTTTGCCTAAATATTGCCTTATGGATTTGTCAACAGGCTTTTATTTTGACTCACACGCATTCAATGCTCCAAATGCATTGGAATCAATAGGATCTTTTCAACAAGCATTTTTTTTCATGCGTTTTTCCTCATGCTAAATGTATTGGAATAAATTGGGGTTTTTTCAATGGGCATTTCTTTGTTCACAAATTTTTTTTCCAGCGACACAAAATGCATGGCAAAATTCTAGTGCACATTCTAGTGCACACATTTTTGCCACTTGTGAATCTCTATAAGGCAAAAGAATATCTCATCCATATTACCCAGTAAGACCAGCCCTACAGTTTGCAAACCACTGGTCTAATGACACACAGTACTTAGTTATTACTAGATTTTTCCTCTGGCAAATAAATGAGAAGGCTTGCTGTTGAGCACTTCTAACTGTAGTCATGAGGATGCACCTGGGCATCTTCAGGCAATAGGGCAATGCACTGGCAGGGACTGGGGAGTCCATGCCATGAGCAATAATGTGTTTGATGTATAAGAGAGAGAAGATTTTTTCAATAATAAACTAAAGCAATATAAACCAGCACTGTAATCCTATGTCTCAAATCACATGACACATTTAATCTCTTTGTGTTTGTACTGATTTATTGCATTGTTTGTCCTCCCTACTTGTCATTTTCCATATTGTCAACATGTACATTGCTGGGTATACCAGTAACCCTATAGAAATAAAATTTATAAACACACGTATAAAATTATTCAAGCAGGCATTGGTATAACACAGCAAAACCTAAATTAAAGCCTATGTAAAAAAGTGAACAGGGACAAGAAAATATAACTTTTTTCTTCTTTACCCAGTCACATTTTTACTCTTTGAATACCAGGGGGGCCATTTACTTAGCTTGAGTGAAGGAATAGAGGGAAAAAAACTTTGAATTTCTAATGTTTTTTTGGCTACTTCGACCATCGAATGGGCTACTTCCACCTTCGACTACGACTTTGAATCGAATGATTTGAACTAAAAATCGTTTGACTATTCGACCATTCGGTACTGTCTTTTTTAAAAAAAACTTCAACCCCCTACTTCGGCAAGTAAAACCTACCGAGGCCAATGTTAGCCTATGGGGAAGGTCCTCATTGGCTTCCTAACAATTTTCTGATCAAAGGAAAATCCTTTGAACGATGGATTAAAATCCTTCGAATCGTACGATTTTTCCTTCGATCGTATGATCGCAGGAAATGCACTAAATCCCTCGATTTCGAAGTCGAAGGATTTCAATTCGGCAGTCGAATATCAAGGGTTAATAAACCCTCGATATTCGACCATAAGTAAATTTGCCCCCACCTGTAGCCTTGGGTTTATTTGACATTTACAGAGTATTGTGGAAAATATGTACTAAGGTTACAGCATGAACACTAATTAGGACATTCATTTTTAGTTACTCTGCAATATAACAGAGCAGTATACATTTCTGTTAAAAGGTCAAAGCTTTTAAAAAGCAATTTTTGGAAGTATAATAAGCTCTTATTAGAACAATGCAATCTGATTTCTGTCATTGAAAGGAACAGAGGTCTATATCTTTAGGAACAAATTAAAAAAATAATGTAAGTTCTTCTTAATGTACTCTGAAAGTGTAATATCTTTAGCATTGTTTGTATTTTTTTTTTGTTTTGTTTTGCTTTGGTCGTTTTGAGAAAAATTAATGAATAGTACTCAGGAGAATTGCATTTCGTTCCCAGCAAAGTCAGTGCTGCTCCTGCTGTGAGAAAGCAGTATAGTGCTTTAATGAGTTTAGAGATTTAACTTATCATGTGATGCTACATCACTGACACATAGACCTTTACAGTAAATCATATAGGCAGCATTAGCAAAGTGCACTAAATATACAGTATAAATATTGTATATACATATATACAGCATATACAGTATATATATATATATATATATATATACTGTATATATATATATATATATATATATATACACACACACACACACACACACACACACACATTGTATTAATGGTATTAACAGTGTTATATCTTTTATTTATATAGTTATGAATGGAGGAGCTGGCATACACACCTCCAGAATGCTGTGTTAGTGATCACTGTTGCCAATAGAGACAAAGTTTTTAGTCCCTGTAGCCCCCATCTGCTGGTCTAGTCAAATTAGAATCATGAAATCAAACATCTGTTAAACAGGGTGTTGCTTGTATTTGTGCATAACTATGAACAAAATGATGATCACTTGAGCATACCTCCCAACATTTTGGAAATAAAAAGAGGGACAAAAAAGTTGGCGCGCGTAGCACGTCAAAATGTATCTTGGCCATGCCCATTTTTGTGGCCACACCCCCTAATTACCATGTTCATTTTTACAAAATTTGGCAGGTTATGAAAGTTTGAACATAATTCTGTGTTTTTTTTTAGTTATTACAGTTTCGCTAATGAAGGTGAATTGTACTTTAAGCTGTGAGTCTAACTTTTCCAAAGGGACTTGTTATCTTATATTGTTATAATTACTCATTTGCTTATCTCAAAATTGTTACAAAAGTATCTTATCTTCTGCTGTGGCTGTTCATGGCTCTCTGCCAAAAGCCAATTACGTTAGAAACATTGTTTGTTTTTCTGCCTGTTCAGTGCAGAAAAACGGGACTTTCCAGTACAAACAAGGGACTGCGGGCCGAGCTGTCAAAATAGGGACTGTCCCTCTAAAAATTGGACAGTTGCGAGGTATGACTTAAGTAGCTTTAAAGGGGTTGTTCACCTTTAAGATAACTTTTAGTATGAAGTAGAGTTTGATATTCTGAGACGATTTGCAATTGGTTTTCATTTTTTATTATTAAAGGTTTTTGAGTTATTTAGCTTTTTGTTCAGCAGCTCTTCAATTTGCATCTTAAGTAATCTGGTAACTAGGGTCCAAATTACCCTAGCAACCATGCATTGATTTGAATAAGAGACTGGAATATGAATAGGAGAGGCCTGAATACAAGGATCAGTAATAAAAAGTAACAATACATAGTAATGTGAAAAATTCAAATATCTCTCACTACATAGATCCCGTTTCTGCTAGTTAGACAGCAATGTTACATTATAATGGGACAGTTGTACAAATGCTCCAATCCCACTGCATCAGCATAATAATTATATATACATAGAAACATAGTAATTTAGTTTGAAAAAAAATGTCTAGCTTTTTGGCCTAAGTAAAACCTGTCTAACTTCTAGCTGATACAAAGGAAGGAGGAACACCCCCTTCTAAACCTTCTACAATTTGTTTAAAAAAAAATCTTCCTGACTCCAAGATGCAATTGGACCATTTTCTAGATAAACTTTGTACTAAGATCTTTAACCCTGTATTTTCTGTATAACCCCCCACACACTCATACCCAGAAAGCAGGATGGCACAGTATAAATTCCATGTATAAATACCCCCAGAACTTATATCAAGTTGGCACGATGGAAATGCTACGAATAAATACCCCCAGAATTCATAGTAGGTTGGCACAGTGCAATTCCATGTAGAAATACCCCTAGAATTCATAGTAGGATGGCACAGGGGCAATTCCATGTATAAATACCCCCCAGAATTCATAGTAGGATGGCACAGTGCAATTCCATGTATAAATTCCCCCTAGAATTCAGAGTAGGATGGCACAGTGCAATTCCATGTATAAATTCCCCCTAGAATTCAGAGTAGGATGGCACAGTGCAATTCCATGTATAAATAGCCCTATAATTCATAGTAGGATGGCACAGTGCAATTCCATGTATAAATAGCCCTAGAATTCATAGTAGGATGGCACAGTGCAATTCCATGTATAAATTCCCCCTAGAATTCAGAGTAGGATGGCACAGTGCAATTCCATGTATAAATACCCCTAGAATTCATAGTACGATGGCACAGTGCAATTCCATGTATAAATACCCCCCAGAATTCAGAGTAGGATGGCACAGTGCAATTCCAAGAATAAATGCCCCCCAGAATTCAGAGTAGGATGGCACAGTGCAATTCCATGTATAAATATTCCCCAGAATTTATAGTAGGATGGCACAGTGCAATTCCATGTATAAATACCCCCAGAACTTATATCAAGTTGGCATGATGGCAATTCCAAATATAAATACCCCCAGAACTTATATCAAGATGGCATGGTGACAATTCCATGTATAAATACCCCCAGAATTCATAGTAGGATGGCACCAGGCCCGGAGTGGCAATCTGTGGGTTCAGGCAAATGCCAGAGGGGCTGCTATAAGTTACCATAGAAGTCAGTATTTAGTGGGCTGGTGGGGGCTGTTTGGGCCTCTGTGTGGGCTGATTGGGCCTCTGTGTACCTGAAATGCCAGGGCCTATTTTGACTCTCAGTCCAGGTCTGGATGGCACAGTGCAATTTCATATATAAATACCCACAATAGGTGTGTTTGTGTGTATGCACAGCTCTAAAAAGTTTATAAATAAAAAAATAAAATATAAAAAATCTAACTTTAGAAAAATGTGTAGTTTGTGTGTATTTGCATGTACAGATGAAGCCACTTGGATTTGTGTGTTAAATGCGTCATGACTCGGGATTAATTGAAGAAACTGTGTTATCTAAAGTCATTTTAACTCATTTAATGCATTTAACCTTTTCATTAGCATTTCAAAGAACCATTGTTCATAATGAGGAATACTTTAATTAGATGGAATGCTGTGACGCAATTTTCTGTGTTAAATGGGATAAATGGGATATCTGAGTTATTCTGTATCAAACACACAAACCAAAGTGGCTGCATCTGTATGTGTGTGTGTAAATGTGTATAAGAAAGGCCACCTACTGTTCCTTGGTGCATGGAATTTGTGGCAGCATTGAAGGTCCCAGATCAGCAGAAAAACACAAAGCAGGAAGTGTGTGGGTGCTGAAGATCTTGCTTCTCTGTGTAGTCCTAAAGTCCTCCATGCAGTCTGGTAAGTAAGACCTGTCCTGTGACGATCAAGTCACAGGACCGAACTACAAGCCCCCTGGGCTTGTTGCCTAAGGGATTGTCCAGCTCCCTAACCATCTGTGGAAGTGGCAAAAGCTGCCGATGCAGAGGGATTTGTTTTAAAAGTGCAGAACGTATTAGATACGTTCTTGGCACTTAGAGCATTGGCCTGCCAGTACATATAAAATACGTGCTTGGCAGGCAAAGCATGCAAAAACTTCTAGACACACACCAGCTAAAAAAACGCAAAAAAAAATAAAAATTCAAAACCGGAGGAGGAAAACTCGGGGGGGGGGCATGGACCCTGTGGCCCCCCAAGTTCCAACGCCTATGTTTAAGAGGGTTATTTATGAAAGGTCGAACTTTATCTTATTTAAAAAAAACACTTGAATGTAAAAAACTTCTCCACAGGGAAAAACTTGAATTGTTCAATTTATTCGAGTTTTCTGGCAAAACTGTCTGGGAAAACTTCATGCAACATCATGCAGACTATTAACATCTTCATATGGTTCAAAGGACCTCTGCCATTAACTCCTACATGACCTTGGGGAGTTTTAGATGGTGTATTTTCAGATTCTAGTTATTTCCAGGGTTGGCGTATAATAAATCTTGAAAAATTTGAGTTTTTCAAAAAACTAGAAATATTTGAGTTTTCATAGAAAACACAACTTGAACCCTTAATAAATAACCTAATGGGAGAATGTAATAAAAGTCGCAAATAGAAAAACAAATAAAATACACATTTCACAATGTAATACTCTTCCTTAAACTGTTATTGCATGGTGAATTTCAATTGCTCATTGCGAATTTTAATTGCACATTGCCCACTTTTAAGAAGCGCTAAAAGGTGTCGTAATTAGGGATGTAGCGAACGTCGGAAAAAAAGTTCGCGAACATATTCGCGAACTTGCGCAAAAATGCGAGCGGTTCGCGAACGGTTCGCGAACCCCATAGACTTCAATGGGAAGGCGAACTTTAACATCTAAAAAAGACATTTCTGGCCAGAAAAATGATTTTAAAGTTGTTTAAAGGGTGCAACGACCTGGACAGTGGCATGCCAGAGGGGGATCAAGGGCAAAAATGTATCTGAAAAATCTGCAGCTACATACAGAGCACTGCAGTAGAAGGTAGATTACTAGCCAGCAAAGCTACCTAAGCTTAAATGTCCCTCAAACCCCTGCAGACTTCTGTCCCTCCAATAACAGAGCAGTATCAAAACGATTACTAGCCAGCAAACTTTCAACTGTCCCTGAAATCACTAACAGGCAGCAGCTCTCTCCCTACACTATCTCTTCAGCACACACAGGCAGAGTGAAAAAAAGCTGCAGGGCTTCGGTTTTTATAGGGAAGGGGAGTGGTCCAGGGGAGAGCTTCCTGATTGGCTGCCATGTACCTGCTGGTCTGGGGTGAGAGGGCAAAAAAAAGCGCCAACAATGGCGAACCCAAAATGGCGAACGTCGCGCGACGTTCGCGAACTTCCGGCGAGCGCGAACACCCGATGTTTGCGCGAACAAGTTCGCCGGCGAACAGTTCGCGCCATCTCTAGTCGTAATCTTTTGAAGCAAACGTAACAACTTTTTCAGTAAGAAGTTTTATTACATTCACTGCGCAATGGCGCAAACTTTAACATTTACAAACCCTCTTCCCCAGTCGGAAGTGCTTGCTAAATAGTTTCTGGGTTGCAAAAGCTATATTAAATTCACGCAAAGGCAAATATGTTCGCATAAAGGTATAACTTTTCACATTGCGAATATTTTTCCCGTTACCGACTTTCATTGCAGTCCTCCATAATTGTCAGGAACATGCAGCAAAACACTAGTACACAAAATTGAGCATGCATTGGTGCTATTTATAAAGGTGCTTGCACCATTACATTCTTTCAGCAATTTGCAGTGAGCCCCATTTAGTTATTAGTAATAAATGAATCACAATAGATGCTAGTGAACAGTTAACATTCCACTAGCCTCAACCTAGCTGTGATTACTCCCCTAGTGCAGTGCCTGTAAGAATTTTTTTGGCTCAGTCTTTTAAGGTCCAGCCATTGATAAGTACTGCCCTTAGCTCATACCAAGATTACAGAATAAGGTAAACATTGGTGCATCAGTCATTATGGAAATCTAGGACAGCAAATAAGTGTTCAACCTAAATCTTCGCCTAACTGACCTTCAAGCAGGTCTAGTAGGAGCATTTACAGTATGAAAGCAAATAATCATTCCACCCTTTCACACTGAAATCATAGGAGGAACGATGCATTATGAGAGAAGAGCAAATTGATTGCATTTGAGAAGTGCACTTTTGTAAAGAGTTTTACATTTTATCAGTGCAGTTATTAAAGAATATCATAAAACTGGATAGAAAATCCTTAACAGTTATCTATTCAAGTATAGAAGAATAGTAAAAGATAAACAACTTTTCCTAAATATTAAAGTTATCATAAAAATATTATGTTATGGAACTGCAATGTAAGAATGTATAATTGTTATTGTAGTCAACATTCAGAATGTAAAAGTGCCTTTTTAGCACTTTTATTATAGTCTACATTAAAAAATATATGTAACAAAACAGAGTCTCTTACGTGCAGTGCTTCTTCTGTACCCAGGGCTTTGGCATAGTATTCACATATATGCTTCTTCCTGCACAAAGTGATAAAAACCAGCGCACATTACAAAATATGGTTTAACAATAAGGACAGAAATCCAATCACAGTATAGCTTATTGTTATTATGATTATTACAGCATTTAAAGCAGGAACAGCTTGATAAATGCAGTTTTTGGTCAATGGCTCTCTATGTTCTTCATTGTGTACAAATACACATGCAATTTCCTGCATATAAAGAAAATACAAAGAAAATGATATTCCTGCAATTACTGTTTTCTGCTATTTACACCACTTGGATTTCAAAATCTCCCACTCTTGTCTTTTCAGAGTAATATTTCCTAACTAATCCATGGCTTAATACATTTTTGCCATAATATTTTGTTTTGTTGGTTCTTTACAACCTATGCCTGAGGGCATCTCTAAGAGTATCTTTGACTCAACATGTGTACTGAGCAAAGAAAACTTTATACTGCACAAAACCCAAAGCAGAAATTGGGCAACAGAGGATGGATCTAGTGCTTCACTGCAATTCTGCACGGGCAACACAAAGGGAAAATAAAGGGGGGTTAATCACAGTATTTAGGGCACATACTGTAAATGAAATATTCCCTGCCCCTCCTCTATGCCTTAGGCCAGGGGTCCCCAACCTTTTTTACCTGTGAGCCACATTCAAATGTAAAAAGAGTTATGGAGCAACACAAGCATGAAAAAGTCCCTTGGGGTGCCAAATAAGGGCTGTGATTGGGTATTTGGTAGCCCTTATGTGGCTGGCAGGCGGCTCTACTTAGCATCATGGTTAGTTTTTATGCAATTAAATCTCTCTTCCAAGCCTGGAATTCAAAAATAAGCACCTGCTTTGAGGCCACTGAGAGCAACATCCAAGAGGTTGGAGAGCAACATGTTGCTCACAAGCTACTGGTTGGGGATCACTGTCTTAGGCCATAGGCATTACTTTCACTTTCCATTCAGCACTTACTAGATGTCACTGCACTCCACACATTCCCCCTGTTCTCTTCACCAATTAATTGTGTAAAAAGTGCATGGGGATAGACATCAGGTCCCCTCTCCTGGTGCACAAAAAAGATTCTGAAATGATGCAAGGCTTGTCTTAATAACAGCGTCCACCAAATGGCTGCTGCCTGCTTGCTATAATTATTCATTCCCAGATGGAAGGAAACAAGGTTCAAACATTTTTTACAGTGTAATTAAAGTTCAATTTGCTTGATTAACATGATAAAATAGGATTTGGAAATATTTTTTTTTGGGTGATGGGTCCCTTCTGTCATAGGAAAACATGTTTTTTTGCAAAGTTCATTTAATATCACTCTCCCAGCAGAATCCTGCATTGAAATTTGTTCAAAAGAGCAAACAGATTTTTTAAATTTAATTTTGAAATCTGATATGGGACTAGACATGTTGTTAGTTCCCAAGATGCTACAGTCATGTGACTTGAGCTCTGATAAACTCCAGTCACTATTTACTGCTGCAGTGCAGTTGGACTGATAACACCCCCTCCCACTCCTCCCACATTAAGTTGCAGGAAGAGGTATACAGTCTTATAGAATATAACATTTATAGCTAGTGATGGACGAATTTATTTGGCAGGCATGGATTTACAGCAAATGTCCGCATTTCGCCACCTGCAATCTTTGTCTCTAACCTGCTACAAAAATTTGCTGCCCACAAACTTTGCTGTGACAAAAAAGTCGCACATTAAAAATTGTTGCATGTCAAAATTATTTTGATGCCCATTGACTTCAATGTGTTTCGTGAATTTTTCGCCATTTTGCAATTTTTTTCGGAGTTTCAAAAAAATGTCGGCGAAGCGAAATGGGACAGATTCGCCCATCTGTATTTACAGCTTTAAACTATGTTGAGGACTTGCTTAGTTAGTTACTATGCTAGCATTTTTCAGTATAATGTAGAGGAGAATAAGAATTATTTTCATAATTTAACAAGAAAAAGTGAACAACAAACATTAAACTTGTATAAAATAATTATCTTTAACATTATGCTGTCATTAGTTATAGATTACAAGAAACACAAAATAAGAAGTAAATTAAATATTGATCTTTGCTCTGAAAAACTATGTAATCTTAGGGAGCCTTAAACAACAAATAGATGTAGGGTTTAATGTAATAGACATTTGAGATGTTTGTAGTGTAGTGAGGAAGCAGAACAATATATTATGTTATTTACAATGCAATTTTGATTTCTCTTAGCAGAGTTGTATCTGCATGAAGAATCCTGAAATACAGCAGTCCTCAAATACACTCAGATATTCAAATCGTAATGGTGAACATGTAGGGAGGGACCCAGAAAATTAACTTAACAACCTCATATAAATTATATATTTAAAGGTGAAATTTGATTGTTTTACATTATATAGCCCCTTATTCAGCATGAGTTCAATGAATAATGCTTGTGCTGAACATATTTTTGCCTATTTTAATTTTAAAAAATGTATGTATGAATGTTTTTTATTTTTAAACAAAACAGTTCAAAAAGCAAAATGTTTGGTCCTTGGGAGATATATAATTATGTTCAGATAATCCCTCTGCATAATAGACTCCTGCAAACAAAACAGTCACAACAAAGGATGAAAGGTGAGGTAATCTAATTAGCTACTCATTCCCCTGTTTAACTTGTTTATCTCAAGAAATAACAAAGAAAAACTTTTTTGTGATTAGCAATAGACAGAAAGTATGTTCAGCAAAGGCCCAATACAATGTTTTAGTTTTTTTTATTACTATATATGTTTCCAGTGGGTTCTTTCCTTTTTATTTTCCAGTTTCTCATTCAAATAGCTATCTAGTCGATGAGAGCTGATGAACAAAAAGCTAAATAATTCAAATGCAATACAAATAAAGGTGAACAAACCTTCTAAATCCCATAGACGCACAAACATTTTTGCTCTTTGCCATGAAGCCTAACAGGATGCTCATTTGTTGTGTGCTCCAACATATATCAAGGACGTATGGCTAGATTTTAGCTAAGCATGAACATCATTATGAAATTCCTTCCACTTTAAAAATGCACAGGTCCAGGAGGAGTAAAGGCAGTAATGGGAAGGTCAGCTTATATTACCCTGTAGCTGTTTTAAGAAAATACTGTAATTCATAAAAGGTCGAGCATACAGTAAACCCAAGTGAAGCCCATTGCTCAAAGGCAATGTATGCGCCACGACATGCATTATTGCAGGTTACATACAAAAATGCTCAATGCAGACATGGAAAACAACCATTTCAGAAATCCAAGGAGCATTAGCTTTTAAGTTGCTTAATATTTGAGGATCCCTCAATATTATAAGGTAGACAACTGTCTCTTTTAGTAATTCAGCAATTGTTCTGCATATATAGGAGGACTTATCCAGGGAGACATTCTATGGCTTTGAAATATTGTCTCTGCAACTAGAAAACAAAAGCACACAGTAATAGCAGGCGTGAATTTGCTGTTTTTTGATAGCACACATAAAATAAACACACTGTACGGGATCCAAAGGGAAATCCCCCTACTGCTCAAGATTCTGTCACCTATACCTCATAGATAGGACAGAACAAATGTCTCTTTTTCTTTTATCTCCTCTTAGTACTCTGGCGGATGTGCTGGGAGTCTGGAGCATAAGGCTTCACATTTGGAGCAATAGTAGTTGGGGAAACAGGGACCCTGTGAATGTGGTAAAGGCCATATGCGTCGGAACCAAAGATGCCAAGTGTCTACACTTTTCCTTTTCTGATATCCTCTTCTCCCTTCTTGTTCTCTTCTCCCTTCTTTCTATTTTCTCCTTCTGTGCTACTATTTCTTTATCTCCTACCCAATCTTTTTTCCACTCCTTGCATTCTTTAATGTGATCCCCATTTTTCACCACAGCTATCCAGCAGCCAACTTCACAAGCTTAAGATGAGTTTTTCTAAATTGAATTGCATTTCAAATTCAACCTCGTCCATGACTTTTCATGTTATAAACCTTTTTCTCACTGAATTTAATCTGGCCGTTTGTATTATATATCATTGTTGCTGTAAACATTAGATTTACAGTGTAATTTGATAACGATAAGAGTAAAGAAATACCTTTCTTCCTTGCTGAGATGTGTTAGTGCCGTTGCTTTTCGGGACAGAATAAAACTGTAATATAAGGAAAGAAGTATGTATTATGTCATAAAATGCCAGAATTAAATTGCAAACACCTAAAATTAAATTAAAGAGTTATACTAAGCACTGCTGACAAAAATAATTTGCCTTACCCCATAATAGCTGGAAATGTGCCATCTGGCTTGGTGTCATCTAATGTGATCTCAACTGGTGCATTTTCGTTGTCAATATACATAGCTCCGCAATAATCTTATTAGAAAGGAACAGGTCATTAAGTACTTTTTTTATTAAATGAACAATATCTTGAATCAATTACATCATATTATTCAAATGTCCAAACTCAATTAACATTGCTTGAATGTTTAAACAAATTTAGGTGGTGCACAAACACAGTGTAGATGAGCTTTCATATACACAGCGCTAGAATTTTCTCACTAATGCATTTTCTGCAACTGTTCCATGGTGGTCATAAATGTTACAAAGAACTTTAGGACCATATCCAGCCCTGATGTTCTATGCCAATGTTTTCTCACTAAATTCACAAACAACACAACCCAAAAATGTTTTTTGTGCAGCACCACTTCCCTTGCAATGCTATTATATGTACCTGTGATGGTAAACTGAGATATACCATCTGTTTATAAACAACCATGTTTGTCATAAACAAGCAATACCTATAACATTAGTAAATAAAGCCACCATTATTCCAAATCAACCTGTACACACACATACTGTATCGGATCATATGCTATTGTGGGTAAAAGAAAGTAATATGTCCCTATTCAAAAATATGGTGCATTTTAGGTGAATTGGACTTATCATAAAAGAGGCAGCATGAGGCAAAGTGCTTATACTGATTATATTTTTCATATTTTGTTGTTACTTGGCCTTTAAGAAGACAATAGTCCAGCATATATTGAACTGCTCACCCATTTTCCTCCAAAATGCTTCTTTATAGTACATCATGCATTTTATAACAGAGCCCATTGGAAGGCGTTGAATCAACTGGTTCCTTGTTGGTGGCAGCTCTGGATTAAAATGAATTTTTGTAGTAAGGCCTGGTGGTATGGCACTGATAACATACTTGGCCTAAAATAAAGAACATATAATTGCTTCAAAGTGTGTCATTTCAAGCAGATATAAGTCATTGCATACATATAATGCCAACAAAACACAAGCATGTGCTTTACTAGTCATAGTTAAGAATTTGTAATTAATAATCATTTGTTCTGCTAACAATCTTTAAAATGTAAATGCAATACAGAATATTGTTGATATAAAAATAAGAATAATGTTTGACATTTTGAAGGGATTTTCATGTAAATTGTTAAATATTTTCATTTAGAATTGTCTGGATTTAGCATTTATTTCACTCTCTTCAATGTCTTTAAGAATGACTTGAATAACTTCTTTAATAAGCATAATATCCAAGGCTATAGTGAGTTTAATATCTGCTGCTAGTTTAGTATAGGAGGTACGTGTACCCTGCAAATTAGTATAGGAGGTATGTGTACCCTGTAAATCAATAATGTCCTACATGTAATGAAGTAAAGGCAAACATCTTTCATAGTTTGATGCCTGGTCCAAAAATGTTCTGGTCCCAAGAACAAAAGTGACTGATATAAAGAAATAAATAGCAAATGAACATTTTTCTCAATAGTAGTAATCTGTTCTCCATTTTAATATATGTTAAAATCCCTTTGGCTGCTGCTAGGAAACCAATTTTCCTCAAAGGGATTTATGATAAACCATTGTGCTTAATTACATGAAAGACTTGTGTGTGGAAAAAACCTTTTCAATTTAAAATCAGTCATTCAAAATTAGATCTATTTTTATTAAAAACTGTATCATTTTTCCATCCTTTTTGTCAGCTCAAAATTCGTACTCCTTTTAAGTAACGGGTCATTCTACCTTGTTCTTCTTCTCATATTTATTTTCTTCTTTTTTCAGCAGCAATTTGCTTTAATCATTTGTTGTTCAATGTTCTTTTGTATACAGTTACAATTTTCTGCATATCATTGTCTACAGTAATGTATATAATTGCCCACTATTGTTGCATTGTATAGAATTGTCCTTTAATCATCTCCTCCCCCAATACTGATGTTACAAATATATTGTGATACCAGATTTTTCTTATGTTACTAGTCTTTGTTCTCAGTTTAAAAATAAATACAAATAAATGAATGTAAATGTCAGCACAATGGAACATTTTTAATAAAACATTGTAATTATTTATTTTTGTGCTATGATAACTGAAACATCCTCTCTCACTGTAATCACTGCCTTTTTACTATTAAGCATTCGTAGAAGTCAACCAATCACTATCCTATCTGTCTTACTGCTATCAAAATACCATTTGTTTGTTTGTGCTTTCCTCCATATTATCCTGAAGATATTGCAGATTAATCCCTATGCAGAAGTGTTTATACTGGAATTGCAAAAGTGCTTTGATATTGTATGTGTACACGTTTTAGCTGTGTTTGTTGCACAATAATAGAAATAATATTAGGGGCTTGTTATAAATCCAAGTTGGAGTTGAAGTAATAGAAGAAAGCAATGCAGTCAGGGTCATTCTGTTATCATGAGGTTTTATCTAAAGCTGCGTTGATCTATGTTGTTTTCTGTTTCTCTCCCTGAGATGGGTCTGAGTTTATTGTCTGTCACACATGATCTACTTTTGATAAACCCGAAGAATCAACTGAAATGACACTATGCGCAGAGGGATATACAGGCATGGGACCTGTTATCCAGACTGCTCGGGACCTCAGGTTTTTCCGGTTAATGGGTCTTTCTGTAATTTGTCAGACAAACTCAGGAGGATTTTCAACAAACACCATGTCCTTGTGTTTTCGAACCTAGCAACACACTGAGACAAAAACTGGTACACCCAAAGGATCAAACACCAAAAGAAAAACAAAGCAATGTGGTATACGGAGTCCAGTGTAGTGAGGAGTGCACAGATCTATACATTGGGAAGACAAAACAACTGCTCTCCAAGGGAATGGCTCAGCACAGGAGGGAGAACTCAGCTGTCTTTCTACACTTAAAAGACAAGGACACTCCTTTGAAGATAGCAAGGCCCAAATCTTGGATAAAGAAGAACGATGGTTTGAACGAGGCGATTCATGTCAAGGTGGAGAGACAATCTCTGAACAGAGGGGGGGCCTTCAACACCACATACAATGCTGTTCTAACATCTATACCCATAGACTTCACACATCCATTCATGCAACTCTCACAAGTAACACCTCTTTCAAGGAGTTGCATGACACATTGGATAATCCTATCACAACTACACAGAATCAACACCTCTGTGAATTTCTTCAGATGTCACCTCTTTGAAGAGTTACAATGCCATTGTGATTGTACTAGTGGAAGAGTTTATATGCCGAGAACTTCCCACACCAGTCAGTTGAACTGAAGAAGCTGCTCAGATGAGTAGTGAAATGTCTTCATTGATTACTCAGCAAGTCCAGTTGTTTTTAGATTGACCTATACTAGATAAGGTTTCAGTTCACACCAGGTAGACAACATGAAAATATACACAAAATGACCAACACAGAGAAGAATTTCTGCAGGTGAAATGATATTGGAAAGCTTATATACAGTATGGAGCTTTTGGGGGAATTCTCATAAATATGTATTATAGCTCATATTGTACCATGCACTATGAATACATCATGGGAATTAAAAGAGCTCATTCATTTAATTACCTGATATAAATCATGTGTTAGGGTTTCTACTATAACGGTATCATCCGACTGATCAAGTCTGACCACAGGGCTTTGTAGCTTTACCCGACCTTCTAAACGTTCCATTAATTTCTCACTTATCTGGCCAGCACCACCAACAAACTTCCTCTCCTGAAGTGAAAGAAAAAAAACATACACAGCAATCAGGTATTTAGAAAATGTTTTACATTCTGATATAGTTTTGCCAACTTTATGTCCAGAGTTTGGATTGCACATCTTTGCACTGCAAATAGAAATACTAAAAAAGAAAATACATCATTTATCAAGAGAAAGCTTAAACAATGTTAAAAAAAAGTATGCTACTAGGATATTTTTCAGACCACACACTGAGTAGGAGCAATACTCGATTTATCAGAAGATGTGCTCCGGCTTGTTAAAAAGGAATGTAACCTCAGTTATAAAATGTTGCATATACAGAGCATGGGCCTGTAGTGTGTAAGTGTTTAACACTTAGAGGGTGTTTGTTGTGTGTAGGTGTGGATCACCAAACGCTATGGGCAGGGTGCAGTACATGGTGTGTTCCCGATCACCAGACATTGAAACTTCAGTGCAACAAATATGCAAGAGTAACACTGACTATTACGAAGGGTCCCAGTATTAAAAGTGGCAAGCCTAATGCTCCAGTCATTCAAGAAAGCTTTATGTTCTCCTTTAATAGAACAGACAAGGCATTGTAGGAACTGGCTAGAGGAGAGCTGACTACAGTTAGTATTTCAGTGGCACAGACCCAGCAGAGCTAGAAGCAGCAAAGAACAGAACATTATTATTTATAAATAACTTTAAACATTTTAATTAATGCATTCTGGAAAATAGCTTAGAATTACAGTTTCTTTTATTTTTGGATTTACATCTCCTTGTATTCACTGCAAATGGAAAAAATACAACTAACATAATGCTTCAACCTCCCTGCAATACAGAGAAAGGGTTTATTTGCCATAGCTGTATTTATATAGTATTATTATTATTATTATTATTAACATGTATTTATATAGCACCAACATATTGCGTAGCACTGTAGTAACATAAATATTTTAATTTCTGCCACAAATTACTGTTAGTTCCATATGATACCAAAGGGTTGGTTGGTTTTAGCATGTTATAGAATCGCTAATCTTAAGAAACTTTTCAATTGGCCTACATTTTTTTCTTTTTTATAGTTCTTGAATTATTTGCCTTCTTCTTCTGACTTTCCAGCTGTCAAATATGGGTCACTGACCCCCATCTATAAATCAGATGCTCTGTAAGGCTACAAATTTATTGTCATTGCTACTTTTTATTACTCATCTTTCTAATCAGGCCCTCTCCTGTTCATATTCCAGTCTCTTATTCAAATCAGTGCATGGTTGCCAGGGTAATTAGGACCCTAGCAACCAGATTGCTGAAATTGCAAACTTTACACCACCCCTTTAAATTATTAAATCACTGGTCATTTCTACTTTCATGTACTGTATTCTGCAGGTCTGTCATTATGAGACTTTGCACATGCATGGATCATGTCTGAGGGATAACATTTTTTGTGGCACCTTCAGAATGGTGTTAAGAAATATTTTTCTATTCTAACATATTCTAACATGTGTATTTGCAAATATTAATTGGAGAAAGATATGAATCATTTGTAATTGTGACAATACTTTCAGAAAAACATTATGCACCTCAATTTTAATAACTGACTAATAAAATGAAAATAGGTTTTTACAGTACCTGACCTCCATTGGTTACAGAAAAAATTCTTGATGTACCACCACAAAGCTTTATATACCACAGGAACCAAAGTAAGGACACCTGCTGGGTTTCAGAGGTGACATTCACATTCACAAAAAGTTGAGCAAACTTTTTAGCTTTCCTGTTAAAATGAAACACATAAATATTATCCTAACAGACCAACTTGTAAATTGGGGTCAAAGGTCACAAATCAATTTAAAATAAATTGCCACAATCCAATTCGAATGAGATCAGTGATTTAAGTGCTTTTTGTGACTCTATTCAGTGCCAAAGTACTATAAAAATGGTGCATACAATTCTCAGCAATTTTCCCTATTTAAAAACTAATAGTAAGGCCCAATAGAGAACTTGCCGGGCAGTTTTGGTCTCTGATCCTTAAAATGATGAAATAAGTCCAAAGAAAAGTAACTAAGCTAGTAAAGGGAATGGAAAGTCCCAGTTATAAAGAAAGATTGATTAAGTTGGAGTTGTTTATGCTGGAGAAGATGTGCTTAAAGGAGAAGTAAACCCTAAAAATGAATATAGCTTAAAATGTCATACTTTATATACTGAACTTATTGCACCAAACTAATGTTACAGCTTGTCAATAGCAACAATGATCCAGGACTTCAAACTTGTCACAAGGGGTCACCATCTTGGAAAGTGTCTGTGACACATGCTCAGTGGGCTCTGAGCAGCCGTTGAGAAGCTAAGCTTAGGGGTCGTCACAAATTATCCAGCAGAAAATTAGGTCTGTAATATAAACTGATGCTACAGGGCTGATTATTAAATTCGAATGCTAATTGCAGTGGTTTCTGTGCTGCCATGTAGTAATTATCTGTATTAATTACTAATTAGCCTTATAGTGTGACATTTCTATTCTATGTGTACTGTATATTTTGAGTTGGTCCCTAAGCTCAGTAAGTGACAGCAGCACAGAGCATGTGCAGTGAACTGAGCTGATGCAGAAGTACAAAACATAATGTACAACATTTCTATCTACTTCATAGTTAGGCTTTAGTTCTCCTTTAAGGGGATATATGATTACTTTTATATAAATATACAAAGGGACCTTATAATAAACTCTTGGATGCTTCATTCATTAGTAGGTCCTTCCACTGAATACAAGACCATCCATTCAGATTAGAAGAAATGAGGTCCCAGTTTAAGATGCAAATTAAAATTATTTTTACACAGAGAGTAGTGAAGTTGTGGAATTTTCTCTCTTTAAAGCTGTTGCACTGACCTTTTGAAAAAGTGAACAATTAGAAAGTTACTGAAAATAACTCTTGGTGAAAAGTTAATGCAGGGAGTATTGTGTGTGCTAAATACGTTTTTCCTTAGCAGTTAGGTTTCACTTTGGCAGAAGGGTTGAACTAGATTGATGTATGTCTTACTGACTGGAACAGACAGTTTGCTAGATATAATATATAATTCTTACTTTGTCCAGCACACTTTGTCTATAAATTCCTTCATTGTTATTTTGTCCCACTCTGCAGCATGAGGAGCCTTCCATGGAGCATCTTCAGGAATCTGAAATAAGATTCAGTGTCATATATATATATATATATATATATATATATATATATATATATATATATATATATATATATACTCACACATATTTTGTATCCTACAAAAAAAAAATAAAGTATGCAATTTCCTTTTTCAGTCTTTCAGAATAGCGTGCAGTAGTTGATGAAGTAATAAAGACTGCATGAAAAAGGTATTCCCCACCAGTTAAATTCTACATCACAGTAACAAATTCTATGCTTATTTTGAGATGATTTGTAAAGTGGCATAAGAAGTGTGTCATGTTCCAGGTACTCAGAGAGTACTTTAGTTGTTTTCTTATGTTAATCGAGCTGGGATCTGTCAAACAATATTTAACTGCTGAAACTGAACAAGTCTAAATCATGTTACTACATAACTTAATTCGCCTGATGTTATAACAAGAGGAGACTCCCTTGTCCTCAACTTGTTTATGATGTTTTGAGATTTAAATGCTTATAAACAATAAAACTCAAACATAAGATAATAATATTATACAGGTATGGGACCTGTTATCCAGAATGCTCGGGACCTGGGGTTTTCCCGGATAACAGATCTTTCCGTAATTTGGGTCTTCATGCCTTAAGTCTACTAGAAATTCATTTAAACATTAAATAAACCCAATAGGCTGGTTTTGCTTCCAATAAGGATTACTTATATCTTAGTTGGGATCAAGTACAAGCTACTGTTTTATTATTACAGAGAAAAAGGAAATCATTTTTAGAAATTTGGATTATTTGGATAAAATGGGGTCTATGGGAGACAGCCATTCCGTAATTCGGAGTTTCTGGATATCGGGTTTCCGGATAAGGGATCCTATAACTGTACCTTGTTTTATCAGAAGCCAATTAGCCTGCCCATATGAAAGGGAAACCCCAAACCCCAAAGAAAAGTCCGTGCACAAAAAGAGAACATACAAACTCCTTCCATATATAACCCAAACTGGTTTTGAAGTCAGGACCCAAGCTTCTTGAATATGAGCATTAGCTCAAACACAGTGAAATTGTCTAGAGTCATTAGAATGTGATTTCAGTCTGCCAAATCTCAAATGAGGCTCAAAAACTTGAATTGAAAAATTGCTTGAATATTGCTAATATAACTCCCATTGACTACTACATGAACTTGCCAGATTTTAATTGCCAATTGTTAATTTTTGTATTCACATTTTCGAGTTTTTTGCGCTTAATGAATCTAGAACACTTGAATTTCAAAACCTCAAATTCACGGTAAAAACTTTACTTTGAATGTTAATAAAGCAGCCTACTAGTATTCATTATTCAGTTGTTTAAACTTTTTATAGCGTACATATATAAAAGTAAGTTTACCTCTTTTCCCCATTCATCAATAGTACGCCATAAATGGTTATAATCCAGAAGAACAAAGGGATTCCAATCAGGTGGAAATGATCCATGAAATGCATGGGTCCTTCCCTAAAATAATATTGAGAATATTTAAATTTGGGAATACATTTATTACATACAAAAAGTTTAATACAAAACTTTAAAGACTTTGCAATTGACATTGATGGCAACAGCCTGTACTGAGCACAAAGGACAGGGTTTGACCTAGAAAGAGCATTTGGTACTTCCTTCTACTTATTTGAATATAAAAAATCAGGAATATAATTTGCATTGTGTCCCTTTGGAGAGTCTGGTTCAGATGATAAACCCTGCTCCATTTGAAAAAGCATTTAAAGGAGATCTATCATCCACTGCTTTGCGTTAGCATGATTCATCTACATAAATGTAAACACATTCTACAAGGACAGCCTTAGGCTCCGCAGAATCATAGAATCCATTGCCCCACTCCTGCACCTGGAATCATTACCTCCACTTAGGTGCATGCAGACATGGTAGATTTTGGTTCTGAAACCTGAGACTTTGCATTTTGCACTGAAATCTGCCGCACCTGCAGCACAGCAGAAGGGTAGCAGTGGAGCAGTGCATTGTCGTATGACCCTAGACTTAAGCTGGCCATAGATGCAAAGATCCGATCGTACGAATCATCGTACGATCGGACTTTCCCATCTCCCGACCCGCCACTAACCATTCAGATCAAAGTCTTACCAGTCAGATTAGTTAAAGAACAGATCAGCAATGTTCTGCCCCTGACAGCAATCGTACGATATCTATGTCCAACCAAAGCTAGTGACAGTCTCCCACTGAAAATCGTACGATCGGCAATACACGCAGAGATATTATCTGCAGCCGACAGAAATTTTCTAACCTGTCCGATTGACCAAACGACCGATCTCCGCCAGACGAAAAATGTCGAGACACACACGTTCCGAAAATCGTACGAATCCTCGATTCGTACGATCAGATCTTTGCGTCTATGGCCAGCTTTAATTCTAGAACCTCTAGCATTTTTTATAAATGCTAGTTGGTAATTAAAGAAACAATATGGTGTGTGTCCTTAAACTTTATACATACTATAATGAACTCTGTGGTAGATCCATCCTGTAATTTGGAGCTTTCAGGATAATGGGATTCCAGATAAGGGATCCCATACTTACAACACACAAATTGCCTTTATTATAACAGACATCTAATTATGAATCCACGATGACTGTAATTATTAGGTGGGAATGTGAATTGTACAAAAGCAGGATACTGTTAGGCCACTATCTGGCCTTGCTATAAACAAACCTCAATGATTTTTCATATCTTTGAATTTCAAATGGTAATTTCAACTGCAAATAACTCACCAGATCTGTTGGGACAGGCTGATTGCTACAGAAACAGTTATGTGAAATCATAACATTATGGTGTATTCATGAGCATTATATAAATAACATATGACACGGATTTAATCAAAATTAGCAAGAGAAGACAACAGTGATTCAAACAGAATTTTGAATTGCATCCAAGAGGATAAGGTTCCAAGAAATCATTATGCACACAAGCCCATAAAAAGCTTAGTTCTAATACTACTGAATTCTTCTCGATTTACTCTGTAAAAACATGGTCTAAGTGTATATTATTGCATTTTAATTATGTATCTCACTTAGCTGAAATACTCTGATCTAAGCTCAGCAAACATTCTTAGCTTAGGACTTGAGACTTATAAACATTTACACTTATTGAAAAGTACAGGGAACCTTCAACACAGTAGAAATATATCTGTCCTTTGGCCTCTTTTATCTTTTTTTGCATGCTGAGATCAAAGTAAACTCTTCAATAAAATCCTCAAAGCTCACTGTGCTAAATGAGTTCACATGTTGCTTACACACACTCTTTGCCATACGTTGCAAATACTTAATGGCACCCACACATAGACCTCATACAACAGGACAAACTGTAACATGGTACTTACAAATGGTTGTATTTTTGATAATAATTTTTTAATCAGATGAAACCAAGGAAAATCAAGCAAACAAATGTAAAAATGTGAATGTTAGCTATTTCATATATAGCTCTGGCACATGCAAGGACATCAGAGCAAATGCTCAAAATACAATAGGGCTCATGTACTGTAGGTCAGCAAATGCAGTTGTGTGTAACTTGCATCAAAATTGGCTCCTTGCACTACCATTTAGTTGCATGTGTGTGGTGCTTCTTAGTCCTTCCTGCATTTCATTCTGCTCTGAGGTGACTATTGACCCAGCGAACCCTGAAGCTACCACCACCTCTGGGCAGTAGCTTCAGGGCTTCCTCAGTGTCCTGCGTCAATAACCATAGTTCAGTTGTATGAACAGAATAGGGCACACATTATTTGCATGCAGGCCTGGATTTGTGGAAAGGCCACCTAGGCCTGGGCCTAGGGTGGCAGGATTTTAGGGGGGCGGCATGCTGCCCAACCACACCCACATTGGTTCAAACGCACTGGGGATGCGCTGGAGATACAATTATTTTTTAAAATTTCCCGTGCGCCAATCCCCATTGCTCCTGTCCCTGTGGAGGGGACAGGGGCGACAAATGGTAGTGGGCCTAGGGGCGCCCACTATGTAAATCCAGCCCTGTTTGCATGCCAAACACCAGAAATAACTCAAGGCAGACTTTAAAAATCTTTAGTGCAACTGTGCCAGATTTGCGATGAAATACACATGCAGGTGCGTTGATTTCGTTCACTGCACTTGCATACTTACAAGTACCCTAATGTGTCCCATTAACCTTAATACATACTCATAAAAGGTCACATGTCTGTCCACAAGTGCAGTGAGCCAAGTGCAATTTATATTTATGCTGATATTTGCTGCAAATCAAGTGCAGTTACAACAAATATTTTCAACGTTTGTCTGGCATCTTTTCCAGTGTTCACTGGAGTAATTTCCAGCATTCACGTTGTGAGTGCCATGTGCGCCCTGTGGTGGCGGTAGCTTCAGGGTTATCTGACGTCAATGGACACAGCAGCGCTGGAATGAAAGGCAGGAAGGACTGCGCGACACTGAGCACAAATATACAGTGGTACAAGAAGCACATTTTAATGAAGTACCTTTAATGAAAGTGGTATTAAACTCAACTGACTGTGGAGAAAGTGTGGGGATCACAATAAAGACCCTAAAGACTAATGCATAGTAAAAAAAGAGCAATAATAATATGTTGCAATCACAGAGGCTGTTCTTCAAATTATTTTGTATGTCTTTTTATAGTATGCATTGGCTGAATACAGTACCTGTGAAAATGCTTATATCTAAAGGAACACTAAACCATTTAAATAACATGTCTAGCAATGCTGTGTTTTTTATACTGAAATGACTTTACTGCTCCTATAAGGATATGATGACCTTAGGCTGGTACAGAAGCCTAAAACAAATGTTTTCTCATCTAGTGGTTGTACCTTGTATTATAATGGCAGACCAGTTTATCTACCATTAGTGAAGTGTGTATAATTGCTGCACTGTTGCATCACTTATGCTTTGCAGGTCATTTATTAAACATAGATGCAGACTAGCTAGTGAAAAAGTTAAAGAACCCACATTCTTAAATACAAACTGTCCTTATGGCAGGCAATGAGTAAACACTTCTATCTCTGGAGAACGCTATGTTGAGACAGGAATCAGGCCCAGGGCAAATGTGCAAAGTAATTCAATAAAGAAAATCTTTAATCATTAATCTTTTCCTTCCTTTGTCACCCAGCATAGCACAGAGCTACATGTTTCTTCAACACACCTCTCAATCCTAAGAATGGGGTTTGCTGTGTAAATACAAATTGAAACTCTTAACGCTCCATTTGTAAATGAGCCCCATGCATTGAATTCCCATGAGACAGATTCAGATCAGGAGGCAATTTATGCTAGAAAGCTCTGATGACCAGGTAATAGATAGACATGTTAAATTTAATAAGACAGTCTTGCTGAATTGTGCCTAGTACAATTGAATACGTGATCAACCTGTTTTATTGTACATCTTGCAAAGTCTAATAGGCCATATTAAAGGACAAGGAAAATCTAAAATAGAATATGGCTAGAAATGGTGTATTTTGTATACTAAACATAAGCATGAATTTACTGCACCACAAGCCTAATCAAACAAATGATTTATGCTTTCAAAGTTAGCCACAAGGGCTGTCATCTTGTAACTTTGTTAAACATCTTTGCAAGACAAGACTGTGCACATGCTCACTGTGGTCTGGGCTGCTTAGGGATCGTCATAAATTATCAAAAGAGCACAAGTCAAATAATATCTGGCAGAAGCCGATACAGCAAGACTGATTAATAATCAGAATATACAGACTGCACTCGGTCCTGTGTTGTCATGTAATCTAATGTGGATTTTATAGTTTTTGTATTGTTTAACGGACATGTACTGTAAACCCCCCATAAAAATGTAATCAGTGAATGGCCTCTTTGAAATCTTTAGATATCTGGTTGTTAAAAGGTTAACATTAAGGATGTATGATCCCACTCACTCATGCATAATCCCACTCACTCATGTATAGTCCTGCTCACGCATATGCATAATCCCGCTCACTCATATGCATAATACCACTCATACATGTAATCCCACTCACTCATCAATAATCCCACTCACTCACATGCATAATCCAATTTATATGCATAATCCCACTCATACATGTATGAGTGAGTGGGATTATATGTATGACTGAGTCGGAATACAGGTATGAGTATAATTATGCATATGAGTGAGTGGGATTGTGAGTATGAGTGGGATTATGCATATGAGTGAGTGAGGTTACATGTAGGAGTGAGTAGGATTACACATACTTGCTAATAAAGTTACCAAAAAAACTTCTGAGCAAGGTCATCAGGCGTGGCTGGATATGCAAATATAAATGATGATGTAGCCGATAGAAAATGGCCGTCTGGTTGAAGCACATCTTGCATTCAGGAAAACACTACAATGCAGGCTAACGGAGGGGATACAGATACTACTTGACCCAATACAGAGACAATGATGCATTTTGTGTGGGGAATATATGCCCAACCTAAAAACATAAACTCTCCATAACCAGTGGCTGCAGCAAAGTATCCACCAAATTGAATCCCAGTTTATCTGTGTAAATCTGGCTCCATGATCTTTGTTCCTCCTGCTGGAGTTGGAAACAGTAAAGGGGATGTAAAGTCAAAAATAAAATCCAATACAAATCTCTACACAGTCGCCGACTGCTCTACAGGGAAAAAAACAAAGCTGCTTGAGCTCTGCACGGCTGGGAAATAAGCAGGGGTTCCCCATGCTGTTCATAAGTATGATTGTTTCCCTGCAGAGCAGTTAGGGACTGTCTGACAATTCCTATCCATAGCAGTAAATGAAGGGGGAATTTCACTGCATACAGTCAGGTTTCCTATAAAAACGGTACCCATTTTTTAATTAAAGTATATTGGAGATAGGTTTCTTTTTCATTAAAGAAAGTAAAAATGGGATTTTATTTTTTTTGCCTTATCTTGTCCTTTAAGCAATTGCTCCCATTAATGCTATGCCTGGAAAAGTCTATTTCTAGGTACAAACCTACTAATGTCAAGCCATATTTCCCTGGGTACTACAGCATAGGCTATCTTTTTTTAAATAAACTATAATACTTTAAGAAGGCTGTTGAAGGAAGAAAGTTGTAGACAACAATTTCATATTGGAGTCCTATGTATGATCTAAAAGTGGATTCAGTAACAACTTTATTAGAACCTGGGGCAAACGTTGCAACAGGAAAACAATAATGCATTCTCTAACTTTTCTGTTACTTCTGAACTGAATCAAATGTGTGGTGCTCTAGCATACCATCACCAGAAAGTTTTTAGAGTTACATATGCATTGTTCACACTGGAATTATCTGTTCCACCGTCATCCTTATTACAAAAGGAATTAACAGCAGTTCTCTTACAACCAATTAAGACCCTTGAAGAAAAAGTCAGCAAAGGACGCACTCTTGTTTTTCTTATAGAATAGTGCTGCCATAAAAGGAAAGTATCACCTTGTTTATTGATTAACTAGTGCAGATTAAAACAAATCTGCTATAAAAGAGATAAACTTTAACCAAAGTCAAAGTATTTTGAGATATCCTTTGAGAAAACTCAGTTAATTATTGTTAAGGTCCATAATTACAAACCGCTCAGCAGTCGTCTAAAAAACTCTGCACTTTATTTCGCTGACACTGAAAATTGACAGAGGCTAACATATTTGCTTATACATACATTTTAGGTATATACAATGGAGAAGTACAAACAGGAACTGAAATAGCTAAAAAGAGCATGCACATCATATGATGAAACCCACCGCTGGTCATTAAATGACAGCTATAGTAATGGTAGAGTTGTGGTTAAGCTACAATACCTGATTCTTGAGATAAAATGTGTCTCTGAAGGGCAAAATTGCACCAGCATTTGGCATTGGTTACTGCAATTGGTTTACTGAAATAAAATTAAAGCAAACGTTTGAATGTCTGCTAAGCATTGCACTGGTTTAGATTTCCTCTAATCAGTTAATGAAGCAATAAGTGAGTTTGATCAATAATTCACTCTGGTGCACCAGATGTCTTAAATAAGGTACATAACTCATTCGCCCCAAGACTTAGGGGCAAATTTATCAAGGGTCGAAGTGAGTTTTTGAAGTTAAAAACTCCGAATTTCAAGCTATTTTTTGTGTACTTTCTATCAAATTCAAATTTGATAGAAACGTCAAAATTCGAATATCGAAATTTATCATGTACTGTCTCTTTGAAACTTCGACGTCGACCATTTGCCATCTAAAACCTGCCGAAGTGCTGTTTTAGCCTATGGGGGACATCCTAGAACCCATATGGAGTCAATTAGGTCGTTATTCGATCAAATTCGTTTCAATTTTTTTCCAAAAAAAACTTAGATTTTGCAAAGTCCACCAATTGACTCCAAATAGCTTCTAGGAGGTCCCCCATAGGCTAAAACAGCAATTCGGCAGATATATGGCGAATGGTCGAAGTCTAATTTTTAAAGTGTCAGTACATGATAAATTTCGATATTCGAATTTTGAATTTTTTTCAAATTTGAATCGAAATGCAGACTATTCCCTAGTTGAAGTACACAAAAAATAGCTCAAAATTCGAATTGTTGTCATTCGAAAATTCACCTCGACCTTTGATAAATCTGCCCCTTACCGTTGTTTTATAAATGGGTTGCTTAGAAATAAACATAATGCAACCTTATGTAAACTGCTGTCCGTTTGCCCTTGAGTTGAATGGTTTTAGATTTTTTTTTCACCTTCTCTCCAGTTTGCAGCTATCTGGATGCTAGGGTCCAAATGACCCAATCAACCATGCATTGATTTGAATAAGAGAGGGCCTGCATAGAAAGATGAGCAATAAAAAGTAACAATACATTTGTAGCCTTACAGAGCACTTGTTTTTTAAATGGGGTCACTGACCCCCATTGGAAAACTGGAAAGAGTCAGGAAGAAGGCAAATAATTCAAAAACTATAAAAAGAAATAATGAAGACCAATTATATAGCTGCTTAGAATGAGCCATACTATAACATACTAAATTAAATTTAACTTAAAGGCGAACCACCCCTAGATGTCACAGGAACACTGACAAGTTTGACCTTAGTGGCATCACTGTTGGCCATTGCGGCTGTAACCTCCTAAAAACTCTGTAATGTCACTAATGAAAAATAGTCACACAATTATTAATGTCCCCTACTACCAATAAATCCCTTTCCCTGTGCATGAGATTAAGCTGCAGATATATGCCTTTATCATCTATCAAGGTCTCAGTTTGCAACAATGATGCTAATATAAATTAAATGTTTTCTTGCCTAAAATATTTAGCAAAGGAAATGGGTTGATAAACATTACTTAACAAAGGATATTACCATTTCCACCCTTTGTTTTTCTTTCCATACTGTAAATTAACAAAGAATGTACTAGCTTTTCCCAAGTTAAAGAATAGATATCTCTTTTCTTAAAGGCAACCAGAATGCTGATGCTAATGTACTGTTGTGATAACAATTTGACACAAACATAGGAGGAGGGAGAAAGGGTTTGGAATGTTAAATGCATTCTTAACAAAACAAATTCATAATTAATGCAATATGTTGTTATGAACCATGAACAAAAGCAATTTAACTGTTTCTAATTTCAGATAATTTTAATATACTTGAAGTTCAGTACAGCAGTGGAGAAAGCTTCCCAAGGCTTTTTGGTTCAAAAGGGTAACGTTATGGTTCCTATGTGTGTCCTGGCTTTCGTACAACCCCCTTCCTCATTATTTACTGTATTTCTTGAGGTTGCTTAGAAATAAACATAATGCAACCTAATGTAAACTGCTGTCCATTTGTCTACTAGTTGAGTGGTTTTAGATTTTTTTTCACCTGCTCTCCAGTTTGCAGCTATCTGGATGCTAGGGTCCAAATGACCCAATCAACCATGCATTGATTTGAATAAGAGAGGGCCTGAATAGAAAGGTGAGCAATAAAAAGTAGCCATAATTTCAGCATGATGTTTCTGTTTTCCATGTGTTTCCAGCAGTCAATATAGTTGATCAGAGAGATGCATGAACATCAGATAACATCCTAAAATTAACAGACTCTCGAGTACAGAGTGTCACATCCAGGCAGCTTCTATACTTCGCTTAATATATAACATAATTATGGATCTTGGTTTTCAGTTTGATTGGCACAAACTGTACAGGTTATGTATGTTCTACATATGCTCAGATAGACTTGTTATTTACCTAATAAAAGAAAAGAAGAAAACATAACTCTTACCAACTTTGCAAAATAAATTCAGTACAAGTTTTCTATGGTTTTTAAGTTATTTGTATATGTATCGCTATTGAAAGCAGTGTTTGTCTGTCCCTTTCTATTCTCTGCCCTGGTGTCTCAGACTGTTGATACAATATAAGACAAGGCAGCTGACTAGTGCAACATTGTTTAAAAATTAACAACCAGGAGTTAAGCAAATACTGCTTTCAATAGCAGTTGCATTTACAAATAACTTTGAAAGCACAGAAAATTCTTAATAAATGTATATTGGAAAGTTGCTTAGAATTATGTTTTCTTTTTTTAAGCTTTTTTATTTTATTTTTGGCTTGACTTGCTCGTTAAAGGCTTCTGATGAAACTTATCCTAATGGGCGGATCCTCCATATGTGTTTTAGTGCACATATGAGACAATCAAATTGATAAGGCAGCAATGTCATGCCTGTATTCACTTGTGCTGTGGGCATACTGAATTCTACTATAAAGAAACAAAATTATTATCTTTTATGCTGGAGGTCTGACCACATTGTACAGCTCTTTACAGAGATAAGGTACCAGTCCCTACCCCAGTGGATCTGAGTCTAAGGTCCCTGTGATACCCTCCAATTTGTGCCTGCATGTTATCCACCCACTTAAACTGTAAGCTCTGTGGAACAGAGACCTCCTTTCAACTGGCTTTCTAAGCACATGGCACATAACCTCTGTGTACTTATATATTTATTGTGTTTATTATGTTTCTTACCCTCCCTTGTGTACTATTATATATTGTAAACTGTACAGCACAAGTTATGCTTCCATCTCTTTATAATTAGAGTTACACACACATACATAAAGGAAAAACACATATGCATGGGAAGAGCATGCTAAATCCTTGCAGCACTCTGGCTGAAACTCAATCTGCAAATCAGTATTTTACTTAGCACTGAGCCACCATGTTTGCATATACATACACACAAGTTAAGGAGCGGCAAAGGGCTCTGTGGCCTGTTCTTGCTGTCTGTTCTATGGCATGGAAGTAAGGGCAGGGCTGGCCTGTGCCCTCTAATGCTGCTCCAAGCTGATGCTTGGTAAAAGGGCAACCCAGGGATAGGCAAATAACCTCTTAATTGATTTGTCCAGGGTCACAGGCAATTGACACAGGGAATTGACACAGGGAATTGAACCTTGAGCATGACTGATCACTTAACTTCTTAGCTAACACCTCCTCATTTGAGGAAATTAACCCAGGTGTGAAAAGAGCAAGACAGCGGTGCTAACCATAACCACACAGTACTGCCAACAGATTTCTACTGACATTTGAACATCTGTTAACATATTTCTGCATAGCACAGGCAACACAGATGCATCCTACTCCAATGTATTACCTTAACATGGTGGATAAAGCGTTGAGATATGTTCACTTTATATGTCGTTATTCCCAGCTCCTTGGCTACTCGCAGTATACGATTCTGTGTTGGCCCAACATATGCACCACCAACATCCACATACTGAACTTCTTTTTTCTGATGGAAAAATAATATACATAGTTTCCACTTTATTTATTAAAATACAAAGATGCAGCTGAACTCACCCACCATAGAATCCATGTTAAGGCCAAACCAACTTTTCTATAGTTTTGCCCATTTAAATGTAATATTATTTTAAATGAATACAATTTTACACCATTTAGGAGGATATCTGCACACATACCCTTATTGTATGGGTTCTTCCACCGACCCTGTCACGAGCTTCCAACACAGCAACATTCAGTCCAGACTCAACAAGTAACTTAGCAGCTGTGAGACCTACAAAACAGTTTACTGTGTTATATTTCTTAAGGAAAACCAGTTCATACACATTTGTTATACAGACAGTATCGCAATATTCAATATTTTAGCACCAACTAATTACTGCATTCAGTACAAACTAGTTGTAATTGGTTCTAATTGTGGTACAGGTATGGGACCTTTTATACAGAATGCTTGGGAGCCTGAAGTTTTCCAGATAATGGATCTTTCCATAATTTGGATCTTCATACCTTATATCTACTAGAAAATAATGTAACCATTAAATAAACCCAATATGTTGGTTTTGTTTCCAATAAAGCTGAATTATTACAGAGAAAAATTAAATCATTTTGAAAAAATTGGATTTTTTGAATAAAATTGAGTCTATGGGAGACAGCCTTTCCATAATACGGAGATTTCTGGATAATGAATTTTCCGGATAACGGATCTCATACCTGCACTAAAATTAAATACACTATATAAATTATTTGAATCTTGTTTCCTTCGGTCTGGGAATTCATAATTATAGCAAGCAGGCCGGAGCCATTTTGTGGACACTGTTATTAATACAGGCCTTGCATTATATCAGAATCTTGTTTGTGCACCAGAATGGGGGACCTGATGTCCATCCCCATGCCCTGGCTACACAATTAAATGGTAAAGAGAGAGGGAGAATGTGGGGAGTGCAGTGACATCTAGTAAGTTCTGAATAAAAAGTGAAAGTAATCGCCTGCCCCACCTATATGCTTAAAGCAATATTTGATTGACAGTTGATATTTTTAAATGAGTTTACAACAGCTATGAATGCTTTAATAAAAAAATGTGGATTTCATGTTAAATTTGAAAAAGACTTTTATTATACAGTCTGTGTGACAGGTCCACTTTAAGAGTGGTACTGAATTCTTATGGCTAGCTGTGTTTCTAAGCACCCAAGCTATCGTTTGCAAGTTTTTGTTTAAAGGGACCCTTTCTTACCATCAAATCTTTTTATTTATATCCAGTACACAGTCGTAATCGTAAGTGGAGCTGTTCATGTCCAAGACTTCTTAATGCATTGTCACTCAAGTACAGTCCAACATATTATGACACTAATTTGCATTACTACATTATTTTAATTCCTGCAGCACATATTTTTCCAGCAACACTGGTTAAAGGGTTGATTTGGTTATTGACCTTTGCAAGTTTTAAAGTATAGTTTAAAGTGATGATCCACTATCCAGCCCTAAATTTGATTACAGCTGAACACATTATGGCACAGACCTTGAGTGGGACATTGAATGAGTAGACAATGCATGCAGTGTGTGGGATGTTTGTATTGCAGTAATGACCCTCATAATAAAAGCAAAGTAAGTAAGTCACTAATATTCATTAGCAAGGTGCCTAACATATACTCTATTACACATGGGATGGATCTGAAACATTTTGCCTGTTGCAATGAGGGAAGTCACTGAAATGGTAGGAAAGCCAGAATACACATATGTTCAGAGCATAGCATATAATGATAAGCAAAAGATCAGTGTATAATGAGAAAGCAAAGTATTCCGTGGTAATAAAAAAAAAGCTTTAAAATCATTTTTGGTTAAAACAATAAATAAGAAAATCACTGCAAAAAATGAATTACATTTGAAATTCATGTATACAATAGCTTTCAATAAATAATAGCTTTCAAATAAATAATATTTATTGCATACATATTTTACTACATGACTTGTTACAGGAAATCAGCTTTTCCAGGAATCTATTATGGATAATTGGATTGGAATGTTAGGATTCTAAATTTTATCACACTAGCTGTTCACATGACAGGCTTCATATGTACTTTACAATTGGGCAATTTAAAACGGCAGCCAGTAGCGTAACGGGCCCTGGTGCGTGACGCGCAGCCGGGCTCTGCCCCCCTCCGTATGGCCCGCAGTTTCAATGGCGCGCGGGCTGCCAGGGGACCCTGAGGGGGTGTGGGTCCTGGCCCATTCTCACCCCCTGCTCCCCCGGTAGTTCCGCCACTGATGGCAGTCTATAATAATGTACCACAGGCAAACAATACTATTAAACTCATAAAATAATACATCTATTACAGGCATGGGATCTGTTATCTTGAAACCCATTATCCAGAAACCTGGGAATTACAGAAAGGCTGTATCCCATAGACTCCATTTTATTCAAATAGTCCAAATTTTTAAGAATTATTTCCTTTTCTCTGTAATAATAAAACAGTACATTGTACTTGATCCTAACTAAGATATCAATAATCCTTACTGGAAGCAAAACCAGCCTATTTGGGGTAATTTAATGTTTACATGATTTTCTAGAAGATTTAAGGTACGAAGGTCCAAATTATGGAAAGATCTGTTATCTGGAAAATCCCAGGTCCTGAGCATTCTGGATAACAGGTCCCATTGCTGTATGTGTAGCTGACCTGTACCTGCATAATTACGTTTAAAGGAGAAGGAAAGGTCTGTTTACTTGGAGGTGCCAAAAGTTAGGCACCCCCAAGTGATCGCATGTACTTATCGGAAACTCCGGGCCGGTGCTCCTATTAGGAGAAAAGTGCACCAGCCCTGTATTCTTCCAGCGAGCGCCATGGAGCAATCGTCTTCCAGACTCTTCTATCTTCAAATTTCCAGAGGCAGACGCATGCACAGTAGAACGAAATAGCTGACTTTTTTGTTATAGTTACGCTTTTCGCAATACTGCACATGCGCAGCCACGAGAAAAAAGAAGCCAGAAGACAATCCCTCTGTGGTGCTCGCTGGAAGATTCCCTGACCTGTGCAATTTTCTTCTGATAGGTGCACTGGCCCGGGGTTTCAGGTAAGTACATGCGATCGCTTGGGGGTGTCTAATCTTTGTGAAAGATTTGGCCGAAATCTAAAACCTAATTTGCACATGTAGATTAGGGAAAGAGAACCGCGGGTGCAGCGCATCGGTAAAACATTTTTGACTTCCTTGTTTGTGTAACGAAAAGTCACGTAATTTATTGGATGTGGATTTGGTTCAGCCAGGCACTTGGAATCCTGCTGTAAAAGGACGAATCTTGGACATATCCTAAACCAAATCCTGGATTCAGTGCATCCCTAAGTGGTTTATAAAGAAATAGATATATTATTAAACAGCATTAGTCTGATGCAGAAATATCATTTTCATCTGTGTACCAGAAAGAACATAAATGAACCCATAAAATTCCCAGGAATAGGCAGTGACATCTGTAATGTAATCTTGGAACAAGTTAGTAATGTTAGCATATCTAGGGAAACCCACATGCCTTCCAGTATATGCATGGACTATTCAGCAGTATATACATTTTGTCAGTGTACTGCACGTTAAAAATGATGCACAGTTTATGCATCTATTATTATCATATAATATCAATAGGCTTGTCCTCACTGCATATTACAGATAGATTAGATAGATTGATGAATGCCAGTGGCATGGTCCAAAACTGGTATAATACTAAGAATATCACAAATATATACAAATGAAGCCATTACTCGCACTGTTCAGCAACTGGGCAGTACAGACAGACTTCTGGACCTTTGTATGGATATTTTAACCTGGCTATCCCTACCTGTGCCCCTATATTAGTGCCATCTTGTACATGGGGCAATGCATGCTGTTTTGTCAGTGAAGCAATTTCCAGATCAGCAGACAAGGGCCTCATTCATTTCAATGGCAGCCGGACACAAGAATTTACTCGTGGACAACTGTTGCTGCTATATAGTAGTGAGCCTTTTTTCTAGCAATAATCACCTGACTGATGACTGCCCCTGCAGAAAACCCTCACACAAGGATCAAGCACCAAGGGGTACACATTATGATAACCGCACGGCCTAAGAATGATCTTGGATTGATAAGGAAGCTTTCCATGCTCATTCACATAGCAGATAATCCATTCTAGAGGCAAACTTCTTTTCCGTAGGATTTTTGAATGCATAAAGAAAATCAGCTTCCGCATGCTCATTCAATTTGAATGACAGGGCTCATGATGCAAAACAGCAATATTCATTTAAATGCAAAAGGGAACATTTTATCTTGCTGCTAATAATTTGTTTTATCTGAATTACATTTCCATTAGTCCATTATATGTGAGGTCATTGCTAATGCCTGGCATGCAGAGTGTCATTGTGAGTAAGTAACAAAATAAAGAAACTATAATAATATTAATTATAATAAATGTCAATTTTGCCTTAAGATTGTAGGTGAAGCCATTCAGAATATCATTTAAAGTCCCGTAACGTAACCTTTGGCTTCCAGATGTTGGTAGACTCCCAGTATACATATACAGTAGATATTCATTTCATACTCTATACACTAACAGCAATAAACTGAAACTCTTGACTCCTTTGTCTCTGTAAATTACACCAATATGGCCGTAAACTCTTATAAAAATATCGGAGGCATTTCTTGGATGAGAAATGATGCAGTGGGAATGAGAAACAAGTCATGCAAATATTAAGGAGTTTCAGGTATTTTTTCATAATTTCCTCATTTCTTTGCATATGTTACTGTATTTCATTTCTTTTTTTCTCTGCCTCACCTCTATACTTGTTACTAATACTGCTGCATATCTGCTGAAACTGCAGAAGTAGAGCCTGGGACAAATAAGCAGGTTATAGGGATAGAAAATGATAGATATAAAATTAACATATGGAATGCCTGGTATATTCTGGAGTTGTCAAGAAGATGAAGAACAGATACATTAGGAGAATACTGTACACAGCAGAAAATATAAACATACGGAACTGATGTTTCACGACATTCTGGCAATAGGCATAGCTGATATCTTCCTCTCACATCTTGAGGGATATGCAACTAATCCCCCAAAGGGATTTTTACACCCCAGTCTGCCCAAGAGCTTGCAGATACTGAATTGGCTCCATGCATTGAACCAGCCTTGCTAAACATACATACACACAAGCATACCCTGGAACAAATGCTTATGTATAATAACAGAACAAGAATGTTTTTGCCGTGCAAATATGCACTAAAATGATATTTTTACTACTGAAAAGTAATAGTCTCTTTTCAACTTAGTACACATAGGCCTGTCTACTCGTTTTCAGTTCACAGAATTCAGAATGTTCTTTCTTCTCTACATGCCTTTCCCACCCTCATGAATACAGTTCTGCTAAACACAGGCAACCCTGCATTCATGAGGTCATAAATAATCCCTTTAGTTCTATTAGTCCCACTGGGGAAATCAATATGCTTTTATAGGCTAGAACACAAACGTAAACCATACTCTCCACTTAATGATAAGTGGCAGAAGTGAACAATGCAAGTGTTATCCATCCTTACAGTATATCAGCACCTACATTACCTAAATGAAATAGACACTTAAAGGGGTTGTTCACCTTTGTGCTCACTTTGGTTGTGTTTTTGATTTATTTAGCTTTATATTTAGCAGCTCTCCAGTTTACTAGGGTCCAAATTACCCTAACGGCCATGCATTAATTTTAATAAGAGACTGGAATTTGAATTGAAGGGAACCTCAATAGAAAGATGAGTAATAAAAAGTAGCAATAACAATAAGGGGCTTATTTATCAAGGTCGAATTTGTGAGGTTTATTCCTACCTCGAATAAACTCACAACTCGAATGTTTGCTTATTTATGAAAAAGACAAATGTAAAAAACTTGAATCAATGCAATAGGGAGGAAACTCAATTACTCAGATGGATCGAGTTATTTGCAAAAAAAAAACTTGAAAAGCTCATTCATATAGTTTTCAAGCGCAAACCACCAAAAAAGCCTGCTAATCATGAAAGCTAAAAACTTCTTCTCTACTGGTTGAAGGGACCCCTGCCATTGCGTTCCTCAACAGGTTTTAGATGGTGTATTTTCAGATTCAGGCTTTTTGCAGCTTCGGGGGTATAATAAATCCTGAAAAATTTGAATTTGTACTGAAACTACCCATGAAAATTTTTTTTAGGGAAAAACACAACTTGACCTTTGATAAATAACCCCCTAAATGTGTTTTTCAGATGGGGTCAGTGACCCCCATTTGAAAGCTGGAAAATGTACAAAGAGCAATGCACATAATTAAAAAGTATTAAAAATAAATAACGAAGAGCAAGTGAAAAGTTGCTTAGAATTGGCCATTATATAACATACTAAAAGTTAACTTAAATGTGAACCACCACTTCATTACCTCTATATGCAGTATGTTTCTGTTACTTACGACATTACTTTTTCAAGGCAAGCTAGTCTCTGCCCCAAAACACTTTGCCCAACACTTTCTAAAACTAAATCAGCTAAATGACAAAAAACAAAGAAATGCATTTACAGGCAGGCTTTCTCCATTTAAATTAAGGGCAGGGGTTGACTGACAAAGGTTGGTTCTTGTGTCATGACACAAAACAGAGCTAGACAGTGTGGTTAGCCTCATAACCTACAGTATCTATCTGAGCAAATATCAGTGCTGAAAGCAATGAAAGTCATGCAAGCAGCACTGTTGCTATGCGGACACATTATGATACAAAGAATGGTCATCCTTGAACCCTTGCTCTACATTTTTAAACTGTAAAATCTTGTAAATAAAGAACTTTATTTATACAGTAGTAAGTAATATAATAGCACTTGCCCACCTGCTCACACATGTGTGTGTGAGGGTGTGTATGTAAAATTCAATTGAAACCACTGCAACAAAATTTAAGAGCAAGTTCTAAATTAATTTTCATTTAATTCTATGAAGTAAAATATTTGGGTTGTACTATCATTACAGGTATCATTTTGCGATCAGCAAACTTGCAACATTTATCTTTGCTAAATTTTCAGTTTCAAAATGGATTGGATTGAATGGGAAGGTGAGATTACATTGCAGTTAAGATGTGTTTTGCTCTGCAATAGCATATGTATTGCCCTACATTGTTACAAAAGAAGACTCTTGTAAGTGATGAAAGAACATCTCTGGCAGCCAATCAGCAGGTAGCATTTACTGGTCACCTGTTCAAAAGCAAATATCTTACTAGATGATACGGGCTACTGTACCTAAGCAAACTTAGCACCTATTATACATGGGGGAAAACAAGGTAGAAATATGCAGCGAGCATATGATTGAAAACAGTACATTGAAGTGGAGCAACTGTCTAAAAGCAGAGCAAGTTAAATATGGTATAGCGAGCACACATCCCATGCATCAGCAACACACCAATGAGCATTGAGTTCAATAATCTGAAATTTTTAAAACAATTGTACCTTGTAATCAATCCAAACTAAGATATGATTAATCGTTATTGGAATCAAAACCAGATTATTGGGTTTATTTAATATTTAAACGATTTTAAGGTATGAAGTTCCAATTTACGGAATGATACGTTATCCAAAAAAAACCCAGGTACCAAGCATTCTAGATAACATGTTTCATACCTGTACGTCGCTTTGATATCAATAGAAAGAGACCACTGTTTTTTTTTACTTTTTATTTTGTAGCAACAGTTGGGGGGAATGCCCTTTCCTGTTGCAGCAGGATAATAATTCCATACATCTCAGTAAAACTTTTGTTGTTGTTGCCACTTGGAGCTGAACCCAAGTAAGAGGGCAGAAAATATATATATATACATAATTATACATAATCTTTCCCATCCTAGATTTTCCTTAGTGAATGATGAAATAGACAAAGGTTTTGTCAAGGGTGTCCTATGCTTCCTTTTAAAATGTAGGCTGGGAGTGTGTCTATATCATGTGTATACTTTTAGGCCTTTAGTACTTTCCTAGAATGGGAGGTTTGGGAGGAAGCCAGGATATGTTTGGTCATCGAATACTTCGATGACTTCTTTTGAGTGGGAAGGGCAGATTAAAACTAATGTCTAGTGACACTTCAGGTTTTGCTATAGGTATTTTTTAGATAATGGAGGACCTGTAGCTAAAGGTAGAACTGAAGGCAGTGAGAACACTCAAGTTCTTAGGTATAAAAATTGACTCCCAGGCAACGCAGAGTAGGTTACCATCGGAAGAAAAGTATGATTTGTTAAACATAGTGTGTTATATGTTGCAAGTGAGAAAGGTGATGCTGAGAGAGTTGCTCCTTGTTTATTTGTGTAGGATAATAACCAGGAGAAGGGTGAACATGAGAAGATTAGCTCAGACAACAGTGGGGGTTGAATAACCATTAATTTGGGGGTTTGGTACAAAATCAGAGTATCAAAGTCAAAGTACAAAGTATCAGAGTATCAAAATCAGAGCACAAACATTGTTCCCTGTAACTAGGAGAATCAATCTGTTGAGGTACTTGGTATTAAAATTCAACATTTGATTCAGGGTTTGTCATGTGCCAGGTGATTCCAATGGGACAGCTGTGACAATTTTGGGCAGTTGGGACAGAGGATCCCCAGCTATCTAGGAGGTGTAGAATAGGGTATGGTAATAGTTGGTGGACCTGGAAAGATACATGTATGTATCCCCACTACCAGGTGATAAATGGAGAGAGAATTTACTATAATGGTTTTTGGGTCAACATGGTGAGGGAGGTTCCCATATTGTAATTAATAAGGCTTTAGTGGCATGCCTTTTCTATTTGAATTGATAGGGTAGAAGGATTTTATTAAAAGCTTCATTGTTCATTGGTCAAAAATCTACTGAGGATAAAAGGAGACTGGTTATTTTTGTTATATTCTGCTGTCTAGGATTCAACTTGTAGCTATTTTTCAGAGATGCTTATCTAGGGTTTGCCTGAAAAGGGGTATGTTTCACAGTCCTTTAGGACCGGGGCCCAGGGCAACCATTTAAATTGGGAGGTAGAAATTCAGTAATTTTAGCTCCTATCTTTGGCCTCAGTTAGTTTAAAGCATAGGTTTTAGTTTTAGGAGAGGTTACATTATTCTTTGTTCATTTTCTGGGAAGAGAAAATAGCATATGTGTGGACTGGGGGAAGGTGCCTGGGAACACAACAGCAGAAAGACGCTCGTTGGCCCAGATAAAGAGGTTGTCTGGTTATTCCAGGGTTGCAAGGATGTTTCAGTTTTGGGGGATTCCAGTCTATGAAACATGACCTATAAAAGCTCCACATAGTATGGTCTCAAAAGGTTCCTAGGCTTTTTTGGAGGTATGGTACATGACGCAAGGCGATGGAGAGAACCAGGGTAAAAGTGAAAATGGCCATGAGTAAATTTATCAGGTTACAAGGAAGGATCATAGTGCAGCATACGTTACTTGAAAAGGGGGTTATCCTGCTTTATGGAGAATGGTGTGCACCTCCAAAAGGTGGACACAGACATATTAACTTTGATTTCCCTGCAGAAATGGAGGGGTATGCGGACTTGAGGTAGTCAAGACTGTTTTCTGTGGTAGGATCCTCAAACAAGTATCGGAAAGGTCAAAGATATTCAGGTTAAGCTGGACATAGACGCAAAGATCCGATCGTACAAATCAACATACGATCGGACTTTCCCATCTCCCGACCACTTACCATTCAGATCAAAGTCTCACCATTCTGATCAAATAAGAACAGATCAGCTGATGTTCTGCCCCTGACAGCAATCGTACGACAGTTATGTCTGGCAAAGCTAGTGACAGTCTCCCTCTGAAAATCGTACGATCGGCAATACATGCAGAGATATTATCGGCAGGCAACAGAAATTTTCGACCAAACGACCGATTTTAGCCAGACAAAAAATGTCGGGACTCTCCATACATGGTCCAAAAATCGCACAAATCCACGATTCGTACGATCGGATCGTTGCGTCTATGGCCAGGTTTAGTCATCCGGTGGCTGTTACCAACACATAGGGGCCGATTCACTAAATTCGAGTGAAGGATTCGAATGTAAAAAAACTTCGAATTTCGAAGTATTTTTTGGGCTACTTCGACCATCGAATGGGCTATTTCGACCTTCGACTACGACTTCGAATCGAAGGATTCAAACTAAAAATCGTTCAACTATTTGACCATTCGATAGTCGAAGTACTGTCTCTTTAAAAAAAAACTTCGACCCCCTAGTTCGGCAGATAAAAGCTACTGAAGTCAATGTTAGCCTATGGGGAAGGTCCCCATAGTCTTGCCTAAGTTTTTTTGATCGAAGGATATTCCTTCGATCGTTGGATTAAAATCCTTCGAACTGTTCGATTCGAAGGATTTAATCGTTCGATCGAAGGAATAATCCTTCGATCGTTCGATCGAATTTTCTGCGCTAAATCCTTCGACTTCGATATTCGAAGTCGAAGGATTTCAATTCCCAGTCGAATATCGAGGGTTAATTAACCCTCGATATTCGACCCATAGTGAATCAGCCCCATAATATCTTTTACGGCAAACAACATAACATGTTTCATTTGCAAAGAAAACTGATTACAGCTTGCAGTGAACAAGTGTCAGACCTTGCAAAGAACAAGTACCATCCACTCTTTGATTCTGTATTACAATTATTGTTCTGGGAAACAAATAATTTTGTGCTAAATAATTCATTAAATTAGAAATTATATTTTGTGTGTCTTCCTGCATGTCTTCTATATTTTTGGCATTTGTAATGGTTAAGACATTTGTGGGATCAGTTTCTCCATTTCAGAAAAAAATATAGAAATTATATACACACATATGTATTTATGTCCCCCAAATTGTGGGGCTGGGTACTTTGGGGCTCAAAGTAGTAGAAAAGGACACAATCCTGAAGGGTCAGTTTAAGGGTGATTGTATTTTTACTTTCTTGGATATGCCCAGAACTGTACCAGTGTGAATGCAACACTCAAGTTTTCATATTTATATCCTTGTCCAGAGATGGGGGGGGTGACTAAATTTAACAGTGTCTAAATCCACTTATGCCATAAAGCATTGAAAAATTGCTGCTTTGTCACAGCAAAGATGGAACCTTCATCATAGTTTAAGTTATTTATTTTAGATTCTATTAATGACCTTTTTTGAAGATATATATACATATACAGTATATAGTTATATATATGAGCATATAGATTGGTCTGTTTCTTAACATTATGCATTATTTTCAGCCATTAATGCTTTCTTTTTATAATCATTTCTGTGTTTGCTATCCTGAGTTGTATTTGACAGCTCAGCTGGAACTTTTCCAATTCTTTCTCATGAATTTGCCATGCAAATAAAGTGAATTAGACATGTACAAATAACTGAAACTTGTCGAAAAGGAAGCCCTGGCTTGATAATTTCCTGCTGATGTTAGATTTGTGTTGCAACCAATGCAAACAGATATCAAGCAAAAATGTTCAATATAAATTATAAATGCCGAAACATATTTTTTTGTTTGTGCAACTAACCTGAAATGCCTCCACCGATAACAATCACATCATACTTGTTGTCCATGGCTGCCCCTTGTTGTGGGCTCCCTAAATGCTGATTTGGTGCAGAGGTTGTAGCTGAGTCTGTGCTGTGTCAGTCATATGGCAAAAGCTAGAGAGGCCAGTCTCCCAGCACGAAAGCCCTCCCCTGATCCTCCCTCTTTTTACAGTCCCCAACCTTGGCCCTGTTTTCCCTTTCTACCAAAAACCCTCCTATTTCCTATGGACAGAGGTTGGACTGGCAACTGCAAAGAAGCAGTGATTGGCTGGTGTGAATAGAATGCTGGAGTAGTTAGTGGGAGAGACAACTTGTGGAGAAAAGTTTTTTACATATAAATATTTTTATATATATTTATATGTTTTTATACACACGCACTTCAAGGGGGTATCAGAGAATCCTAGCACTGCAGTGGACACTAGATCTGCATGCCTTATTACACATCGGGAAATAAAGAATTACACAAATGTTTTGGTGTGTTTGTACACCCAGTGGGTGTGATAAGCTGTGAGCAGCTCAGCCGACTTGTCTCTGTGCTCCTGACATAGCTGTATGAGTGGAGGTGGGGCGGGAAAGGAAAATGAATGCAACATGCCAGATTTCTGAGCTGCAGGGAAGAGACTGCATTCCTGTTAAACATTGTTATGGCTGCCCTTTCCCTTTCATACACTTTGTCGCTCTACCCAACCCCTGGTGCTACGTGCTCATAATGCTAAACCGCAACATTACTGTCTCACATAGTCCAGGACTAATACAAAGGTCAAGTGTACATGTAATTTACATAGGGTTTACTTAAAAGCTCAAATCTTGGCATATTGTTTGTACAGAACACAAAGCTTCAGCATATCTCTGCATTTTGTGAAGCAGTTCCTAAGAAATGGTCTGATTTTTCTTCTTCGCATTAAGTTGTGAAATTTCCCTCAGACCTCCTTCAAAGCCCCACCCTCTTCTTTATACACATGAATTTATACAATTTATTATTATTATTGCACCTTCCTGTACTCCTTTCCCTCTCTCCCCTGCTCTAGATATAATCAGTCCCACCCCAGCAGTCACACAGATATTAGGCAAAGGACCCCCCATCCCCTCATAGTATGTCCCTACTATAGAGAATTAAAGATACAGAGACATATATGGTGGCAAAATCGGTGGAGGTCACAGCTTTATTTAGCAAAAAAGAACTAGGTACACCCTGACCCCAGCTTCTGTGGCTCAAATGTAGGTTCACTACCCCTACCATAAAACCCAGGGAGTAGGGATCATGGAGCAAATCTCCCTCCGTAACCAAACTGTAGCCCATCCCCCTGCTCCCAACATTGTGCATAAATGGCGCTAACCCGGACTCTTGCATGACTCAGACAAGACCATACAGTCAAAGTCTGATACACACCAGTGACTCAATAAGGGTAGGCCTGCACTGTAACCGTCTCTTTGCTCATGGAGCCGCATTGATTCTATCTCACATCAACAACCCAAGAGCTGCAGCTGTACCAGGTAAGTACTGTTGACAAACACAGATAATGATATCCCAGAGGAAGACAAAAACTCTAGTGCTTCGAAGCCAATTAGCACTATGAGGAAAATTCCTTCCTGACCCCTTCATGACGATCGGTCACAAAGTACCCTGGAACACCTTCATTTGGATCTTTCTTCACCTAGGGAGGGAGGGTGGGAAACAAAAAAACAACTGTAAGTCTGTCTGCAAAACTAGCAACCTTCCCTTAAGAACTCAACTCCAGCAACCAACCCCTCTGCCCCAAGTCCCACCCCTATTTTTCCCACCACTGTGCAGCTACTCTATTGTTCCATGGAAGGCAAGATCCCAAGGTTCTGCGGTTCACTCCCTTTGCCGGTATATGACCTGTTCTCCCTCAGATCGACCGAAATACAAACAACCTTTTCTTCAATTGAAAGAAAAGCGCTGGTATATCTTCAATTGAAGAAAAGGTTGTTTGTACTCTATTGTTCCAGCCTGGGGGGGATGGGGGCAGCCAGGTACTATGACACACCTGGGGGAAGGGAGGGGGCCCTGCTAAACCTCATCTCAGCCCTAAACAGGCTTCATTCCCACTAAGATGCACATCCTATGGAAACAACATGTTCAGAAGTTGGAAAGCCTTGGTGGAAAGGGCTCTAACAGCCAGACACGACAATGCAGTCAGAAACTATGTGAGTGGAAGTGGAAGCAGGCAGCATAAATTATTTTAAAAAAATCAATTTATAAACAGCTTTTCCACATTCCTGCAACAGCTCAAATCAGCTGGCAGCTCTCTAATTTTTTTCTGCATCTCATATGAGCACTAGCCTATTTAGGTCTGGTGCTGCCCTAGGCACCAAACCTGTGAGCACACCTCTGTGTGACATCAGCGGATGTGAGGTCACTGCATACGTAATTGAATGACCACCTATCCCCGACCGCTGCTGCCAGATTTCATAGGCAAGCATCCGGCAGCAAGGGAAGTTTGCTTTTTTCAGAAAGGTTTTATTTTTACCATATAGGCATCTAAGGGCTGCCCCATTAAAGCTGCCATCCTTGGCACAGGCCCTCAAATGCTTATATGGTATACACACCCCTGCATATACCAACACCTGCTCTAGTGAGAGATGTCTGCTTCTTTGGATTCTGGGAAACTAACCTGGACATGATTGTTATTGCACTATCCACAACTTAGCATTATACTGTTATTATCCCTTTTTTGGAGCTGATATGTCATGCAGAGCTTCATCGATTAGATTGCTCATCAGCCCCTGCTGCAGAGAGCTTAAAATCTATTTTCCCTATCATATTCACACACACTCTACAGACAATATGACTAAAGTTTTAATCTGAGACTACTGTTCACACCCGGATTTGTGGCGAGGCCACAAAGGCCCAGGCCTAGAGTGGTGAAATTCTAGAGGCGGCATGCCGATCGGCTGCATTGGGAACGCAGAGTTCCCTAGCACCATGGCGCATGTGCTCACTTGCAGGTAGGGGGTGCACAGTCAGTGGCACTAGGACCGCGAGACATGTACTGTAAATGAGTGGCATGTCTATAACATCATGCAGCTCCATGCCATCTAATTTCAAGCCAGGGCACTATCTGCAAGAAGTTCTCCCAGTGTTTGCATGGGTTTCCACTGCATATTCTGGTTATCCCCCACATACTAAAAACATACAGACAGGTTAATAGACTCCTGATAAAACGGGACCTTCTGATCTAACAATAGATTGTGAGATCAACTGGCACGTGGACTGATGTATAATCTCTGTAAAGAGCTGTAGAAATATGTTGGCACTATATAAACAGCAGGAAATACAAGGCATATACTAGGTATACAAACAGCATGCATTGCCTGTTTTCTATAACACGCAGAAAGCTGAAAAATGTAAGCAGACTCCCCAAAAACATATTTTTGGAAACTATACATTCTGCCAAATACTTGGCTATATATGTCTATCCTCTAAACTACCAAACTGCAGAGTATTGTTGATATAACAGTTGTGATAACATTTCTGAAGGTCACTGCAAAGCTTGTGTTTTATAGCATCTTATTTCCCAAGACATTAGGTACCAACAAGATAAAAAAAAAATATGAATGCTTAAAGGTCTTCTGAACAGTTACAGTCCTGTGAGCAATGTAGAGATCCCAAAATAAAAATAGTGCATATATTTTTTTTGCTGCCAAATAAGCAACCTAAGTGTATTATATGTGTTGTAAACCTTCTAATATCACTGCCCCCTCTCAATGGGGGATCTTGGTGGGATCCTGATTTTGAGGAATCTAGCTTGAGGATCTAACTTTGTTCAGAACAATGCTTCTTCTATCTTAAATCAAAATGACTTAGGGATCAAACTCACCCAGTCTCTCATGTTCAGTGCCCTTTTTAGGTACTGCTTCAAATTCTTTTGTGCATCTCCAAAGTTGCTATCCAATCCATTTAAAAGCTGGCATCTCTGTAGGGCAATTTCTACTGGTAAGATGCAATTGTTCCTCTCTTTTGGTTTGCCAAAGACCCAAGTTAGTTTGAAAGCACAAAGTTACATTAATTCTGTGATTTCAAAAATGCCAGCTGAAGAACACATCATTCCAACAGGGATCATTTTCCACATTCTTATAATGTCTGTGAGAACAAGGGGGAGAGAGTGTGTGGGTACAGTTAATTCTCACCCGTAGTAAACAATGACCATTTGCAAGGCCTTATACTAAACTGTTAGTTTTAACTGATGATCCTTCTTTTGTAGCAGCTTATCCATGGGTGACGACAGAGCCGGGCCAACCCGGCCAGGCGCCCTAGGCAACCTGATGGGCCACGGCGCCGGCTCAGTGCGAGCTTGACTGAGCATGCGCAAAACTTCGATCCAGCGCACATACGCGAAACTTCACTCCAGCACGCATGCGCAACATGCAGAAACGCATTTACGCGAAAGACAGCAGCGACAGACGGGGAGAGACGGGAGCGGACACAGGGTAGGCAACAGGGCAGGCACGTGCCTGGCGCCCCCTCAGCTTTGCGCCCTAGGCACGTGCCTACTCTGCCTACCCCTAGATCCGGCCCTGGGTGACGATGATAAGGGGCACAAGGTAACTTTGGTAACAAGTGTTAGATTTAAAGGTACTGTTTGATGTGGAAACTGTAAAATACATCCATCGATATGGTTGGGGGATATGTTAATTTCATGATGTAAGCAGGGGCGCTCCCCCAATGAAGCAAGTTGAAAAAAGTTAGAGCTGAAATTCAGTAGTGCAGACCTAGCAATGTGGACCCCCCACTGACCCCCTCCAGCTCTGAAATGTTGAGTGCCGTGCAGTGTCGAACTGGCCCAAAGGGACACCAGGAAACTCCCGGTGGGCCCAGGTGTCAGTGGGCCCTCCTGCTTCAAAATATTTGGCATATTTCATGGCCATTACCTATTTCTATGAGAATAAAGAGACTAAATAGATTGAATAATAGATTATGGCATTTAAAGAAAAGAGACTAGCAGAAAAGAGGTTTCGTGAGAAGAGGAATTATAATAGTACTGAGAGTGGGCCCCTGATCTAAGGTCTTTTGGTTGGTCCCTGGTCTAAGGTTTTTGGGTGGGCCCCTGGCGTCCCAGTCCGACACTGGTGCCATGGGGGGGGGAAGGAAGGCAGCCTTGGGTGGCAGAATGGCCAGGATCAGCCCCTGGATGTAAGCTTAAAGGGGTTGTTCACCTTCCAAACACTTTTTTTCAGTTCAGTTGTTTTCAAATTGTTCCCCAGAAATAAAAGTATGTCAGGCAGACTACTCAGGGGTTGCAGATTCACATATGCAATGTAGCACAACCTTAGGTGTACCCTAAACTTGTGCTGATCGGCACATGCTCCTGTTAAGCACCCTGGTGACCAGGGCCGCTTCTGCCATGAGGCAAGGTGAAACCCTTGCCTCAGGCGGCAGTGAGCAGCCAGTTACAAGGGGCCTCAAAAAGCCGCCTCTTGTAACTTTAAGAGCCGAACTTCCGGGTTTTAACCCGGAAATTTGGCTCCGCTAGTGCAAAGAGCGCTCCAGCGCTCAATGCACTAGCGATACTGCCCCCTGAAACCCGCTCCGACGCTAATTTTTAAGCGCGGAGCGGGAGAGGAGGGGGGCGGCAGCAGCCCCAGAATCGGCGCTGCTGGTGACACCCCAGAGATCCAGTAGCCAAGAGCACAAGAATGGCATTGCACCAGGCATAGTTGAAGCTGTAAGAAAGAGATGGTTAGATATGTGAACAATAACAGGAACATTTCTCATTTATAGCATAATACTGTAATAAGAATAGCAGCTCAGTAAGAATAGCCCCCAGAATAACCCCAACACATCACCAGCTGTATATAACATGTACCATTGGGGGGCCACCTTATGAAGAACTGAATAGTCTGCAATATAGGTTCAACTCAGTACTTCTGAAGTACTTTGCTGGGATAACCTCTATCTCTCAATCAAGCCCACATCTTTAGAGATTTAGAGCTAGAGGTTATCCCAGCAAAGTACTTCAGGATGCTTTAACCATTGCTAGACAGAGGTGTGAACAGTCGGGTACTCCTAAGAATAGGGAGCCTAGACTGACTTTTTGCACTAAATATAATAATGATACTAACACACTTAGTAAAAACCTAATATTGGAAAATTGTTGAGACTGATGCCGACTTGAAAAGGATTATGCCTATACCCCCGATGGTCTGTTATAGACTTGGTACAAATTTGAGAGATTTTCTTGTTAAAAGTGATCCTATTAACTGTTATTCCAAAAAAAGACAAGGGTGGTTGTTGGGAGAAAAAATGGGGTGTTTTAAGTGTCCAAACTGCACATCGTGCAGATATATACACCGGGCGATTCTTTCTTCCACCCCCATACAGGTAAACAATTTAGCATAAGACATCACATTACCTGTACTACCTCACATGTTATATACTTAATAATTTGCCCTTGTGGGCTACCTTGTGTCGGCAAAATAGACCAGACACTGTGTCTACGAATGGATGGTCATAGGTCAGCAATCAGCACTGCATTTAGGGATGAAACTTCCAATAAACCAGTGGCTAAGCATTATTTGGAGAAGGGACACAGGTTACCGACTTTTAGATACATAGCAATAGACCATGTTCCACCCCCAAGGCGTGGGGGTGATAGATCCAAATTGCTTTTGCAGAGAGAAGCTTTCTGGATTAAGAAATTAAATACATTGGCACCCCATGGCCTAAATGAATATTTCATGCTTTCTGAATCAAAGCTAAATATGAAAATGAAATCAGTTTTCTGTGCAACATTGTAACACTTCATGCCTCTGTGGAATTGTTTTTAATCAATGTTTCCTATTTACATCCTGTACCTGTGCTAACTCTTATATACCCTTGGTGCAGGGTTTACCTTCCTGTCACGTGGTTGGTGGGAGTGTGCACGATTGGGTGAGTGCTATACATTTTATCTATTTATATCTGCTGTTTTTATGAATAACAAGGTCTTGATAAAGGTCTTAGGAGGAGACCGAAACGTTGGCCTGTTTTTAAATCCTATATAATAAAGTTCAAGTGTCTCTGCGTCCAGTCCCTGTGTCCGTGGAATTGCGCTACTGCGCATGTGCCCCATGGACCGTCTCTGGCTAATTTATGCTAGTGTCTCTGGCGAATTTATGCTAGCGTCTCTGGCGAATTTACGCTAGCAAAGTAGATAGACGCCGAACAGAGCGTAAATTCGCCTGGCGAAGTGCGGCGAACGCTCGCGAAGCCTGCGCTAGTGATTTTTCGGCACCATGTGACAGAGGAGTAGCTGCTGCAACTGCGCATGTGCCCCACGGACCGTTAGCTGCTGGAATTACCTGTCCGAAGAGAGGATCTGCCGCCTGCCACCTGAAGAGGATCCACCGCCGCCTGAAGAGGATCCACCGCCGCCTGAAGAGAGGATCCACCGCCGCCTGAAGAGAGGATCCACCGCTGGCATCTGAAGAGAGGATCCACCGCCGGTGTCTGAAGAGAGGATCCACCGCCGGCGTCTGAAGAGAGGATCCACCGCCGGCGTCTGAAGAGAGGATCCACCGCTGTCTGAAGAGAAGATCCACCGACGCCGTCTAAAGAGAGGATCCACCGCCGTCTGAAGAGAGGATCCACCGCCACCAAAGGAGAAGAAGAAGCCACCGCAGAGGAAGAAGATGTCACTGCGTGAAAGGGGAACTTGACAGGTAAGTCCCACTGGCCACCAATGTTAACCCCCCCTGGCCACCAATGTTAACCCCCCTGGCCACCAATGTTAACACCCCCCTGGCCACCAATGTTAACCCCCCTGGCTATCAATGTTAACCCCCCTGGCCACCAATGTTAACACCCCCCTGGCCACCAATGTTAACACCCCCCTGGCCACCAATGTTAACCCCCCCTGGCCACCAATGCCCCCTGGCCACCAATGTTAACCCCCCTGGCCATCAATGTTAACCCCCCTGGCCACCAATGTTAACACCCCCCTGGCCACCAATGTGAACACCCCCTGGCCACCAATGTTAACCCCCCCTGGCCACCAATGCCCCCTGGCCACCAATGTTAACCCCCCCCTGGCCACCAATGTTAACCCCCCTGGCCACCAATGTTAACACCCCCTGGCCACCAATGTTAACACCCCCTGGCCACCAATGTTAACCCCCCTGGCCACCAATGTTAACCCACCCTGGCCACCAATGTTAACCCCCCTGGCCACCAATGTTAACTCCCCCTGCCCAGCAATGTTAACCCCCCTGGCCACAAATGTTAACCCCCCTGGCCACCAATGTTAACACCCCCCTGGCCACCAATGTTAACACCCCCTGGGCACCAGCATTAAACCCCTGGCCACCAGTGCTACAAAGGGGGCCCTGCCTACTAATGTTAACCATTCTGAAATGTTGGGAGGTTTGTGACGACATATGTTCTAGCGCCCGTTAATTTAACTGGCTTAATGTCTAGTGGATTAATAAAAGCAATATGTTTTAACTTTGTTTATAATACCGGTGTGCTCCAACTCTTTTTGATATATATGGATGAAGCATGAAGTGGAGGCACCCGGATTTTCATAATTGTGAACGGTGTGCGGGAGAAGTTTGGACTATATATATATATATATATATATATATATATATATATATATATATAAATATCTCCAATGGTGACGGCACTCCATAATCAGCCAAACTGGACAACTAGGTAAATATTCCAAAGGTTTATTAGTGGACCAACGTTTCAATTCCGCACAGGAATCTTCGTCAGGGTGAGAAAAGTGCCAAACACAGATAGCCAGTATATAAACAGAAAATGGCGCCAAATACTCGTTGCTAGGGTGCCTAGCAACACATGTGAAGGAAAGAAAAGAGTGCAAAAGTGTTAGATTTAAGGAAGACACGCATAAATCGTATAGTACCCCTTTACCTTATGTTCTGTGCGCATTCTGTGGGGATCGAGTCCAGTAATCAGGCCTGTAGTGGAGTCGGCGATGTCCCATATAACCCATCCGTGGACATAGCAGCAGTAAGCCGGCAACCCGGAAGTTGCTGGCAATCTCCGTGAGCCGACCGCTTCAGGCGTTGCTAGTCAACCCGTGCGGCTGAATAGTACTGTGAGTGCGAAAACAGCTCTATACGCGGTAGCTGCGTCCCAGTGTAAGGTTGACACGGGCAGCTCAGAACCGCTGTTGCCGGCATAGGGTCTTGGCATCAAGGCAGTGACACAGACGGGAGCGCAGACAGTACACCAAAGGTGCGCTGACGAACTCCTGCAGGCCACCAGCCCTGCCAGTCTGTAAGGTGCACAAGTATCGGTCAGATAGGAGAGTATACTTGCCATGTCCTGGGTCAGGGGCACCATGCGAGGCCGAACTAATCCATACCCAAGCATCGGTCAGGCCATGGACACCAAAGAACAGGTGTCTGGGAGGGTGTGCCCGCTACCCACACCCTTGATGGCACAAACTGGGTACACCTGCTACCCAAGGTACGATTGGGGACATAGTGTAACGATTTGTAATGCGTGAGAAATAAGAACAGAATAAAAGCAAAGTCTGTGTGAAAAGCAGACACAGGGGCAGACAGTAAGGATAAGCAATGTATCAAGTAGGCAAAATAAATGCAACAAAGAATGAGAAAATAGAGAGAAAACTGTTACAAATTTACATACACATTGCGCTTGATACCATATGATATCGATACAGCTATATGGAAGATGGGTAATAAGCAACAAAATCAAATGAAGCACCCTAGTGGTAATGTCTCATTGAGGCCACGGGGGGCCACAGTGTCAAGTTTGTAGATCCATCTGGATTCAAGCCTCAAAAGCGACTGGTCACGGTTGCCCCCTCTGTCCAACGGGGGTTGAAAGTCAATAGCCATACATCTGAAGGATGGTAATGGGTGTCCTTCTAATAGAAAATGTTTCGCCACGGGTTGTTGGGCTTTTCCTTCTTTTATAGCTTTACTGATAGCTGATCTGTGGTTTGCTATACGTTCTTTTAGTGAAGTACTGGTCTTCCCTACATAGTAGAGACCACAGGGGCAGGTGATGATATACACCACAAATGTTGAAGTACAGCTCAATCTATATGCTATTTTAAACCGTTTTCCCGTGTGTGGATGGGGAAAGTCTGGGCCTGTGAGGAGGCTCCTACACGTGACACAATCAGGACATTTGTAGCAACCAGGTTTTCTTTGGGTAGTAAGCCAATTAGTATCCGTGTTTGCTGTTTTCAAGAAATCAGTGCGAACCAGTAAGTCTCTAAGGCTTCTATCCCTTCTGTATCCAATCATAGGTTTGGACATCTGGTGAAAAGAGAGGGATTCATCCATATTGAGCATGGGCCAATGCTTGCCCACACTTGTAGTCAGTGTTTGGGAGGCTTTTGAATATGTAGTACTGAAAATCAAGAGATCAGTTGAGTTATTGGATGTTTGTTTCTTTGTAAGTAGATCCGCTTGTGTATGTTTAAGGGCCCTTTCAAGTTGTTGATAAAGCATGTCTTCATGGTATCCCCTCTTCAGGAATCTGTCAAACATTTCTTTCAGTTGAGTTATAGCCATTTCCCTTGAGCTATTGTTTCTTATAACCCGAAGGAATTGTGAGTAGGGGATACCCCTAATCGTGGCCGGTGGATGATTGCTCGTGGCATGTAGGATAGAGTTACGATCCGTACTTTTCCTGAATAATCTCGTGCCAATCTTGGAATTTTCCAAGTATATGTTTAAATCGAGAAAGTCTATGCCACATTTATTAAAATTCATGGTTAGTTTGATTGGGGTATCAAGTTCATTTAGTTTTTGGTGAAAAGCTGTTAGTGATTCTTCTGTCTCTGTCCAGATCAAAAACAGGTCATCGATATAGCGAAAGTATGTAAGTATGGATTTCCCCAATAGTGGAGTGATGTGACAGGTTTCAAATTCTAACATATATAGGTTGGCATAAGATGGTGCCAACGCACTGCCCATCGCTGTGCCTGTGACCTGTAAGTAGAAGCTTTTTTCAAAACGGAAAAAATTCCTTGTCAATGTCAGTTCCAATAGTTGCAAAAGGAATTCAATCGGTGGAGTTAGAGGGGGAGATGTCAGCAAAGCCTTCCTGCAAGCCCAGATGCCCTGTTCGTGTGGAATTACTGTATATAAACTGCTGACATCCATAGTGACCAGTGTACTTCAACATTTGTGGTGTATATCATCACCTGCCCCTGTGGTCTCTACTATGTAGGGAAGACCAGTACTTCACTAAAAGAACGTATAGCAAACCACAGATCAGCTATCAGTAAAGCTATAAAAGAAGGAAAAGCCCAACAACCCGTGGCGAAACATTTTCTATTAGAAGGACACCCATTACCATCCTTCAGATGTATGGCTATTGACTTTCAACCCCCGTTGGACAGAGGGGGCAACCGTGACCAGTCGCTTTTGAGGCTTGAATCCAGATGGATCTACAAACTTGACACTGTGGCCCCCCGTGGCCTCAATGAGACATTACCACTAGGGTGCTTCATTTGATTTTGTTGCTTATTACCCATCTTCCATATAGCTGTATCGATATCATATGGTATCAAGCGCAATGTGTATGTAAATTTGTAACAGTTTTCTCTCTATTTTCTCATTCTTTGTTGCATTTATTTTGCCTACTTGATACATTGCTTATCCTTACTGTCTGCCCCTGTGTCTGCTTTTCACACAGACTTTGCTTTTATTCTGTTCTTATTTCTCACGCATTACAAATCGTTACACTATGTCCCCAATCGTACCTTGGGTAGCAGGTGTACCCAGTTTGTGCCATCAAGGGTGTGGGTAGCGGGCACACCCTCCCAGACACCTGTTCTTTGGTGTCCATGGCCTGACCGATGCTTGGGTATGGATTAGTTCGGCCTCGCATGGTGCCCCTGACCCAGGACATGGCAAGTATACTCTCCTATCTGACCGATACTTGTGCACCTTACAGACTGGCAGGGCTGGTGGCCTGCAGGAGTTCGTCAGCGCACCTTTGGTGTACTGTCTGCGCTCCCGTCTGTGTCACTGCCTTGATGCCAAGACCCTATGCCGGCAACAGCGGTTCTGAGCTGCCCGTGTCAACCTTACACTGGGACGCAGCTACCGCGTATAGAGCTGTTTTCGCACTCACAGTACTATTCAGCCGCACGGGTTGCCTAGCAACGCCTGAAGCGGTCGGCTCACGGAGATTGCCAGCAACTTCCGGGTTGCCGGCTTACTGCTGCTATGTCCATGGACGGGTTATATGGGACATCGCCGACTCCACTACAGGCCTGATTACTGGACTCGATCCCCACAGAATGCGCACAGAACATAAGGTAAAGGGGTACTATACGATTTATGCGTGTCTTCCTTAAATCTAACACTTTTGCACTCTTTTCTTTCCTTCACATGTGTTGCTAGGCACCCTAGCAACGAGTATTTGGCGCCATTTTCTGTTTATATACTGGCTATCTGTGTTTGGCACTTTTCTCACCCTGACGAAGATTCCTGTGCGGAATTGAAACATTGGTCCACTAATAAACCTTTGGAATATTTACCTAGTTGTCCAGTTTGGCTGATTATGGAGTGCCGTCACCATTGGAGATATTTATAGAAAATTTTACCGACTGGCACCCAGCATTCGGATCATACTTGTGGTTGTGCACTCCTAATTCAATTGGATTATATATATATATATATATATATATATATATATATATATATATATATATATATATATATATATATATATATATATACATATATATATACATACATATATATATATATATATATATATACAGTATATATATATATATATATATATATATATGTATATATATATATATATATATATATGTATATATATATATATATATATATATATATACATACACATATATACACACTGCCTTTCAAAAGTATCTAAGGCCAGATTTATATCTACCATTCTCTCACATAACACAGTCAGATTACGGACTTTACATCTTATAGCAGCTGCTATTTTCCAGAGCTATATATTTTTCAACAAGTGATTTTTATTACAGGATGCGCAATTTTGACTCTATGAACTTAATTTGGATTTTCTTTAAGCGATATTTTGGGCTGTGTTATTTTACATAAGGACACTTTGAGTTTGATGGGGAGGATTACACACACGGTTCCACTTTATAGTGGGTTATAAATTTTCCATCTTTGTTGCATGTATTTGACTAGCCCTACAAGATCGACACTAGGGGAGTGAATCAGTTCACAAATGGGTGGTGCAATATATATGTTTGATCTAGATTTTATGATGAATTTAATGATACACTGTGGGTTATATTAGATTTCTTAATATCTATAGGTGATAATTATAGTGTATATAATGTATATTCACAATATATAATGTAATTTTGGGAATCATATTGAGCTATATTTTGACATATAAGTGGGTATGCACGGTGTAATAGGTTAGAAGAGAAATATTGTTACACGGTTTAATCAGATTTGATCTATTGCAGCAAGGGTTTAAGTGCAGTTGCTTAACAACCGTATGATTAGAGTAAGTACAACCACATTAGACTGTGTGAAATAGGCAGGCGTTAATAGCAACACATAACTAACATTGAAAGAGTGCTAAGTGATCCATTTAACTATTTAAGCCACCTAGAACCGACAATTTTGTTAGTGATAACAAGTTGCTGGACATCATTTATGTACTAAAGGGAGATGTGATTATTTTTTCATAATTTAGGGTAGATTATTATTACTTTTAGAAAATGACATGACCACTTGGTATATACTTTGTGCCTATTCTATATTATTGATACATTCTTGATACATTTGTAACAAAATTTGTTCCGCTTAAGATTGGGCAGGAGGAAGTATAGGAAGAGTATGGGGTTTGATTAGTTGCACCTGAACAGACTGTATAAATAGAACCCCTGGGACTCCAGTGAGTCTGTTTGAATCAGGCTGCTGACAGGTTTAAAGCAACTTAAAGCAAACAAATCATCTGAAAAGGATAAGTATTTCTTAACTGCTTTTTTATATTAAGGTTTATATTTAACTACTGTGGTTTAATTTTTTTTTTAAAAGGTTTTTTTTTTCTGTCTTGGGTGCTAAACAGCAAAGTTTGGTGTGCTAGTGTGCTTACAGCAAGTTTGTCACAACCTGCTTTACTTTGCAGTTTTCCCTCCGTTTGAGGGGGTGGGGTTTGATTAGTTGCACCTGAACAGACTGTATAAATAGAACCCCTGGGACTCCAGTGGAGCTTGCTCTAGTGTTAGCTTCTCTTAAGTGTTTGCTCGTTAAGTGGGGGTTCTGTAAGTGGAGTTACAAACACCGGAGTTAAGTGGGGGTTCTGTAAGTGGAGTTACAAACACCGGAGTTAAGTGGGGGTTCTGTAAGTGGAGTTACAAACACCGGAGTTGAAAACTAAAGGAGGTTCAAACTAGGTCAAAAGTTTTGTTCTAAACCCTCATTTTTATTTTATATATTTATTTATATTTTTTCCTGTTTTGATCTGTAACTGGGATAATGAGTGCTAGCAAGATTGAAGGTCTGACTCAGTGCACAGTCTGCCATATGTATGCAGATTTGGAACAAGAGATCCAAAATGCTTACCTCTGTGGTGGTTGTGAGCAAATTGCCACTTTGGAGGCTCAAGTTAGAGCACTAGAGCAACAAATTGCAACACTGCGGTCGATTGACAATCTTGAAAGGAGTCTTTTGCTCACTGAGCAGGACCTAGCGGGGTCAGATAGTTTGGGGGGAACAGAACAGCAGCAGGATGTTGAGGCAGCTAGCTGGGTGACAGTTAGAAAATCTAAGGTGGGCAAAAGGAAAATGGAGGCTGATCCGGAGATTATACATCGCAACAAATTTGCCAGATTGTGTGAAGATGATGGGAGTATGAACTCTGGATTGGCAATTCTAGATGGGGCTGATCTCTCTAACAGCCGGGAGACCAGTTTCTCTAGTAGTGGTGGGGGGGAGAGTAGAGTCAGGCCTAAGCAGATTGTGGTTGTAGGGGACTCAATTATTAGGAAAGTGGATAGGGTAATTTGTCGTCCGGATCGCTACAACCGAACAGTTTGCTGTCTACCTGGTGCCAGGGTTCGGCATGTGGTTGATCGGATAGACAAATTATTGGGTGGGGCTGGGCACGACCCAGCTGTCTTAGTACATATCGGTACTAATGACAAAATAAATGGTAGATGGAAGACCTTAAAGAATGATTTCAGGGATCTAGGCTCTAAGATCAAGGAAAGGTCTTCCAATGTAATCTTTTCTGAAATTTTGCCTGTGCCACGTGCAAGTTTAGGAAAACAGCGGGAGCTTAGGGAGCTTAATGCGTGGCTAAAGTCTTGGTGCAGGAAGGAAGGGTTTGGGTTCATAGAGCACTGGGCTGACTTTTCGTTGGGGTACAACTTATACAGCCGTGACGGTTTGCACCTCAATGGAGGGGGTCCGCGGTGCTAGGGGAAAGAATGGCTAAGAGGTTGGAGGAGTGTTTAAACTAGGCAAGGGGGGGGTGGGTGAGAGAAAGGATTATGGGGAAGCTAGTGTAGACGGGGCAGTGGGGTTAGTAAGGGGTCATGGGGGAGGAGTGAGGGGGGCATACAGTTTACCAGCTAAGGAGGTCCCTCTGTTACAAGGAAAACAGAATAATACTAACTTAACGTATAATTCTTTACCAAGTAATGCACATTTCAAAAGTAAAAGTAATAACCTCTGCTGTATGCTGGCAAATGCACGGAGTTTGTCAGGTAAAATGGGAGACCTAGAATTAATTGCATGCTCTAAAAATTATGATATAATTGGTATCACTGAGACCTGGTGGGATGAAACATGTGACTGGATTGTGAATTTAAATGGTTACACCCTTTTTAGGAGGGATAGAGGGATTAAAAAGGGTGGAGGAGTGTGTTTGTATGTAAAGCCTGAATTAAAGCCATTCGCTAAAGAAATAAAAATAGCTGGCACTGGTGAGGGTGTAGAATCACTCTGGGTAGAGATTTCGACTGGGCAAAAGGTATCAAAAAGAATTATCATTGGTGTATGCTATAAACCACCTCGTATAAGTGTCGAGTATGAAGCCGAGCTACTCTTGCAGATACAAGCGGCTTCACAGCAGGGTCAAGTTGTTGCTATGGGTGACTTCAATTATCCAGACATTGACTGGGGTAATGGGGTTGCTAAGACAGAAAAAGCTAGTAGGTTTGTAAATATGCTGAATGACAACTTTTTATTCCAGCTCGTTCAAGAACCTACTAGGAATAACTCTCTTTTGGACCTTGTAATAACTAACAATACTGAACTCATCTCTAACATTTGTGTGGGTGAGCATTTAGGGAATAGTGATCATAACATGGTCTCCTTTGAGATTATGTTGCAGAAGCAATTCTATAAGGGAGTAACTAAAACACTAAATTTCAGACGTGCAAACTTTGACAGTATAAGGGCATCTCTGCAACATATTAAGTGGGAAATGCTTTTCACAGGGTTAAACACAGAACAAAAATGGGAAGTCTTTAAAATGCTGCTTAATAAATATACTTGTCAGTATATTCCACTTGTAAGCAAGGAACGTCGTTGCAAAGCAAAACCTTTTTGGTTCAATAGAAGCGTTGGTGTTGAGGTGGGTAAGAAAAGACGTGCTTTTAAGGCTTTCAAGTTAGCTGGTACAGCCGAAACATTTATAAGGTACAAGGAGGCCAATAAATCATGCAAAGAAGCTATAAGGCAAGCTAAAATTGCTATAGAAAAGGATATTGCAGCAAGCAGTAAAAAAAATCCAAAATTATTTTTTAAATATGTCAATAGTAAAAAAATGAAGCAGGAAGGGGTGGGACCCTTACTATCAGAGGGGGGTCAGCTGGTTGATGAAAACAAAATAAAAGCGCAGATTCTGAACTCGTATTTTTCATCTGTGTACACAAATGAAGAACCAGTAAGTGAAGGTTTCCTTCTTAACACTCCCAATTCTAGTAATACAACTAATGATGCATGGTTCACACATGATGAAATTCAAAAGAGACTTGAACATGTTAAGATTAACAAAGGTCCAGGGCCAGATGGTATTCATCCCAGGGTAATTAGCGAGCTTAGCTCTGTGATTGCCAAACCTCTTTACTTAATTTTTCAGATTCATTGAGATCTGGCATTGTGCCGAGAGATTGGCGAATTGCTAATGTGGTGCCTCTATTTAAAAAAGAATCCCGTTCTCAGCCTCAAAACTATAGGCCAGTTAGTCTGACGTCAGTATTAGGAAAGCTTTTCGAAGGGTTAATAAAGGATAAGATACTGGACTTCATAGCAAATCATAATACTATGAGTTTGTGCCAGCATGGTTTTATGCGTAATAGATCTTGCCAGACTAACTTAATTTCTTTTTACGAGAATGTAAGTAGAGACCTCGATTCTGGGATGGCAGTGGATGTGATTTACTTAGACTTTGCTAAAGCATTTGATACAGTGCCACACAAAAGGTTACTGGTTAAATTAAGGAATGTTGGCCTGGAACATAGTATTTGTACCTGGATAGAGAACTGGCTAAAAGATAGACTACAAAGAGTGGTGGTAAATGGAACATTTTCTAATTGGACCAGTGTTGTTAGTGGAGTACCGCAGGGCTCTGTACTAGGTCCCTTGCTTTTCAACTTGTTTATTAATGACCTGGAGGTGGGCATTGAAAGTACTGTTTCTATTTTTGCAGATGATACTAAATTGTGCAGAACTATAGGTTCCATGCAGGATGCTGCCACTTTGCAAAGTGATCTGTCTAAACTGGAAAACTGGGCAGCAAACTGGAAAATGAGGTTCAACGTTGATAAATGCAAGGTTATGCACTTTGGCAAAAATAATATAAATGCAAGTTATACACTAAATGGCAGTGTGTTGGGAGTTTCCTTAAATGAAAAGGATCTAGGGGTCTTTGTAGATAACACGTTGTCTAATTCTGGGCAGTGTCATTCTGTGGCTACTAAAGCAAATAAAGTTCTGTCTTGCATAAAAAAGGGCATTAACTCAAGGGATGAAAACATAATTATGCCTCTTTATAGGTCCTTGGTGAGGCCTCATCTGGAGTATGCAGTTCAGTTTTGGACTCCAGTCCTTAAGAGGGATATAAATGAGCTGGAGAGAGTGCAGAGACGTGCAACTAAATTGGTTAGAGGGACGGAAGACTTAAATTATGAGGGTAGACTGTCAAGGTTGGGGTTGTTTTCTCTGGAAAAAAGGCGCTTGCGAGGGGACATGATTACACTTTACAAGTACATTAGAGGACATTATAGACAAATGGCAGGGGACCTTTTTACCCATAAAGTGGATCACCGTACCAGAGGCCACCCCTTTAGACTAGAAGAAAAGAACTTTCATTTGAAGCAACGTAGAGGGTTCTTCACAGTCAGGACAGTGAGGTTGTGGAATGCACTGCCGGGTGATGTTGTGATGGCTGATTCAGTTAATGCCTTTAAGAATGGCTTGGATGATTTTTTGGACAGACATAATATCCAAGGCTATTGTGATACTAAACTCTATAGTTAGTATAGGTATGGGTATAAAGAATTTTAATTAAAAGTAGGGAGGGGTGTGTGTATGGATGATGGGTTTTCATTTGGAGGGGTTGAACTTGATGGACTTTGTCTTTTTTCAACCCAATTTAACTATGTAACTATGTAACTATTAGGATAGCAGCGTTACGTTGTGATTTTATTGATTTTGTTTTCTTTTTTTGTGTTTTCTTTTTTTGTGTTGTGTTGTGTTTTTCCATTGTTTATTTGTTTTTGTATAAATATCAAAGATTTGTACTAATGTGTATCTAGGTAATTGATTGCCTGTTTAAAGTTAATGGAAGCTATGAGATTTACAGTTTAAGTGACATTAGATACACCTGGCACTTGCATCTGACGATGGTTACACGTCATCTCCATCGAAGCTGTTTTCCCCGCCAGTATGTATTTAAAAGACAGATTCTAATGCGTATGTGTTACTTTGAGAAAGGCCTTAAGGGGGCCGAAACGTCAGTCAGTAGCTTGTATTAATCAAAAAGTTTTACTTTTAAGTCCTGAGAGTGCGGACTTTATTCGACGTTTATATATATACCTATTTATATTTTTACCTATTTTGTTACATTCCAACCTGTAATTTATATGTTTCTTGATCTTATTTTATGTGATGGATCTGCACAAAATAGTCTAAGTTGGTGAAGTGAAATGAGAAAAATATATACAAAAAAGAATTAAAAACAAAATACAGGTGCTACTAATTACCTTCAAAAGTCACATAATTAGTGAAATAGTGAAATGTTATCCACCTGTGTGCAATCTAAGGGCCAGATTTATCAATGTCGAGGTGAATTTTCAAATTGAAAAAATTTGATTTTCGAGCAATTTTTGTGTACTTTTACTAGGTAACAGTCCAAATTTAATTTGAATTTGCAAAAAATTAGAAAATTCGAATATCAAAATTTATTATGTACTGTACTGTCGACTTCGACCATTCACCATCCAAAATCTGTGAATAGCTTATGGGGGACCTCCTAGAACCAATTTGGAGTCAATTGGTGGACTTTAAAAAACCAAAGTTTTTTTGGGAAAAACTTTGAATCGAATTTGTTTGAATGCGCTATTCCTTTGATTCGAACGACTTGAACGATTCAAATTTGGCTGAATATGGACCTATTCGATCGAAAACAGCCCAAAAAAAAACTTCAATTTAATTTCGTTTGGTCTTTTTGCATTCGAATTTCAAAGTTTTTTCAATTCGAAAATAGACCCTTGATAAATCTGCCCCTAAGTGTCACATGATATGTCAATATAATCACATATTTTCTGACATGGTACAACAACAATAGTACCACAACACCTGCCAAGAGAGGGCCACCCACCAAAATTCACAGACCGGGCAAGGAGGGCATTAATCAGAGAGGCAGCACAGAGACCAAAGGTAAACCTGATGGAGTTGCAGAGTTCCATAGCAGAGACTGGAGTATCTGTCCATAGGACCACAATAAGCCATACACTCCATAGAGCAGGCACGTTTTGAGTAGGGATGTACCAAATCCACTATTTTGGATTTGGCGAACCCCTGAATCCTTTGCAAAAGATTCCGCCAAATACCAAACCAAATCCAATACCTAATTTGCATATGCATATGATGATATATTTAGTTAATATTTATTCAGTTCCTGTATGTGACACAGGGATATTAATGGTATTATTAAAGGTGGCCATAGAAGCTACAGTTACAATCTTTCCTGGAAAATATCCTTCCAGGAAAGATCAGTTGCATATGCAAATTAGGGATGGGAAGGGAAAACATTTTTTACTTCCTTGTTTTGTGACAAAAAGTCACGCGATTTCCCTCTCTGCCCCTATTTTGCATAAGCAAATTAGGATTCTGATTCAGTTCAGCTGGGCAGAATGATTCAGCCGAATCTAAATCCTTCTGAAAAAGGCCAAATCCTGGCTGAATCCCGCACCAAATGCTGGATTTGGTGCATCCCTAGTTTTGAGTTTGCCAAAAGGCATGTGGGCGACTCCCCACATGTATGGAGGAAGGTGCTCTGGTTAGATGAGACTAAAATTAAATTTTTCGGCACAAACCCAACACATCCCATCACCCCAATAACACCATCACCACAGTGAAACATGGTGGTGGCAGCATCATGCTGTGGGGATGTTTTTCAGCAGCAGGACTGGGAAACTGGTCCGAGTCGAGGAAAAATGGATGGTGCTAAATACAGGGATATTCTTGAGCAAAACCTGTGTCAGTCTGCTTGTGATTTAAGACTGAGACAGAGGTTCACCTTCCAGCAGGACAATGACCCGAAGCATACTGCTAAAGCAACACTCGATACCTCAATTCAATTGATAATCTGTGGTCAGACTTGAAGATTGCTCTTCACAAGGGCAAACCATCCAACATGAAGGAGCTGGAGCAGTTATGTCTTCAAGAATGGGCAAAAATCCCAGTAGCAAGCTCATACAGACTTATCCAAAATGACTTGCAGCTGTAATTGCCACAAAAGTTGGCACTGGCTCTACAAAGTACTGACTTTAGGGGGGGGGTAAACAGTTATGCAAAAAAAAATCTTCAAAGTTGTAGGCATGTTCTGTCAATGAAATTTTTTTTCTAGCTTGATGGATTTGGTGCTGTTAGTATTTATTCAGTTCCTGTATGTGATACAGGGACATTAATGGTATTATTAAAGGTGGCCATGGACGTTATAGTTACGATCTTTCCTGGAAAATATCCTACCAGGAAAGATCATTTGTTTCAATACATACGTGTAGAGCTGAAATGTCAGATATAAAGGTATAAATAATAGATTTCTAACTGTATCTGACGATTCAACACTAACAATGGCTGATGTTCGGGTGCCTTCAAAGGCGCCCAATCAAAATTTTCTGGACAGCACAATCAACGAGCCAACTGATATCAGTTGGCTTGTCGCCCACCATACACGGACCACATATCGTACTAAAATTTTTGAATGATATTATTGGTATGACCACTTTTACTCTAGTTATCAGTATTGTTTTATGAATGTACTTAATCCCTATTAAGACCTGCCATGTAAACTGCTTACTTTATTCCGACTCTTTTCCAACTTTTTTTATAACATGTATTTTTAAAGCACCCAAATCTTCTGCAGTGCTGTACAATTAATAGGTTTATACAAAAAAAACACACAGAATTATGTACATACAGTAGCAACCAGTAATTGATACAAATGTGAAGAAGGCCCTGCCGGACTCTTCTAAACTAAAAGGAGAAGGGGTTGAAAAACAAAGGGCAAAGAACTTTATTTTAGCAAAAATTCTCCAAAATAACAATTTGCAGGGACACCGTCAAGTTTTGTGCCCTTTAGCCAGGCAAAGTTTTGCTTAGGCAAATGATTTTTAATCCAAAGTCTATTTCATCAGGTTCTGATAATATGAAGCTTCAGCCTCAACATTAGTCAGTGACATCCCATCCTGTACGCTAAAAAGTAATAAAAAACTAAATGCTGGCATTTTTTCATATTTAATTTGGGATTATGTTTATAAATTTTAACTGTTAAATATATATACTTTTTAACTATTTGAAGCTCATGCCACGTTTATTAGGGGTGCATTTGGCTGTGACCACAAAATTCATTAAAATAAAAAAATTAGGGATTGTTTGCCCATATATTGCAATTTATGTATGAAATAGATGACTTTGACGTAGTTGGCCATCTTAAATATATTGCATAATATGGAAAAACAATCCCTGTTTTGTTTAAAGGAGAACTAACCCCTAAAATTGAATATGGTTAAAAATGCTATATTTTTTATACTGAACTTATTGCACCAGCTTGTCAATAGCAGCAATGATCCAGGACTTCAAACTTGTCACAGGGGGTCACCTTCTTGGAAAGTGTCTGTGACACTCTCATCCTCAGTGGGTTCTGAGCAGCTGTTGAGAAGTTAAGCTCAGGTGTTGGTCCAAATTATCAAGCAGAAAATGAGGTTGGTCTGTAATATAAGATGATGCTACAGGGCTGATTAATAAATTTGGATGATAACTGCACTGGTTTCTGTGCTGACATGTAGTAATTATCTGTATTAATTACTGATCAGCCAATATTGTGATATTTCTATTCTATGTATACTGTATATTTTGAGTGGGTCCCTAAGCTAAGTGACAGCAGCATAGAGCATGTGCAGTGAATCAGCATAATAGAAGATGGGGAGCTACTAGGGCATCTTTGGAGACACAGATCTTCACCGCTAAAGGGCTGTGGTTGCCTTGAGCTGGTACAGAAGCCCAAAACATAATGTACAACATTTCTAGCTACTTCTTTAGTTAAGCTTAAGTTCTCCTTTAAAGGGTAAGGGATTTTAGTACAAAATGGACAGAGGGCATCTTGCCTATATCTTATAAATAACATAGCAACTAATTGGCAATTACATTTGAAAAGTCACCTACAAGTTAGAAAACAAAAGCAAAAATCAGATTGGTTGTTATGGGCAACAGCACCGGTGATGTTTCCCTCCAATGTTTTACACAGCATGATAAATAGGCCCCCTAAGTATTGCTTACTGTATTACTACCATTTTGCAGATGCATGCAATCTAAGCAGCATAAGAAGCTGTTTTTTTAACAAATAGCCTTTCTATTCTTCCAACTTGAAAGTGAAATTACAATTTAGTTGCTAAGTACAGCAGGGATTTGAAAGAAAAGAAACTAACATTCCCAGGCGGAACTACCAGGGGAGCAGGGGGTGCGAGCGGACCAGGGCCCGCACCCCCTCAGGGGCCCCCGGCAGCCCGCTCCCCAGTGAAATCCATCGTGTACGGAGGGGGGGGGGCCCGGCTGCGCGTCACGCACCAGGGCCCGACCCCTCTAGTTACGGCACTGATCTTTCAGTCACATATGGTACACATGTGAGAAACTTGCAAAGTATTGGGAAGAGGTGTTTAGAGTGATAGAGAAACTAAGACCTAGGACATACACAAACAGTATAGAAACAGTGATTTTCAATGTAAACAAAGCTACAAAGAACCCCCCAGCAAACTGGACTGGGTCAGGGAACTGGAGGAGACGAAGACAATGGAAGAACTTAAAAAACGGTACCATGAAACAATTTGGAAAAATATGGAGTGATTGGAAGAACCTACAAAGTAAATAGCAGAGAAATACAAATAGACAGACAGCAACTAAGCGACTAATATAATCTCAGATAAAATAAGTAGATGAAGAAGAGATATAAAGAATAAGACAAAATAAGTATCAATGTAGAGCGGATCTAGATTTGCTTCCACCCCCCTAGTTTTTATCCCCCCTTTTTCTCCCCCCCCCCATCTTGATAGCAACAGTATAGAAACACAGAAATATATTTAGAAGCAAGAGAAGGCTGCCAAGCCGCCCTATCACAAAAGACATAGGACAAAAAAATAAAAAAAATAAAAAGAAACGGTATAAGTTGAAGGAATAGTCTGATGCTAAATGCTCTATACTGTGTGCTTATTGTGTTATGTGACTTTATTGCAATATTGTACCCCTTACCCCCCCCCCATTTTTTCTCTTCTGTACCCCCAGAAAACCTTGAAAATTTTAAAAAATAAAGACTTACAAAAAAAAAAGAAAGAGACTGTTGTGTTCTGGATGGTAATGAGCCCTTTTTGTCTGGCCGCCCGTAATGCTGCGTCTCTAAAGTTTAGGAGTTTTGCCAGTTTTGCCAGGGGGGAGGGGTCTGCTTGGAACTCGGTGTGTGCGCTCCATAAACAGCTGTGAGGAGAAAGCATTTGCTCCAAATTGTTGCAGCAGTCGTTGCTCCGCATATTGTTCTGGCCCATCCCCTTCCTCTTTTTCTGGTAGGCCTATAATGCGTATATTACTACGCCTCTGGCGATTTTCCAGGTCTTCCACATGTGCCTGGGTTTGTTTTAGCTGCCTCGCCAGGGTTTGTAGCTCATTTATCATTGGCCCGGTATTATCCTCCACTACACCAATCTGTGTTTCAACCTCCTTCACTCTGTCTCTGACATTTTGGAGGTCCTGGCGCAGCAGCGAAATATCAACCTTTATGCCATCTATGCGCTCCGACAACGTGGCAGTACTTGTGTGAAGCGCCGCTGTATTGGTATTAATAGCCGTGAGGATCTGCTCCATTGTAGGTTCCACTGAATTTCCAGCCACTTCAGTGTCTGGTGGTGTGCTGCTTGAGGAGGGCCGTGGGTCCTTTAGTGCCCTGCTGGCTGCTGCCGCCATTTTGCAATGGAGATAGATATTGGTCTAACCTGTTAGACGGTTCGCGACAGCTCTTCTGCTCACCTCTCCTCATTTTTGCTTTTCGTTTAATGACTTAAGCTTGAGGGGTAGTCAGCTGTCTCTTTTCAAGTGGTTTTGCGCCGGCTATTGCGTCAGATATTGAGAAGGGACTGCGGAGCTTTTCAATCTATGGTCTGTTAGTGCTAATGCCCATTTGTGTTATAGTACCTACAGGGGCTCAAGTAACTCAGCTCTATGTTTGCAAGTCTCTATGAGCAGCACTCTGTTGCCCCTGGGCAATCCTGTAGCCTTAGCATCTGCTACAGTAATATTGGGCCAGAAGTATATAGCCTGAGTGCTGCTTAGGTCCCTTATATTCAACTGTGCCTTTTATATACAGCATGGTCTCCTGCCTTGCGTTGCTCCACAAGTGACACCATGGCTTGTTGTTTGGGCCTCTGGGAACTGTGGCAGCTTATCCTACGTTGGGGCCAGAAAGAGGGGCGCCCCCCTGGGCCTAAGATGCACTCTTCACACCCTCTAGTTTACCTTAGGCCCTGAGGGTTATGACATGCTGGGTTTGGGCAGGCACCGCTCAGCCACACTTCCGGCCGGAAAATTTAATCCGCGGCTTCAACAGCGTGTGTAGGCCGCAGCCGGACCGATGCCGCAGCAGCTCCTAGAAGAACAGGCTTTGCGGCTAGCGGTAGCGGAGGTGTGAGTCCTCCGGTGGTAGACCCTGAGGGCAGTGGGCCTTCTCTGCAGCCGCAAGTCCCAGTATTAGCTTTGGGCCCCGGGAGCACTCATACCGTACGTCTTGTGCACTGCGCTGTCGGACACGCCCCAATATGTGTCTATCTTTAATTATAATTACTAAATACAAATATAAATTATTTTATTCTACAGGAGTCTCGGAATGACCACATTTGATCTGAACACTGGTAAATGCTACATTGATTTGAGCAAGCGCATCCTGGAATTACTGCCGAGAAAAGACACAGTAGAAGTAAGGGTTTTGGCTTTAATTCATTGTACATGTTTATAGCGACTCATAGAAACAGGAGATAATCAAGGCTTCCAAGATCCAAATGACGCTAATAGGTTTGGTAACAAAATAATAATATTACAGAGGAATGTAATAAAAGTCGCAAAAAGCAAAACAATTCGCACCAATAAGACTAAAAATCTACATCTCGCAATGTAATATTGGTCCTTAAACTGTTATTGCATTGCGATTTTTAATTGCGCATTGCGAATTTTAATTACGCACTCATAAGAAGTGCTTGAAGGTGTCGTAATATTTTGGAGCAAACATAAAGACTTTTTCAGTAAGAAGTTTTATTACATTGACTGGCATTGGCGCAAACTATAAAATTCGCAAACGGTCTTTCACTGTTAGAAGTGGTCGCTAAACAGTTTCCAGGCTCGCAAAAGCTATATTAAATTCGCACAAAGCAAAATTTGTTTGCGCAAAGGCATAACTTTTGCATTGCCAATAGTTTTTCCGTTAGCGATTTTTATTACATTCCCCCGTATGTCTTTATTTGCCAATTGAAAATATAACTATATAACTATCTTAATATAACACGAAGTGCAAAATGCATCCTTCCCCCCTTTACTCTGCAGGGCATGGGGTGATTTGGTTTCTTCTCCTTAACACCTAACTATAATAATATTTAATATTTTATTATGGTGACATTAACTGGTTATATATAAACCCCCTTTTACTAAATTCTGTATAATACTGGGCCTTGCAATAATGTTGAACTAACTGAAGTATTTTCTACTCTACAGACGCTCCTACATGAAATAATTCATGCATATTTATTAATCATGGGTCATGGAAGAAGGTTCTGCTATTATAAGCAGTACATTATTATTGACAAGATTAGTGGAGCATACATTAAAATAAGTGCTTCTATTCTACTAAATCCCCAGAATGCTCTGGGCCCAAGAGTCAAACAGGAAGTTTTTCTTGAAGTAAAAGTTTTGCCTGATGTGAGCAGTGATGTTCTGGGACAATTTGTGTTTCATTTTTAAAATGAAAAAAGCAAGTTAAGATTTTTAATTTTTTAAAATGTTTAAAAAACATTTTCTTTTTAGACCATCTGCAATGACAACCTGCCATAAATATATGTCTATAGCTTATATGTCTGTATAATAAATTTCAAAGTAAACTACATATTTGCATTATTTTTAAGAGCATTGTAAATAAACAAACATTTATTTTGCTTTTTCTATCATTGTATAGCTTCAGCACAAATTTTATAAAGAAGTGAAGTCACTGAGACGCCACTGGTGGTTATGTGATGGACCCTGTGAGCAGCTAAAAAAGAGAGCAACAAACAGGACACTAAGGCACACAAGTGTAAATGTGCTGGAGATCTTGTGAATATTGCAGAACCAGAGAAGCCACCAAAAAAAAAGAAGCTAAAAAAACAGCCTAAGAATGGAATAACATCATGAATGAGAAACACCGGGACTAGAATACCTCCCAGCTGTCCCTGTTAAGGTGACACACTATGGATTCAGGGAAAATGAAAGGGGCTTAATAAAAACTGGAACTTGGTTGGATTAGGACTGTGGTTTCTAATACCACTGTATGACCATGCCGCATAAGACTAATGGCATACAGTTTCAAAGAAATGCTGGGAGGTATAGAAGAGTCCTCTATGGAAAATAGCCCCAGATTTCAGCATACTGTGATTGGCTTTGTAAGAAAAGCAACAGAGCCTTTGGTATATAAAGGAGAAAACATCTGTATGAAACTAGGCTTCCAGTTTGTCAAGGCCTCTTTTTGGGTCAATAAGGATCTACCATTGAAGAGATTAATCTCAGCCCTTGCCAGAAAGGAGACTGATTTCACAGGCTAGAAAACTTCTCTGTTGCTCAAATTAAGCAACTAATGAACCTGCCTCATCTCTCTGGGCTGATGGAGATCCTTTCTCACTGGAAGTACAACTGGCGACTCAGTCTGGAGGGGCCTATTCTGCATTTTTTCAGACCATGTATGCTCATCTTTGGTCATTACAGATATATTGTTACTTGTTATTTGAATAAAAAAGAAACTGTATAAAACTATATTAAAGTTGTCAATGTCATTTTGTACATTCCAGGTAGTGCAACTAACATTGTAGATGAACCCCAAGGTTTAAAATGATAAATTAATAAAAATCATGGAGATTTAAAATAATATGGCTCCATAAATTGTAGTGTGTAAGCAATACTTGATAGATTTCTGTGATCAATACCAAATCAGGAAGCGCTGTCCAAAATTGATAGATAGGAGCATAGTCGAGGTCACAGGCTAGGTTGGTATACCAATATAGCAGTTAAAAGATAGGATCCAAGAGAATAGTCAAAATACAGGCAAGGGTCAGAATGGCAGCAGACAAGGCTTGGTTCAGGGTCAGGCAGGGTCAAGAACAGGTTAGAAACAGTAGAAATCGCACCCAGGAACAAGACCTACATTGGGCAATGGCACCTGCACGAAGAGCCGAGCAGCGCACAAACCTGGAAAAAGTAGGCACATTAAGGTGCAGGAGGAAGCAGACACATCGGGAGTCTCCGCCGTGGGTTCACTAAGCATCCCTGTTGCATCCCAGGTAAGTTTCTTACAGGCTGGTTCATGGGCCTGTGCTATTTTCTCATCTATATATTTAGTAAAACTGACCTAGTATCCAAAAAAAGATGGGGATCTTGTAATACAACTTGTGTGTCTGACCAGTATCAGCTATGGAGGTTAAATAATGAAAGCTGAGCCTGAGTTTATCTAACAAGTAGGAAAGATTTCTAAACAATGCTATCAATATACAGTATAATATCATTATATTCATTCTAGACTGATAACATTTCAGTTGTTTATTGAGTAATATAAAGATATACATACACATGTGCCAGATACACAGCCTAATTTATCATTTTAGTTTTTCCTGTGGCAATGGTGTGTTTCAATACAAATTCTATATACTATAACTTTTCTTTATTTGAAAGCAGTTTAGGTGGACAAAGACAAGTGTACATGAACTTGATAGCATTAAGATGTGAAAACTCTTATCAATCGAATGTCTTTAACTACTTGTCTGCCAAGGATCATTAAATGATAAATAAACCCTAAAATGATCTGATGTTGCTCTGCTCAGGAAGGAGCAAAGCAACATCATAACACTTCTCTGTTTTCCTTCTGAAGGTAAACTATCTGTTTGACTGTACATTACAGGAACTGACCTACAGGTGGTGGTGGTGTTATAAAATTCATTAGATTGGCAACTGATAAAAACTTAAATAGCTCTGTAACTGAAAACAATCAACACTTAAAAGGGTTATTTAATAAAATCCAGATTTTTCTGATTATTTTAATATAAAAGTCTGAGCAAACTTTGGATTGGACCTTATTTATTATTAAAAAAAAGCACAATTTAATCAGATTGGGGGGAAACTCGATGGGGTTTTTCCAGCACCACCACCTAACTTTTGGCACCCCCAAGTAAATAGGCCTTTCCTTCTCCTTTACGCAGTTTTTAGAAAATTTGTTTAAAATATCTTTTCAGATATTATTTTAAAGTGGAAAAATATGAATTATTAAAAACCGAATCGATCTATAAATATTTTCATATTTGTAATTGAATGTTTAAATGTTTTAAATTATATAAATGAAGGGGGGCGTGGCATGGCAGCCTAAGAGAGCAGACGTGTGCAGCTAGAGCTCCGTTCGTACCTCATTCTGATATTACCCTGACGTCCTGCCTGGGCCGATTGTCGACTGTTATATTGTTGGCACTGCTCTCCTGTACCACCAGATCTGATGGGAGGCAAAAGTGGCCCGCGCAACAAGTCCGAAATTGCCCAAAAACTCAGTGCGTACGCTAGAGAGCAAAAGCAAGATGGCGGCGAGGAGCCGCCGCGGCCTACCACGCCTAAGGAGCAACCGCAAGCCTCACAGCACCCTGCACCAGACCTGCCGCTTAATCAGGTACTCACGGCAATAGCGGAATGCCAAGCGACCCTGATGGCCACTTTTACCAGCAAAATAGATGAGTTGCGCACGGAATTCTCCATCCTGCGACAAGACACGCAAAACATCAGAGAACGCACGGCGGAGGCTGAATCCCGCATCAGTATTCTGGAAGACTCCTGTGCCCCATTGCGGGAGGAGGTCTCGCTACTCCGTACCCAAATTAAGCAGGCTGTCGCACACATGGAGGATCTAGAGAACCGACACAGGCGCAACAATGTGAGGGTGGTGGGCCTTCCGGAAGGAGTCGAGGGCCAGGATCCTGAGGCCTTCTTTACGGACTGGTTGAAACAGCATTTGGGTGAGTCCACCTTCTCCTCCTTTTTGGTGGTTGAAAGAGCCCACAGAGTCCCAACTAAACCGGCACCACCGGGGGCCCCCCCGCGCCCATTCCTGGCCAAATTATTGAATTATAAGGATCGTGATGCGGCCTTGTCGGCGGCAAGGCGCATGGGTGACATACAATTCCAAGGCAAAAAAGTCTCACTTTACCCTGACTTTTCTACTGGGATACAGAAAAAGAGGGCCACATTTGTTGGCGCCAAGAAGCGACTCAGAGATAATAATGTTCCCTATGCAATGCTCTACCCTGCCAAGTTACGGGTGCAGGCGGATGGGAAAAGCCATTTTTTCACTGAGCCCCAAGAAGTGAACGCCTGGATGGACGGGAACGGCTTGAAATAGGGGTGCCACCTTCACATCTGTTTTGCAGCAGTCAGTTAGGCATCTAACCTGATTGGAATGGGGTATCCTGATCCCTGTGTACCCCTCACAGTGCCATTCGATTGCCTTTATTCATCTGGCTTTGGTCTTGTTCGGCCCAGGAGGATCTCTTGGAAGGAGCCAGGACATGTCTGTTCCCATAGGGAAGGTTTGACCTGCCTATAGGGTTTATATTGAAGGGAATATATCTTGTTAAAGTTAAGGGTAGTATCTCTATTTTGATGATACCGGGTGGGATTTTGATGTATATGGGATGTTTAGTTACGTTGTTTTACTATGTCTCTTTATTAAATGTAATTGCCATTTGTACTTTTACTGCCATAGCTTCCACAGATAGGTGTCTGGTGAGGGGGATTGTCCTTTCCTTGGTGACTGAGACCTGGGTCCGCCTCTGCCCCCCGTCCCTTCCCACTAGGTTCCCTGGGGTTAACCTCTCCTCCAAATTAGCATGGAAGGGCGACTTACGCTAACTTCATGGAATGTGAGGGGTCTCAATGACAGAATAAAGAGGACGGTTATACTTAAATATCTGAAAGATCATAAAACTGACGTAGCCCTCTTGCAATAGACCCACCTCACGGATAGCAAAATTATGTCCCTTAAGAAGCCATGGGTAGCCCAACACTATCATGCTCACTTCTCCCCCTATTCGTCCGGCGTAGCAATTCTGATACGAAAGGGCATCCCGTTCACATTCGAGGCAGTGCAGTCTATACTACACTGTATCCTAGCGTACTGCCCAATTACTATTGTCTGTATTTATAATCCGCCTCCATTTGACATAGATCTCCTCAATCACATTGCGGCCAAGACGCAGAGCCCTGACCCCAGACCTATCATTCTTGCGGGCGACTTTAACGCAGTCCCTGATACACGGCTGGATTGCCACCCTCCTGACAAAAGACGGGCCTCTGGGCTTCAGGCGTGGTCTGACGCTCTGGGTCTGACAGACCTATGGCGGTGGAAGCACCCTAGAGACATACAATACTCATGTTATACCCCAGCTAAGTCGGCTATGTCCCGGATTGATCTCATTTACTCCTCTGCTGATCTTCTGAGTAGGGTTGTGGGGGTAGATTTCCTCCCACGACCCTGCTCAGACCACTCGCCCATACAGCTTACGCTTCAGCTGGGCCGCCACCCCTCGCAGAGCCAATGGAGATTGGGGGGGCGCTGGGTGACAACTCCAGACCTACAGACAGAATTTCCCACGCACCACGCTGATTTTGGCATCATAACACAACTGAATGTGACTCTAACATAACATGGGATGCATACAAAGCATGCACTAGAGGTGCGTTCATATCTATGATCAAGTCCTACCGGACTAGGAATAGGCATAATATTGGAGTAGCGGAGAAGGATTTAGCCCAGGCAGAACATGCTCATGCAAACAGTCCCACACCTGATACCCAAACTCTCTTAGACTCGGCCCAACGTAACCTTAAACTTCTACTTGTGGATGCCACCAAACGATACCTTACTAACAGAGCGCACCAGATGTATGCACATAGAGATGTCAATGCACGACACATAGCCTTCCTAACTAAAGAACTGCGCCCGTCTACCGCCATAACACACTTAACCAAGGCGGATGGCTCGGATATTACTGATCCGTCTGCGATAACGGCTCTACTAGCAGAATATTATACTCATCTGTACTCCTCCAGACTCAATAAAACGGAGACTGAGATCAGACGGTACTTACACCCAGTTACTTTACCCACTTTAGATATTGACCAACGTATGGCCCTTAATGCTGACTTCACTCTGGAGGAAATTGAGGAGGTCGTCACTTCATTTCCTAATATGAAAGCCCCTGGCCCTGATGGATTGCCCGCAGAATGGTACAAAACCCATGTTAAACTGTTGGCCCCTAGGCTATTGGAACTATTCCAATCAGCTTCACGATCCAAAACTCTCCCTCTCTCCTTCTACCAGGCAACAATTTCTCTGATTCTTAAACAGGATAAGGACCCGTCCCAGTGTAGCTCTTATAGGCCCATTTCACTTCTTAATATGGATGCGAAAATACTCACTAAATTGCTAGCTAACCGCCTTCAGCGGGTAATTACTCACCTTATACATCCAGATCAAGCCGGATTCATCCCCAATAGATCCACCTATACTAATGTTAGACGCCTCTACCACAATCTGTCCATTGCACATGACAACTCCACCACGCGGGCGATAGCCTCTCTGGACACGGAAAAGGCTTTCGATACGGTGGAATGGGCATATCTTTTGGAGGTGTTAGCTAAGTTTGGTTTGGGTGCTAACTTTATCTCCTGGGTGAAAATAATTTATGCAGCTCCACAGGCTTCGGTGCTGGCTAACGGGCTACTATCTAAGCCCTTCCGTCTTTCCCGTGGCACCAGACAGGGGTGCCCCCTTTCCCCCTTATTGTTTGCAATCGCAGTTGAACCCCTAGCTGCCATGATTAGGGACGACCCCCGGGTAGTGGGGCTCCGAGTGGGCAATAGAGAGGAGAAGATATCCCTTTATGCAGACGATACCTTGATCTATCTCGCAGATACCAATCACTCCCTTGACAATGTCTTACAATTGGTGAAGCAATTTGGTGAGTACTCTGGTTTACGGCTTAACTGGAATAAGTCCAGCATCTTTCCCATAGACCCTAACCCGTGCCCCCAAATCGACTTGCCCCTGAAATGGGTTGCCAAAATGAAGTATCTTGGGGTGACTATCTCCCGCGACTTGTCTAGCTATACTAGATTAAACTTGCTACCTATCTTAGTGACCCTCAAAGCCAAAATCCCTATATGGGCGAAACTGCCCCTGTCCTTGGTGGGTCGGGTGAATCTCATTAAAATGTTATGTCTGCCTAAATTGCTTTATGTGTTAGCTAATGCCCCAACCTATGTACCTCTCTGCTGGTTCAATGACATTGACAAGCTGCTTCATAAACTCCTATGGCCTAACTCCAAACCGAGACTGGCACGGGCAATTATGCAGGCACCGTGGAACCAAGGTGGTTTGGCATTACCTAATTTTCGGAACTATTATCTAGCGGCTCAGCTTTCCAATTTGCATCAATGGTGGCACCCCAGTCTGGACAATCGTGCGTTGACTCTGGAAATGCACATTATGGGCTCTGATGATGGCCTGCAAACTCTTCCCTTTTCTGGGCCCCGCTCCGGGCAGGGATTACCTGTCACAACCCTATCCACTTTCAAATGCTGGCAGATTGTGTCGAAAAAGGCTTATCTACAAACCAATAATTGGTCTCCAGCGATGCCACTGTGGCACAACAGCCTCCTGGGCCAATTCCGCCTGATTCCTGACCCGAGCATCTGGGCGAATAAAGGAGTTACAGAACTTCGCCATATTCTTATTGGGGAGGCACTCAAGGCATTTGACCATCTCAAGAGGGACTTCGACTTGCCGAATCACTATTTATTTCGGTATTTGCAACTGAAACACGCATTCTCAGCACAATTCCCTGGCAACACAGTGCACCTTAGAGAGCCTCGAATAGAGAAACTTCTCAAAACGGAAGGCCTCCGTCATTTGACTTCTAACCTCTATAGAAGGCTTATGGACTTGATGCCTGATCCATTGGCCAAAGCTAAATCTCAATGGGTGCAGGACTTGGGAGAAATTCCACAGGAAGCCTGGGCAGATATTCTCAGTCAAGTGAGAGACATCTCAATACCTGCCAGAGACAGGCTTATTCACATAAAATTTCTTAACCGGATCTACTACACTCCTGTGCGATTGGCTAGGATCTTTCCAACTGCAACGGACACATGCTTCAGAGGCTGCTCAGAGGAGGGTACTTACTATCACATGTTTTGGCAATGCCCCCTGATACGGACTTACTGGAAGGATATCTGGGACTTTTTGCATATCCACTTGGGCCTCCCACATGTTGCCACACCGACACTAAGCCTCTTGGGTCTCACGGAGGACCTACCCTTGAATACTAGGAACAGACTTCTGCTCCTCCAACTTTTATTCTTTGCCAAGAAACTCATTCTCCTTCATTGGAAAGACACTCAGGCCCCCCGGATCGGAGAATGGAAGCAGCTTGTCAATTCTGATTTGCCACATATCAAAGCAGTACAGTATATGTCTCTAGACACTGCCCGACTAAATTTGACCTGATATGGGGCACATGGTTGGCGCTAGATAACTTGGTACTTACTTAAACTAGATAGTTGTGAATGGGGGGCTCGTGGCAGAACTGACAGTCTATTGTTTGGTGATATGTTGAGTTCTAAAGGGTTGCAGGCATTGTTCTGTTGCATAAGGGATCATACCTCCTCTTTACCATGGACGGACACCGTTTGGGCGTGCTCCTCTTTAGTTGAACTGTGGAAGTGTTAAATTAACATGGCAATTTTATTTTATGTTATCTTGTGGGTGTATTTTCTTTTTTTGTATGTGAATAAATCTCATGTGCTTGTTTGTTGAAAATAAACAGAATTTGCAAAAAAAAAAAAATTATATAAATGAAGATGGCAATAGAGTATGCTAAAATGAAGTCTGGAAAATAGACTATGTGAAGAAAATCTTCAACTCATTAATATTTTAAACAAAATCCTCTGCGTGGCATATTTTAAATGCCACTGAAAACAGGAACATCTGCCCAGTAAATGCAATATAACTGCTAACTTTTTTTGTAATTCTTTAGACATGCAGGGTAATCTCCAGAAGGTGGCAGTAATCATTTACATTAAAAAAAAAGGCTTAGGTATACACTTATGAAAATCATCATTTATTCATATACTGCCGTCAAATTACACATTTTTTTACAATTATTATATAACAAACAGGGGTCTTACATTGGCAGTGGCACTTTATCTTTAATGGTAAAGTGATTAAAGTTTATATTCTAAAGTCTGATGAAATTATTGTATTATGAGTTATTTTATGGTTTTAGTTTTTCACACACCTGCTCTTGGTCATCAGTACTGTGAGCCTGTGGCTCTTTCCCTAATGCATTTGGCACTTGCCACAATCTTTTTAAAATTGTCGACTCCTAACCTTTCAGATTTTCCTGTTCTGATATTTGTAGTCAAAGCAGAAGTGCAATAGATTTATAAACTCAAAAACTGCTTGCAGAGTTGTTCAATGTTTTTTATTCTTCTTTCCTTGGTCATACATCATTTATTACGTTGGTCAACAACTTTTAAAAAATTAAACTGTATTTAATCATGTTTTTTTCAAGATGCCTTTCTACTATGCCTCTTTTCGGAATGTCTCTTTACTATCTGTTTGTAGGGGTTCAAGGAAAAATATAGAATCAATACAGCTCCAGGCAGTAATTTTCAACTGCAATGTGTTTTATTCAGCAGTGCCTGCACTGCTGAATAAAACACATTGCAGTTGAAAATTACTGCCTGGAGCTGTATTGATTCTATATTTTTCCTTGAATTATGCACATGGGGTGTAACACAGACACCTACTGAATCTTACAGCTATAAAGTGAAGAAATTGGAGGCTGAATCATACCTATTCTATTGACTGTTTGTAGGGGTTACTAACCCCAGCAACAAAAAATGGATTCTCTGTGAGGCTACATTTTGTTATTGTTATTGCTTATGCTTCGGTAGAGACCATCTTCTATTCATCATCAGTTTTGAATTCTAAATAGCAGCCTGGTGCTAGGGTATGTCGGACCCTTGCAATCAGAAATGCCAAACAAGAGAAAATAATTAACAACACAAAAATAAAAAATAAAGACCATCAGCAGTACATTAGTGCTCTCCAACTGGCGACCCCAACCCTTGTGTGGCCCCCCAAATGAAAGTCTGCCTGCTGCGACTGCTTATCTTGTGTAAGTTTTAACAGGTATCACTACTGAGATTAAATGACCCCTGCATTGTTGATACCTCAAATGCAGGCTATAATTCACCTGCATTGGTGAAAGTGCTCACATTGTTCACCTGTTCACACCTGGAGGGGCCTGATAAATTTCCCTGTATCATTTTGTATTCTGCCTTCCGATGCTCCTTGTGTGCCATACTCTGCCTGCTATATGCTCCCTGTGTGCCATACTCTGCCTTTCCTATGCTCCCTGTGTGTGCCATACTCTGCCTGCCCTATGCTCCATGTGTGTGCCATACTCTGCCTGCCCTATTCTATCTGTGAGCCTGGTAAAGTTAGTGCTAGGGGTTTGTTAGCATTTGGAAATTCTTGTTAGGGGCCCGTAAGGTGTTTAATTATGTGCTGTAGTTGCTATGTTATCAACAGGAGAGGAGGAGGAGGCATATGGGGTATGTTTTAATATGGCTTACATTTTTCACATGTGAGTGATGTGTAATATCCCTGCAGTGAGCACCAACCATTTGGCTTAATGTGGAAATAATCTTAAAAGTTCTTGTGGTTTAAAGTGGGTGTGGTTTAAAAGGGGAGTGGCCCTCCACCACGGAGACCAGAAAAATTCCAGCCCTCAGTTTATTAATATCATCAGATTAATTATATCTTAGTTTGGATCAAATACAAGGCACTGTTTTATTATCATATAGAAAAAGGAAATCTTTTTTAAAATGTGGATTATTTGGATAGAATGGAGTCTATGGGAGACAACCTTTCTGTAATTTAGAACTTTGAAATAATGGGTTTCCAGATTAAAGGATCCCTTACCTGTACCTCTAAACCAGTGGAGTAACTAGATGTTACTGAGCCCCACAGCAAATTAATTTTAGGGCCCCCAACATGTTTTTTACCAATATATGTTGAAATCATTATTTCATTTTGGCCTAATGGGGCCCCCTATACCTTCTTGCCGAGTGCAGCAGCAGGGTCTGCTTCCTCTGTAGTTTTGCCCCTGCTCTCTACTATTTGTAGCATGCCCTTTCATGAACTGTAAACATGACATATTTAATTGAATTTAGAAATAATACCAATAGACAGAATGACGAAAATATTCCATGCTGCTAAATTGTAGCACTAAAATTATTGTATACAGGCCCTTTACAAGGGTATTTTCTGTTTTCTACTGATATGAACATCTTTTATTCTGTCAAGGCTTTTTTGCCATTTTTCATGAAAGGATGCTGGAAAGCACAGGGGAAATAACAGAACAGGAACTGTAGAAAGACTTCTCAAGTACTGGAACAGTAGGGAGTTAATCTGTTTGAACTTTAGGGAGAGAGACTCCATAGGACATCACTGTATTTTTTAACCGCAAATGATAGTGTAACTATAGCACACACTAAAATTTAAGGAGCCAAAATGTACAGATACTTTATGGTCTTTTATATCTCCATAATACAAATATAGGATATATTATATTGAATGATTGAGACCTGAGGTTTTCTAGATAAGGGATCTTTTCACAATTTGCATCAAGATACTTTAAGGGCCTGAATTGAGATTGAGCGTTTTGGCTCACATGAGAAAAGCTCAAGCTATCTTAAATCAGGCCTTAAATCTACTAAAAAAATATTTAAACATTAGAGCAATATTGATTTACGCAGCTTACTTAGGATCAAGTACAAGGTACTGTTTTATTATTACAGAGAAAAACAAAATCATTTGTAAACAGTCAACCCAAAACAATGTTTTTGCCTAATAAAAGAAAACATAATTCTAAGCAACTTTGCATTATACATTAATTACCAATGTTCTATGGTTTTAAAGTTATTTGTATAAGTATTGTTATTAAAAGCAGTGTTTGCCTGCCCCTTTCTATTCTATTCTCCTATTGCCCTGATGGCTTAAAAACAACTAAGATTGGGAGATGGGCTTCCTGTAATAACTGGAATAACTAATATACTGTACCTGACAGTGTTTAAACATTGTCTTCTGCTGCCATTCTCTTCCTCAATTCTGCAGCAGCTCAGTGAACCTTATAGGAGATGGACAAAGATATTAACAGGACAGGAACATCATTTTTGCAGAACATATTTTAGATACCTAAATGTTTTTCCTATACATGAAATGCAAGCAGAGCAGAAAAAGTAATCTTCCCAACACTTTCCTATGCCTCTGAAGTGTGGTGAAATATGGTATTGTTTTACACATGCTTGACAATCATACTGTATAATAATAAATATATAATACACAAGAGCCATGAATATCCTGTAAATTATATCTTTGTAAATTGTGCTTAGTAATGTTATCAGTTATAATCGATGCTCAGTGATGTCACATGACTCATGTACATGTACATACATGTAGTATAATACAAATTAGACCCTCATTTGTAAAATATGGGCATTAGACCTTACATCGGAGTTCTGTGCAATTTATGCCCATGGAAATTTGGTGACTGATAATAACCATATATTATATGGGACCATTCTTTGGTATAGTTATATTAAAGGAAAGAAAAACACATATTAACCACACAAAACACAGCACTAGAAGCCCCTTATAAGGCCTGGGGTTTCTATCAGAAGATTATATTCAACATGGGTCATAGGTCATAGGTCTAAAGAATATAAAAAAAAAAGAAAAATAATTTAGGGCTTATTTATCAGTTTTACCACTTTCACTATACACAACTCAGAAAATACCTTCCAAACTGAACCCCATTCACTGGCTTGTGCTGTGTTCATTTGCATGCATAATACTGTTCTATGCTTAATAAATCTGCAAGGTGCAAATTATATACAAAATATACATTAGACTGCTCTAAATAGTCAAACACATTCTGATGATCAAATAAGTAAAGGTTCTGGCAGTCAAGAAAGAGTAAGTAATTTATTAAATATTTGGCACTGCTGGAACTACCACTGGACCCAGTCCCATATTTAAACACTCAATTTTTAAGTCTTTGCAGGAGCAAACAAGCGTCCACAAAATGTTTTTATTTTGTTTTTTTGACAAAACAGATGGAGTTAACAACTTGAACTCATTTTAATCATTAATTTGATGTTATTAATGACATCAAAATGTCGTAATAACACCAAACAGCTTACCCTAATTTCAATTTGGTGTAAGCTGTATTCTGCATTTTTATGGAAACATTTCCTATTCCAATTCTGAAACAACAATATAACTCCAGAGTGTACAACATTGCTGTATTTACAAAATGGATTAAGGCTTTTGTCAATTTGGTGTTCTTTTAACTACCTTTTTTTCAAGAAATTCTCTCTCATGGTAAGTTAAAATTGCTAATAGAAATCAGTGTATAGTTACTGCCATACATTTTAAAAAAATATAGCCCAGAAAGATAGATATTCCAGTTATGTTAAAGCCGGCTGTTCATATAATATTCCATAAAGTTACATTTATATGAAACCGGTGTCATTTGGAAAGATTTTATAGTAGTTTAAAAAAATTGGGTTATTAACAGGCAGTCAAAACTTGTAATACAGTGATTGCCACAAGAGTTATTGAAAAATAATAATCATGGAAATGTATCAGAATAACATAAGCCATGAATCAAACCAGTTGATTTATTATGCATGCTATATCTGAACAGAGGGAGGGCATGGGCCCCTGAAATGCATGTACATCACTTTGGTGCATATAATACAAATAGAAAGCTGTAGAAGTTTTACTGTGCAGGTATAGTAATAAAGCAAGAATGACCTAACCTAGATGAATTTGACTTACCATGTAAGATTACCAAAAAATACCCTTTGAAAACAGGCATATATTAAATCCATACCCTGCCTTGCTAATTAACAATAAATTAGATGAAGTTGCAGACTGAATTGATTTCTGTGCAGCCATGCAGAATGCATCTAAATTAATTGTTAATTATCCATTCAGTCTGTCCTTTGAGGTGACAATGAAGAAAGTTTGGGGATTTTTTTTTAACTCCATTAGGCCTAATGGATTAAATAAAAAGCAGGACTAAATCATTTTTTTGAGAATGAGAATTGCCGGCAGGATGGCATATGTAGTGCTTAGTTTTCTTAAGCCGGCCGAAGTTTCCTCATATTCCTACTTATGCCATCCTGCCGGCAATTCACATTCTTGCCGGTGGGAAGGCATTGCCGGCAGATTAGTCACCAAAAGAAGAGGAGATTTGTCCCTGGGTGACTAATCTCTCCCGAATATTACCGTGTACCACCAACCAGAGATTAGTCACCCCGGCGACAAAACTCCTCTTCTTCAACAATCTCCCCGAACTGAAAAATGAAAAATCACCAGCGGGTGGAACACGCAGTGATTAGTTTTCTGAAGTCGCCCGAAGTTTCCTCGTGAGACAACTTCGGGTGACTTCAGAAAACGAATCTCCGGGAGTGTCATCCCGCTGGCAATTTTTCATTACAGCCGGTGGGAAGGTAGGGGAAGGCATTTCAGGAAGATTGTCGCCCCCGAAGAAGAGGCAATTTGTCGCTGGTGTGACTAATCTCCCCGAATCTGCCCATGTGCCCTTACCCTAAAGTGTACCACAGTAAATCGGATTTAAAAGGGATCTGCTTCGAAGGAAGATAAAGGGGAATAAATACAGTTTCAAAAGCATAAGGATAAATGAAAGGGGATAAGAACAGAATAGAAGCCGTTGTCACACATCAGAGATTTTGTTGCAGTTTTGGAGGTCAAATTTTAGTGGTATTAGAGCTTTTTGAAACCACAGATGCATTCTATTTCTCTTAAAAGATCTGAATATAAAAAGTACAAATGGAAAAAAGTCTGAACTGTGTGTTAAAAATACAAATATCTATAAAACCTAAAACAGTCCATTTTTTATGGACAATTACAAGTGAAATCAGTGCAGCTCCCATTAACTTCCACGAGACCTTGAATGCTATTACTTTGTGATGTTTTGTATTACAGTTTTTTGTGGTTTGTAATAAGCCTCAAAATTTTAGAGTTTTAGAGAAATAAAAGAAGAGAAGAATTACAATTACGGGAAGGCCGTTTCCCAAAGACTCCATTTTATACAAATAATCCAAACTTTTAAAAATGATCACCTTTTTCTCTGTAATAATAAAACAGTACCTTATACTTGATCCAAACTACACCGACCCAGGGTTCTGTTAACCAGTACCACAAAGTGATCCTCTTCCTGCTTCTTCACTCTTCAAATTTCCCAGGGCAAATGCATGCACAGTCAAACTAAATAGCCGGCTTTTTGGGGTTTTTTTTTCCTGTTTCCTGCTTTTCACTCTACTGCACATGCGCAGCTAGCTGAACGAAGAACCAGGATGAGGATCACTCCGTGGTGCTCATTGGAAGAACCCTGGCCCGGTGCAGTTTTTCTACTGATAGAAGCACTGGCCCGGAGTGTCACGTAAGTAAATACAATCAAATTACTTTCCTTCTCCTTTAAGTTATGGAGACGGAAAGATCCCTTATATTTAGCATTTTGAATAATAGGTCACATACCTATACATTGTTAACTAATTTACACTATGGCAGGGTGCTCCTCCTGTTTCTTTATGTGCTGTATGTTTTGGTGGAATAAACAATGCAAAATGTAGAACTGAACAATATTTACATTTTATACTTTCTCCGTGCCTCTTTAGATTTTGAAAGGAGGAAAAAGTATTTATTCATATTCTCCCAACCATTTAAATGGCCTTTACAAAGTTTTAATAGCATGTGCCTGAGAAACTGTCTGGGTATGAGACTGAGCACTAATTAGTGTCAGACTGGGGGGCCCAGGACTCACTGGGGCTAATGTCTCAGGGCCTCCCCAAGTCCTGACCCTTCTGCAAATCCCCCTCCGGCCCTGGCCGCAGCAACCTTCAGAACGCCAATCCCTCCCCCGTAGGGATGTAGCGAACGTCGGAAAAAAAGTTCGCGAACTTGCGCAAAAATGCGAGCGGTTCGCGAACGGTTCGCGAACCCCATAGACTTCAATGGGAACTTTAACATCTAAAAAAGACATTTCTGGCCAGAAAAATGATTTTAAAGTTGTTTAAAGGGTGCAACGACCTGGACAGTGGCATGCCAGAGGGGGATCAAGGGCAAAAATGTATCTGAAAAATCTGCCTGTGTGTGCTTGGAAGAGATAGTGTAGGGGGAGAGCTGTTAGTGATTTCAGGGACAGATGATAGTAAGTTTGCTGGCTAGTAATCTGCTTGATACTGCTCTGTATTGGAGGGACAGAAGTCTGCAGGGATTTGAGGGACATTTTAGCTTAGGTAGCTTTGCTGGCTAGTAATCTACTGTTCTCTTTAAACAACTGCCATACGTTGACCTTGTAGGCATTGTTTGCCCAGTTTTTTTGGACGCAGCCACTGAAGCACAGTTGCCAGAAAAAATATGCCATATAAATGCTGAAAATAGTCATTTTTGCCATACGTTGACCTTGTAGGCATTGTTTGCCCAGTTTTTTTGGTCGCAGCCACTGAAGCACAGTTGCCAGAAAAAATATGCCATATAAATGCTGAAAATAGTCATTTTTTGCCATATACGTTGAGTCAACGTATGGCAAAAAATGACTATTTTCAGCATTTATATGGCATATTTTTTCTGGCCTCTGTGCTTCAGTGGCTGCGGCCAAAAAAACTGGGCAAACAATGCCTACAAGGTCAACGACTGGCTAGTAATCTACTGTTCTCTTTAAACAACTGCCATACGTTGACCTTGTAGGCATTGTTTGCCCAGTTTTTTTGGACGCAGCCACTGAAGCACAGTTGCCAGAAAAAATATGCCATATAAATGCTGAAAATAGTCATTTTTTTGGTCGCAGCCACTGAAGCACAGTTGCCAGAAAAATTATGCCATATAAATGCAGAAAATATGCATTTTTTTGGTCGCAGCCACTGAAGCACAGTTGACAGAAAAATTATGCCATATAAATGCTGAAAATATAAATTTTTTTGGTTGCAGCCACTGAAGCACAGAGGCCAGAAAAATTATGCCATATAAATGCAGAAAATATGCATTTTTTTGGTTGCAGCCACTGAAGCACAGAGGCCAGAAAAATTATGCCATATAAATGCAGAAAATATGCATTTTTTTGGTTGCAGCCACTGAAGCACAGAGGCCAGAAAAATTATGCCATATAAATGCAGAAAATATGCATTTTTTTGGTCGCAGCCACTGAAGCACAGTTGACAGAAAAATTATGCCATATAAATGCTGAAAATATAAATTTTTTTGGTTGCAGCCACTGAAGCACAGAGGCCAGAAAAATTATGCCATATAAATGCAGAAAATATGCATTTTTTTGGTTGCAGCCACTGAAGCACAGAGGCCAGAAAAATTATGCCATATAAATGCAGAAAATATGCATTTTTTTGGTTGCAGCCACTGAAGCACAGAGGTCAGAAAAATAATGCCATATAAATGCAGAAAATATGCATTTTTTTGGACGCAGCCACTGAAGCACAGTTGCCAGAAAAAATATGCCATATAAATGCTGAAAATAGTCATTTTTCGCCATACGTTGACCTTGTAGACATTGTTTGCCCAGTTTTTTTGGTTGCAGCCACTGAAGCACAGAGGCCAGAAAAAATTAAACCAGTAGGGTTTGCACCCTAGTTTGTAACGGTGGCGGAGGGAGGAGGACGCTAAAGGACAGCTGTGTGTGGAGTCATGAGGCTTGAAGAGAAGGACAGCTGCATAGAAGTCAGAACAAGTCTTCCGGCGTGCAGTAACCCTCCGAGATCCACCCCTCATTCATTTTAATAAAGGTCAGGTAATCGACACTTTTGTGACCTAGGCGAGTTCTCTTCTCAGTTACAATCCCTCCTGCTGCACTGAAGGTCCTTTCTGAGAGCACACTTGAGGCTGGGCAAGACAAGAGGTTCATGGCAAATTGTGACAGCTCTGGCCACAGATCAAGCCTGCGCACCCAGTAGTCCAGGGGTTCATCGCTCCTCAGAGTGTCGATATCTGCAGTTAATGCCAGGTAGTCCGCTACCTGCCGGTCGAGGCGTTCTTTGAGGGTGGATCCAGAAGGGTTGTGGCGCTGCCTTGGACAGAAAAACATTTGCATGTCTGACGTTACAGACTGGCCAAAGGGCCTCTCCCTGCGTTGCAGCAGGTGCCTGGGTTCGTTCTGGTGATTCCGACCAGAAATCGTGCGCTTCCAGCTCCTCGTCACGCTGGTCTACAGCCTCATCTGTCACTCGTCGCACGGCACGCTCCAGGAAGAAAGCGAAGGGTATTAGGTCGCTGATGGTGCCTTCGGTGCGACTGACCATATTTGTCACCTCTTCAAAAGGTCGCATGAGCCTGCAGGCATCGCGCATAAGCACCCAGTAACGGGGGAAAAAAATCCCCAGCTCTGCAGATCCAGTCCTACCACCCAGTTCAAAAAGGTACTCGTTGACGGCCCTTTGTTGTGGCAGCAGACGTTCCAACATAAGGAGCGTTGAATTCCAGCGAGTCTGGCTGTCAGAAATCAAACGCCTGACTGGCATGTTGTAGCGCTGCTGAATGTCAGCAAGGCGTGCCATGGCTGTGTAGGAACGTCTGAAATGGGCCGACACCTTTCTGGACTGGGTGAGAACGTCCTGGAATCCTGGGTACTTGGAGACAAAACGTTGGACTATTAAATTTAACACATGTGCCATGCAGGGCACATGTGTTAAATTGCCCAGTCTCAACGCTGCCAACAGATTGCTTCCATTGTCACACACCACTTTTCCGATCTGCAGTTGGTGTGGGGTCAGCCACCGATCGGCCTGTGACTGCAGAGATGACAGGAGTACAGATCCGGTATGGTTTTTGCTTTCCAGGCACGTCATCCCCAAGACAGCGTGACAACGGCGTACCTGGCACGTCGAATAGCCTAGGGGGAGCTGGGGGTGCACAGGTGTGGAGGAGGAGAAGGAGGACCCAGCAGCAGAGTAAGAAGAAGAAGAGGAAGAAGACGAGGTAGAGAGCGATGGAGGAGTAGAGGTGGTGGCAGAACCGCGTGCAATCCGTGGCGGTGACACCAACTCCACTGTTGTTGTTGTTGAGCTACCCATTCCCTGCTTCCCAGCCATTACCAAGTTCACCCAGTGGGCAGTGTAGGTGACATACCTGCCCTGACCATGCTTGGAGGACCATGCGTCAGTAGTCATATGGACCTTTGGCCCAACACTAAGTGACAGAGATGCGGTAACTTGGCTCTGCACATGTTGGTACAGGTGTGGTATTCCCTTTTTAGAAAAAAAATTGCGGCTGGGTACCTTCCACTGCGGTGTCCCAATTGCTACAAATTTGCGGAAGGCCTCAGAGTCCACCAGCTGGTATGGTAAAAGCTGGCGGGCTAAGAGTGCAGACAAGCCAGCTGTCAGACGCCGGGCAAGGGGGTGACAGTCAGACATTGGCTTCTTACGCTCAAACATGGCCTTCACAGAAACTTGGCTGGTGGCAGATGACTGGGAATGGGAACAGGTGGTCAAGGTGGAAGGCGGAGTGGAGGGTGGTTCAGACGGGTCAAGGAGAGCAGAGGTAGAGCAGTAAGATGCTGGACCAGAAGGAGTGTGGCTTTTAGTTTGCCTGTTGCCTTTGAGGTGTTGCTCCCAAAGTGCTTTGTGCTTGCCGCTCATGTGCCTTCGCATAGAAGTTGTACCTATGTGGCTGTTGGGCTTACCAAGGCTCAGTTTCTGACTGCACTCATTGCAAATTACAATGCTTTTGTCAGAGGCACACACATTAAAAAAATCCCACACTGCTGACTTTTTGGAAGTGTGCGATCTGGCGGTAACAGTAGAAGTTGGCAGCATTGGCGGCAATGGCGGGTGCGTTGGCCGGCTGAACACAGGTGCCGATACATGTTGTTGCCCTACTGATCCCTGCGGGCTGTCCTCCCTGCTTCTTCTAAGTCTTATTCTCCTACTGCCTCTCTGACTCTCCGTCTCTCCATCTGAACTACCCTCCTCTTGCTCTCTTCTACTAGGCACCCACAAAACATCAATCTCCTCATCATCATTCTCCTCAGATGCATCAATTTCTTCTGACACATCACAGAAGGAAGCAGCAGCGGGGACCTCCTCCTCATCACTCATCATTATGTCCATCTCTGTCGTGTTCTCTGCCAGAATTAAATCTGGTGTAACGTCCTCATCTCCTTCATCTTCTTCTGGCAATAATGGTTGCGCATTACTCAGTTCAAGAAACTCATGGGAAAATAACTCCTCTGACTCCAGTGAAGAAGGGGCACCGGTGGTGGAGGAAGTGTTACGTGGGGTGGCCATAGCAGTGGAGGATGAGGAGGATGTTGTGGTAAAGTTAGAAACGGTAGAGGATGGGGTGTGCTGTGTAAGCCAGTCAACTACCTCTTCAGCATTTTGGGAGTTCAGGGTCATTGGCTTTTTAAAACTGGGCAATTTGCTAGGGCCACAGGATTGCATAGCAGCACGGCCCCTAGCACGGCCTCTGCGTGGCGGCCTGCCTTTGCCTGGCATTATTTTTAAAAAAACAACAACAACAAAAACTCAGTTGGTTTTTCTGGAAACGATAATACACACAGCTAGATGGCAGTTTGAAGAAAACAGTGTGCAAATAATGCCTACAAGATCAACGTATACACTACTACAGCGGTGGATACGGATTACGTAAAATATATGAATGCTGCTTGAAAAAAAGTAACTCAAGTGGTTTTTCTAGAGACGATAATATTATCAATATTTAGACAAAATGTGAACAAGCTCACACAGCTAGATGGCGGTTTGAAGAAAACACTGTGCAAATAATGCCTACAAGGTCAACGTATACACAGCGGTGGATACGGATTACGTAAAATATATGAATGCTGCTTGAAAAAAAGTAACTCAAGTGGTTTTTCTAGAGACGATAATATTATCAATATTTAGACAAAATGTGAACAAGCTCACACAGCTAGATGGCGGTTTGAAGAAAACACTGTGCAAATAATGCCTACAAGGTCAACGTATACACAGCGGTGGATATGGATTACGTAAAATATATGAATGCTGCTTGAAAAAAAGTAACTCAAGTGGTTTTTCTAGAGACGTTAATATTATCAATATTTAGACAAAATGTGAACAAGCTCACACAGCTAGATGGCGGTTTGAAGAAAACACTGTGCAAATAATGCCTACAAGGTCAACGTATACACAGCGGTGGATACGGATTACGTAAAATATATGAATGCTGCTTGAAAAAAAGTAACTCAAGTGGTTTTTCTAGAGACGATAATATTATCAATATTTAGACAAAATGTGAACAAGCTCACACAGCTAGATGGCGGTTTGAAGAAAACACTGTGCAAATAATGCCTACAAGGTCAACGTATACACAGCGGTGGATACGGATTACGTAAAATATATGAATGCTGCTTGAAAAAAAGTAACTCAAGTGGTTTTTCTAGAGACGATAATATTATCAATATTTAGACAAAATGTGAACAAGCTCACACAGCTAGATGGCGGTTTGAAGAAAACACTGTGCAAATACTGCCCACAAGATCAACGTATACACTACTACAGCGGTGGATACGGATCTCGTAAAATTTATTATGGCTGCTTGAAAAAAGTCACTCCGGTGTTTTTTCTGGAGACGGTAATATTATGGATATTTAGACAGAATGTGAACAAGGTCACACAGCTAGATGGCAGTTGGTTGAATAACACACTGGGCAAAAAATGCCTACAGGGCAAATAATGCCTAAAAGGTCAACTTATACACTACTACAGCGATGGATACGGATTACGTAAAATATATTATGGCTGCTTGAAAAAAGTCACTCCGGTGTTTTTTCTGGAGACGGTAATATTATGGATATTTAGACAGAATGTGAACAAGGTCACACAGCTAGATGGCAGTTGGTTGAATAACACACTGGGCAAAAAATGCCTACAGGGCAAATAATGCCTAAAAGGTCAACTTATACACTACTACAGCGGTAGTAAAATAAAAAAAAGTAAAATAAAAAAAAAATGAATATTAAAAAAAAAAAATTAAAGTTGGTGCTGCTGAACTACTAGGAGCAGCAGATTAGCACACCAGTCCCACTCCCCAACACTGCTAGACTAATAGCACTGGGCTCTTATAGTAGTAGTAGTAGTAGTAGTAGTAAAACAACAAAAAAATAAATAAAAGCAGTCCTTACAAGGACTACTGTTATTGCAGCAGTCAGCAGATGAGATCAGAAGCAGGACAGCTGCCCACTGCAGCTACATACAGAGCACTGCAGTAGAAGGTAGATTACTAGCCAGCAAAGCTACCTAAGCTTAAATGTCCCTCAAACCCCTGCAGACTTCTGTCCCTCCAATAACAGAGCAGTATCAAAACGATTACTAGCCAGCAAACTTTCAACTGTCCCTGAAATCACTAACAGGCAGCAGCTCTCTCCCTACACTATCTCTTCAGCACACACAGGCAGAGTGAAAAAACGCTGCAGGGCTTCGGTTTTTATAGGGAAGGGGAGTGGTCCAGGGGAGAGCTTCCTGATTGGCTGCCATGTACCTGCTGGTCTGGGGTGAGAGGGCAAAAAAAAGCGCCAACAATGGCGAACCCAAAATGGCGAACGTCGCGCGACGTTCGCGAACTTCCGGCGAGCGCGAACACCCGATGTTCGCGCGAACAAGTTCGCCGGCAAACAGTTCGCGCCATCTCTACATATAAATGCTGAAAATATAAATTTTTTTGGTTGCAGCCACTGAAGCACAGAGGCCAGAAAAATTATGCCATATAAATGCAGAAAATATGCATTTTTTTGGACGCAGCCACTGAAGCACAGAGGCCAGAAAAATTATGCCATATAAATGCAGAAAATATGCATTTTTTTGGACGCAGCCACTGAAGCACAGTTGCCAGAAAAAATATGCCATATAAATGCTGAAAATAGTCATTTTTTGCCATACGTTGACCTTGTAGACATTGTTTGCCCAGTTTTTTTGGTTGCAGCCACTGAAGCACAGTTGCCAGAAAAAATATGCCATATAAATGCTGAAAATATAAATTTTTTTGGTTGCAGCCACTGAAGCACAGAGGCCAGAAAAATTATGCCATATAAATGCAGAAAATATGCATTTTTTTGGACGCAGCCACTGAAGCACAGAGGCCAGAAAAATTATGCCATATAAATGCAGAAAATATGCATTTTTTTGGTTGCAGCCACTGAAGCACAGTTGCCAGAAAAAATATGCCATATAAATGCTGAAAATAGTCATTTTTTGCCATACGTTGACCTTGTAGACATTGTTTGCCCAGTTTTTTTGGTTGCAGCCACTGAAGCACAGAGGCCAGAAAAAATTAAACCAGTAGGGTTTGCACCCTAGTTTGTAACGGTGGCGGAGGGAGGAGGACGCTAAAGGACAGCTGTGTGTGGAGTCATGAGGCTTGAAGAGAAGGACAGCTGCATAGAAGTCAGAACAAGTCTTCCGGCGTGCAGTAACCCTCCGAGATCCACCCCTCATTCATTTTAATAAAGGTCAGGTAATCGACACTTTTGTGACCTAGGCGAGTTCTCTTCTCAGTTACAATCCCTCCTGCTGCACTGAAGGTCCTTTCTGAGAGCACACTTGAGGCTGGGCAAGACAAGAGGTTCATGGCAAATTGTGACAGCTCTGGCCACAGATCAAGCCTGCGCACCCAGTAGTCCAGGGGTTCATCGCTCCTCAGAGTGTCGATATCTGCAGTTAATGCCAGGTAGTCCGCTACCTGCCGGTCGAGGCGTTCTTTGAGGGTGGATCCAGAAGGGTTGTGGCGCTGCCTTGGACAGAAAAACATTTGCATGTCTGACGTTACAGACTGGCCAAAGGGCTTTGTCCTTGCAGGTGTGCTCGTGGCAGGATTACTGGCACCTCTGCCCCTGGAATGTTGATGAGTTCCTGAAGTGACATCACCCTTAAAAGCATTGTACAACATGTTTTGCAGGCTGGTTTGTAAATGCCGCATCTTTTCGGACTTGTGGTATGTTGGTAACATTTCTGACACTTTATGCTTGTACCGAGGGTCTAGTAGCGTTGCGACCCAGTACAGGTCCTTCTCCTTAAGCCTCTTGATACGGGGGTCCTTCAACAGGCATGACAGCATGAAAGACCCCATTCTCACAAGGTTGGATGCAGAGCTATCCATCTCCGCTTCCTCATTATCAAGGACTGCATCATCCACGGTCTCCTCCCCCCAGCCACGTACAAGACCAGGGGTCCCCAAAAGGTCACCACTAGCCCCCTGGGAAGCCTGCTCCTGTTGGTCCTCCTCCTCCTCCTCCACAAAGCCACCTTCCTCCTCTGACTCCACTTCTGGCACCTCTCCCTGCGTTGCAGCAGGTGCCTGGGTTCGTTCTGGTGATTCCGACCAGAAATCGTGCGCTTCCAGCTCCTCGTCATGCTGGTCTACAGCCTCATCTGTCACTCGTCGCACGGCACGCTCCAGGAAGAAAGCGAAGGGTATTAGGTCGCTGATGGTGCCTTCGGTGCGACTGACCATATTTGTCACCTCTTCAAAAGGTCGCATGAGCCTGCAGGCATCGCGCATAAGCACCCAGTAACGGGGGAAAAAAATCCCCAGCTCTGCAGATCCAGTCCTACCACCCAGTTCAAAAAGGTACTCGTTGACGGCCCTTTGTTGTTGCAGCAGACGTTCCAACATAAGGAGCGTTGAATTCCAGCGAGTCTGGCTGTCAGAAATCAAACGCCTGACTGGCATGTTGTAGCGCTGCTGAATGTCAGCAAGGCGTGCCATGGCTGTGTAGGAACGTCTGAAATGGGCCGACACCTTTCTGGACTGGGTGAGAATGTCCTGGAATCCTGGGTACTTGGAGACAAAACGTTGGACTATTAAATTTAACACATGTGCCATGCAGGGCACATGTGTTAAATTGCCCAGTCTCAACGCTGCCAACAGATTGCTTCCATTGTCACACACCACTTTTCCGATCTGCAGTTGGTGTGGGGTCAGCCACCGATCGGCCTGTGACTGCAGAGATGACAGGAGTACAGATCCGGTATGGTTTTTGCTTTCCAGGCACGTCATCCCCAAGACAGCGTGACAACGGCGTACCTGGCACGTCGAATAGCCTAGGGGGAGCTGGGGGTGCACAGGTGTGGAGGAGGAGAAGGAGGACCCAGCAGCAGAGTAAGAAGAAGAAGAGGAAGAAGACGAGGTAGAGAGCGATGGAGGAGTAGAGGTGGTGGCAGAACCGCGTGCAATCCGTGGCGGTGACACCAACTCCACTGTTGTTGTTGAGCTACCCATTCCCTGCTTCCCAGCCATTACCAAGTTCACCCAGTGGGCAGTGTAGGTGACATACCTGCCCTGACCATGCTTGGAGGACCATGCGTCAGTAGTCATATGGACCTTTGGCCCAACACTAAGTGACAGAGATGCGGTAACTTGGCTCTGCACATGTTGGTACAGGTGTGGTATTCCCTTTTTAGAAAAAAAATTGCGGCTGGGTACCTTCCACTGCGGTGTCCCAATTGCTACAAATTTGCGGAAGGCCTCAGAGTCCACCAGCTGGTATGGTAAAAGCTGGCGGGCTAAGAGTGCAGACAAGCCAGCTGTCAGACGCCGGGCAAGGGGGTGACAGTCAGACATTGGCTTCTTACGCTCAAACATGGCCTTCACAGAAACTTGGCTGGTGGCAGATGACTGGGAATGGGAACAGGTGGTCAAGGTGGAAGGCGGAGTGGAGGGTGGTTCAGACGGGTCAAGGAGAGCAGAGGTAGAGCAGTAAGATGCTGGACCAGAAGGAGTGTGGCTTTTAGTTTGCCTGTTGCCTTTGAGGTGTTGCTCCCAAAGTGCTTTGTGCTTGCCGCTCATGTGCCTTCGCATAGAAGTTGTACCTATGTGGCTGTTGGGCTTACCAAGGCTCAGTTTCTGACTGCACTCATTGCAAATTACAATGCTTTTGTCAGAGGCATACACATTAAAAAAATCCCACACTGCTGACTTTTTGGAAGTGTGCGATCTGGCGGTAACAGTAGAAGTTGGCGGCATTGGCGGCAATGGCGGGTGCGTTGGCCGGCTGAACACAGGTGCCGATACATGTTGTTGCCCTACTGATCCCTGCGGGCTGTCCTCCCTGCTTCTTCTAAGTCTTATTCTCCTACTGCCTCTCTGACTCTCCGTCTCTCCATCTGAACTACCCTCCTCTTGCTCTCTTCTACTAGGCACCCACAAAACATCAATCTCCTCATCATCATTCTCCTCAGATGCATCAATTTCTTCTGACACATCACAGAAGGAAGCAGCAGCTTCTCATCACTCATTATGTCCATCTCTGTCGTGTTCTCTGCCAGAATTAAATCTGGTGTAACGTCCTCATCTCCTTCATCTTCTTCTGGCAATAATGGTTGCGCATTACTCAGTTCAAGAAACTCATGGGAAAATAACTCCTCTGACTCCAGTGAAGAAGGGGCACCGGTGGTGGAGGAAGTGTTACGTGGGGTGGCCATAGCAGTGGAGGATGAGGAGGATGTTGTGGTAAAGTTAGAAACGGTAGAGGATGGGGTGTGCTGTGTAAGCCAGTCAACTACCTCTTCAGCATTTTGGGAGTTCAGGGTCATTGGCTTTTTAAAAATGGGCAATTTGCTAGGGCCACAGGATTGCATAGCAGCACGGCCCCTAGCACGGCCTCTGCGTGGCGGCCTGCCTTTGCCTGGCATTATTTTTAAAAAAACAACAACAACAAAAACTCAGTTGGTTTTTCTGGAAACGATAATACACACAGCTAGATGGCAGTTTGAAGAAAACAGTGTGCAAATAATGCCTACAAGATCAACGTATACACTACTACAGTGGTGGATACGGATTACGTAAAATATATGAATGCTGCTTGAAAAAAAGTAACTCAAGTGGTTTTTCTAGAGACGATAATATTATCAATATTTAGACAAAATGTGAACAAGCTCACACAGCTAGATGGCGGTTTGAAGAAAACACTGTGCAAATACTGCCCACAAGATCAACGTATACACTACTACAGCGGTGGATACGGATCTCGTAAAATTTATTATGGCTGCTTGAAAAAAGTCACTCCGGTGTTTTTTCTGGAGACGGTAATATTATGGATATTTAGACAGAATGTGAACAAGGTCACACAGCTAGATGGCAGTTGGTTGAATAACACACTGGGCAAAAAATGCCTACAGGGCAAATAATGCCTAAAAGGTCAACTTATACACTACTACAGCGATGGATACGGATTACGTAAAATATATTATGGCTGCTTGAAAAAAGTCACTCCGGTGGTTTTTCTGGAGACGGTAATATTATGGATATTTAGACAGAATGTGAACAAGGTCACACAGCTAGATGGCAGTTGGTTGAATAACACACTGGGCAAAAAATGCCTACAGGGCAAATAATGCCTAAAAGGTCAACTTATACACTACTACAGCGATGGATACGGATTACGTAAAATATATTATGGCTGCTTGAAAAAAGTCACTCCGGTGTTTTTTCTGGAGACGGTAATATTATGGATATTTAGACAGAATGTGAACAAGGTCACACAGCTAGATGGCAGTTGGTTGAATAACACACTGGGCAAAAAATGCCTACAGGGCAAATAATGCCTAAAAGGTCAACTTATACACTACTACAGCGATGGATACAGATTACGTAAAATATGTTATGGCTGCTTGAAAAAAGTCACTCAGGTGTTTTTTCTGGAGACGGTAATATTATGGATATTTAGACAGAATGTGAACAAGGTCACACAGCTAGATGGCAGTTGGTTGAATAACACACTGGGCAAAAAATGCCTACAGGGCAAATAATGCCTAAAAGGTCAACTTATACACTACTACAGCGATGGATACAGATTACGTAAAATATGTTATGGCTGCTTGAAAAAAGTCACTCCGGTGTTTTTTCTGGAGACGGTAATATTATGGATATTTAGACAGAATGTGAACAAGGTCACACAGCTAGATGGCAGTTGGTTGAATAACACACTGGGCAAAAAATGCCTACAGGGCAAATAATGCCTAAAAGGTCAACTTATACACTACTACAGCGATGGATACAGATTACGTAAAATATGTTATGGCTGCTTGAAAAAAGTCACTCCGGTGTTTTTTCTGGAGACGGTAATATTATGGATATTTAGACAGAATGTGAACAAGGTCACACAGCTAGATGGCAGTTGGTTGAATAACACACTGGGCAAAAAATGCCTACAGGGCAAATAATGCCTAAAAGGTCAACTTATACACTACTACAGCGGTAGTAAAATAAAAAAAAGTAAAATAAAAAAAAATGAATATTAAAAAAAAAAAAATTAAAGTTGGTGCTGCTGAACTACTAGGAGCAGCAGATTAGCACACCAGTCCCACTCCCCAACACTGCTAGACTAATAGCACTGGGCTCTTATAGTAGTAGTAGTAGTAGTAGTAGTAAAACAACAAAAAAATAAATAAAAGCAGTCCTTACAAGGACTACTGTTATTGCAGCAGTCAGCAGATGAGATCAGAAGCAGGACAGCTGCCCACTGCAGCTACATACAGAGCACTGCAGTAGAAGGTAGATTACTAGCCAGCAAAGCTACCTAAGCTTAAATGTCCCTCAAACCCCTGCAGACTTCTGTCCCTCCAATAACAGAGCAGTATCAAAACGATTACTAGCCAGCAAACTTTCAACTGTCCCTGAAATCACTAACAGGCAGCAGCTCTCTCCCTACACTATCTCTTCAGCACACACAGGCAGAGTGAAAAAACGCTGCAGGGCTTCGGTTTTTATAGGGAAGGGGAGTGGTCCAGGGGAGAGCTTCCTGATTGGCTGCCATGTACCTGCTGGTCTGGGGTGAGAGGGCAAAAAAAAGCGCCAACAATGGCGAACCCAAAATGGCGAACGTCGCGCGACGTTCGCGAACTTCCGGCGAGCGCGAACACCCGATGTTCGCGCGAACAAGTTCGCCGGCGAACAGTTCGCGCCATCCCTATTTATTAGACATCTGTTCACTCCAGCCTTTATATATTCCATTTTTGGCTAACTAACTATATTAGAAACATTTTTTATTTTGCACAGCCTATGTATATATCCAGTTTTTCTTTTCACACTGAACTATTCCTTTAAAGTAACACTGGTATCTTTTCCTTGAAAAGGGTATTGCCACTTTTTCCATTTGAGTAAATTCCGACAACATGCACATATCTGTGTGTATGTATCATACTTTAAATTGAAATATTTGTCATAGCTTCCAATTAAAAGGGTTGTTCTTCATTTTTTATTATGTTTTTTAAATTATTTAACTTTTTGTTCAGCAACTCTCCAGTTTGGAATTTTGAAAGTTATCTGGTTGTTAGTGTTCAAATTACCTTAGCACCCAGTAAGTAGTTTGAATAAGGACCTGAATACAAACATAAGTAATAAAAAGTAACAATAACAATAAAATTATAGCCTTCCATAGCAATACTATTTTGGCTGATGGAGTCAGTGACCCCCCATTGGAAAGAATCAGAAGAAAAAGCAAATAATTATTTATTATAAAACCAATTTATACGTTGTTCAGAATTGGTCATTGGGCGAATTTTTCGCCAAAATTTTTTCGAATTTCCCGCAAAATTTGCAAAATTTGCAAAACAGCAAAAAATTTGTGGAAAAATCGTGAAATCGGAGTTTCCCAAAAGAATTGTGAAAATCTGCCATTTTCACGAAAAACACTTGAAAAAATAGTGAATAATAGACACTATCTTTTCTCGGATGCCAGTCGCGGAAAATTCTCCTGCGGCAGGGACCCCTCCTTCTGCGGCTTCGTCGGCTGGTGAGCCCTGCATTCCTCCACCCCCTCGCTATAATGGGGATCCTCAGGCCTGTAGAGGCTTTGTGACCCAATGCCTCATCCAGTTCGAGTTTCAACCCTCGCAGTTCTCCAGCAAGCGGGCTAAGGTGGGTATGTGATTAATAGATGGGAGGGTAAACCACTAGAGTGGGCCAAGGTAAAACTGGGATGACTCATTTAGGGAAGGTTTGCACCTGTTCTCCAAGAGAATTCTCACCAATTTCTTCTGCCACTAAGACTATCGATTGATTCCGGGGCTGCAGGGAATTTCATGGACGCTACCTTTGCCAAATACATGGGCGTTCCCCCGTACGCCCCTACTCTACTCCCTTGTAGGTTACAGCCATTCATGACAGACCGCTTGCCTCTGCGATTATCTCCATGATGATAGGGGAATTACCTGTGCAGGTTGGGACTTTGCATAAAGAGAGATTATCGCTCCTGATTATTAACTGTCCATCCCTTCCAGTGGTGTTCCGTTTGCACAACCCCTCCATTGATTGGTCTTCCAACCAGATCTCCCGTTGGCGTTTATACTGCCAAACCCATTGCTTACCAGTTACTCCCATCCAGCGGGTATCCATTTCCTCTACTGATCTTCAACCCCTGTCGGCAGTCTATGGGAATTTTGCTGATGTATTCTGCAAAAGATCCCCAGAATTCCTTCCCACTCATTGTCCCTATGACTTCCCTATCAATCTCCTCCCTGGCCGCACTAATCCCTTGTCTCCTGCGGAAACCTCCGCTATGAAGGACTATATCCCGCAGAATCTCCAGCGGGGGTTTATTTATACCTCTACCTCTCCGGCTGGGGCTGGCTTCCTTTTCGTGGAAAAGAAGGATGGTGGTCTACGTCCTTGCATTGACTACTGAGGCCTTAAAGGACATGTCATCCCCCACAACAAGAATTTAATCATTAACATGCCTCACTACAGTCTTCACATACCTATTACTCCCGTCCTTGAAAAGAAAAGCGCTGAGCTATTTGGTTGATTGCATCTTCCTGCTTCTTCTTTGCACGATCAGCCTCTCTCTCCCCTCCCTTCGGAAAGAGCCTTAGTGCTTGGCGATATGCACACTTTCTATTAGTTAATCTTGCGCATGCGCATTAAAGAGGACTCGGGCTTCGGGTAAAAAACATCAGCGCATCATCAGTGACCTCTACAACACGCCTCTTCAGGAAGAGCGCAATCCGAAAAAATGGCCACCGGGTAAATGATTGTATAGAGAGACAAATAATGCATCGGTGCAGGGAGGAGGAGGGGATTTTCACAGAGAAAATAATGCAGTTCGGGTTGGGATAAGGTAGGCTACACAGGCATGCCAAAACTGAAAAAAGGCTTGACCTTTCCTTTAATAAAATTATGATTAAAAACCTATACCACTTGCCTCTTATCTCTGAACTTTTCGACCAACTGAAAGGTGCTCAAATCTTCACCAAGTTAGATCTACGCGGGTCGTATAAATGCATCTGCATACGTGAAAGGAAACAAATGGAAGCGGCATTTAACACCCGGAACAGGCATTACGAATATCTTGTACTGCCGTTTGGACTCTTGAATGATGTTTTCTGGGATCGACTGGGGAAATCGGTGGTTGTGTACCTAGACCACATCCTAATCTGCTCCAAAGACTTGGACAGCCATCGTTCTCAAGTGAAGGAGGTACTCTTTCGTTTAAGGAAAAACTGTCTTTACCAAACTGGAGAAGTGCATCTTTGAAGTGTCCAAAATCTCGTTCCTTGGGTATGTCATTTTCCCCCTGAGGGATTCGAGATGGACCCCACCAAGATTTCGGCTATACAGAAGTGGTCTCTTCCCTTAAGTACCAAGGCCATACAGAGATTTATTGGATTTGCAAACTACTTCCGGCAATTCATTAAAGGGTTTTCCTCCCATATTTCCCCTATCTCATCCGCAAGGGAGGTAAACCCAATTCCCTTTTCATTGAAGTTGATGCTTCCGATGTCGGAGCAGGTGCTATTATTTCCCAAAGACATTCTGCTGATGGGCAATTACATCCGTGTGCATACTTTTCCAAGAAATTCTCTCCAGCAGAGCGAAACTATGATGTTGGGAACCGGGAACTTCTGGTAGTGAAGCTTGCGCTAGAGGAATGGGGCCACCTTTTAGAAGGAGCTTCTAACCCAGTCCCCATCTATACCTAACCTAGAATTTCTACAAGCTCTTAAAAGACTGAATCCCCAACAGGTGAGGTGGGCTCTCTTCTTTTCCCGCTTCAACTTTGTATTCAGGCTCCAAGAATCGGAAAGCGAATGCACTACCCCGAAGCTTCACTCCAGTGGATCGTCATTCTGAAGTGCAAGATACAGTCCTTTCTCGGCCAGAATTATTGTTTCCCTGTTTCCTCAGTTTGCTGAGCAAATCCTGTCTGGTCAGTCTTCTGTTCCTCCGGATACTCCTATCGGGATGTCGTTTGTACCCCCTGATTTTTGCCCCCCCCCAATCTGCAATAAACTCATTGTTCTAGGCAGGCCGGACATCCCGGTCCTGAAAAGACTCTAGAGTTTTTGCAACATTTAGTCTGGTGTCTGACTATCCTAAAAGATGTCAAAGACAGGGGATCTCAGTTCATATCTAGGTTCTGGCGCTCTTTATGTAAAACTCTGGGTATCAATCTTTGGTTCTCTTCTGCTTACCATCCCCAAACTAACGGGGCAGCAGAGCGGGTGAATCAAGCATAAGAACTATTACTGAGGAATCATATCTCTCTCTGTCAGGACGATTGGTCCGACCTCCTCCGGTAGGCAGAATTCGCTCATAACAATGCATGCCACACTTCCACTGGGAGGTCTCCTTTTATGACAGTGTATGGACAACATTGTCAGGCCTTTCCACAAGACTTCTTCTTTTTGGATATCCCCACCGCAGATGATTATGCAGACCATATGTCCACTATTTGGGCTGTGACCAAAGCAAATTTGGAATAGAGTGCTCTGGAGATCCTCTCCTCCATACAACGTTGGTAACAAGGTGTGGTTATCCACTAGAAACATTCATTTAAAAGTTCCCTCTCCCAAGTTGGGTCCAAAATTTCCCGGTCCTTTCTCCATTTCTGAAATAGTTAATCCTGTAGCTGTCCGACTACTACTTCCACCTAAGTTGCGAATTCCCAATGTGTTTCATGTCTCCCTTGTAAAACCAGCGATTTCCAGTCACTTCTCTTCTGATCAGTCTTACCCTTCAGGGTAAGACTGATCTTTGGAGAAACACTGCAATGTATATGCCCCTCGCTTGGTAAGGGAATTCTACAGACAATTTCCCCAGAAGCCAAGGCTTGGTGGCTCAGTGGCCCCTCGTCGGGGAGGGGGTACTGTCAGGACCGCCCGTCGGCCAGTCCTTACTTTTCGGTGAAGCGTCCAATATGGCGGCACCCATATCCTGAATCGCGACTTTGCTACTAATCCGCCTGCCTATTTTTTTTGTAACATAATTTTTATTAAAGTTTTTCATCACATAATATGAAAAAAAATAATGAAAAGTTCAAAAGTTTACACTGAATAAATAACACATGCGTGCCATCTTAAATCTATATATGCAATTAAGATATTTCAGAACGCATAAATAAATTAACAGTGTTAGGTAAATTAACCATTCAAAAGTAAAATTGGAGTTATCATTGTGAAGAAGATTCTGTCTTAACTTTCCCATGACTCCTGCTCCTGGTTTTACTAATGTTGAGCATAAGTTTGCGACCTATCTAGCCCCCATTTCGCAGCTCCCATGGGGTACATATTTCCAGGAATTGTGCCATAGTGTTTTGAATGTAGGCTATCCTAGACTCAAAGTTTTTGTTGGTCTCAATAACACCTCTGCTATGGTTGGTGGGTGTAGTGTTTTCCACTTTGCTGCAATTGCCTGACAGGCTGCTGTCAGTATATGATTTATACATTTTTGCATCTTCCTTCTTATTTTGGGAAAAAGTTTGCCAAGTATAAAAGTTGGTATGTCCTTCGATATAGGTTGGCCTAAAACTGAGCCAAGGAGCCTCGTCACCTCCTTCCAATATGATTGTATTACAGGCCATATTCAAAAAATATGAAGAAGCGAGCCTATTTCCCCATATCCTCTCCAGCAAGTGGCCGAACGATCCAGAAAAAATCTGTTCAATTGTTGAGGGGTATGATACCAGCACATCATTATCATATATATTATATATATATATAATATATATATATATATATGTTCCCTCTGTTTAGCACATGTCACCATACCTTTAGCATTCTGCCATATAGAATCCCATTCAGCTTCTGTTAATGGTTGTGGCAATATGTTATTCCACTTCAGCATATAGGAATGGGATGTTGGGGTCTCTTGTAGTATTTTATATATCCTGGATATTAAGCCCTATTGTGGCAAGCCATTCCTAGCCACCTTTTTAAACTCTGTTGGAACAGTGGTCTGTGCATTAGCACTATATGGGGCAAAAAAATATCTGAAGAAACTCAAATAGGTGCAAACGTACTTGGGGAACACTCCCAGATCTCAATAGATCATTAATGGTATGCAATTTTGTTTCAAACCACCTGGAGCAAAAGTCCAGTGACTGGGTGGGAAAGATGCATTTTTGAGATATATCATAACCAGCGGTTTAGTAGATTAAAGTTTCAATCACCATTTGAATCTCTCCCATATTTGTAACGTTAGCTTAGTCGAAGAAAGTAAATCCTTTATGGGTAATATGGTTTATTTATATAAGTGGCACTTATATAAATAAATGCATTACTCACATCTAGGAGGGCCACTATGTTGGCCATAGGGATAAAAGTAATGTCCTGTTTGTTGTAGTTTTACTTTGGTACTCTAATCCAGTGCTGTCCAACTTCTGTGGTACCGAGTGCCAAAATTGCCTATGTGGTGGAGGGCTGATAATGGAAGTCAGTGTTGGCCACTCCCCCTTTTAAGCCACACCCACTGTAAACCACACCCATATTACCACAAGAAATTTTAAGATCATATCCACATTAATGGTGGTAGCACACCAAAAAAACCAAATGGTTGGTGCTTGCTGCAGGGAAATCCCTCATCACCCATATGTGAAAAATTGAAGTTATGTTAAAAAACATACCCCTAAATCCATATACCTCATCCTCTCCTGTGGATAATACAGCAACCCCCCAACACACGATTAAACACCTAACCAACAAACAGGCTTACAGGCTTACATCCCACAGCTAGCGTAAGGTAAGCAGAGAATGGCACATAGAAGCAGCACTGGGCAAGCAGAGAATAGCACACACAGGGAGGGAAGGCAGAACAGAGCAGGAGACAGGGAAAGCTATCATTCTACACTGTACTACATACAGTTATACAGTGCTGGAGCTCCATTAGCATTTTGAATAAGGTGTGAATAGGTGAACAATGTGGGCAATTTCAGTCTGGGTCTCAGGTGTGAACAGGCCTTTAGGATATAAACAATAGAAGTGTCTCAAGTGTGAACAAATATCAGCATACATATTCTTCGGCACACCACTTACTTTTCTTTTCTTTTAGGGTGCATTCAACTCCTCCAGCTACTTCCAAGCCCAATATTCATACAAAGATTCCCATAGGGAGGAAGCACACCAACCATATGATTTTGCCTTTTAGGACATTTATTCAGCAGTGTTAGCACAAGCTTTCGGGGTCAACCCCTTCCTCAGATTGCACCTGAGGAAGGGGTTGACCCCGAAAGCTTGTGCTAACACTGCTGAATAAATGTCCTAAAAGGCAAAATCATATGGTTGGTGTGCTTCCTCCCTATGGGAATCAAGTGTGAACAATGCAGGGGGATCACAGATGTGAACAATACATGGGATTAGAGTCTGAATTTGAGGTTTAAACAATGCAGGGGCCAGTTAATCTCTGTAGTGATACCTTTTAAAGCTTTCATATGGTAAACAGACACAACATGTGGGGGGCCACAGAACGGACAACCCTGCTCTAATCTATATAGAGCATGCTGTATTCTAAATAAATAAATTAATAACACAAACAAAAATAAACACCTTGATGAGCAGTATTTTCCTGACTGTAATTCTTTCCTGTTTTCTTCTTTAATTAGCTACTGCAGATGGCATTATATGTATGACAACTTCGTCTATCCTTATGTGACTTCATATCTCATTGACAAATACTGTCTCATTAGGAGCACTCAGTGTGTTCTAACCATTGTGTTTTATCAATATTTCACAAAACAGTCATAAAACAGTTAAGATGTTAATGCCATTGATACTTTGCATAAAATGTTAGATAAACATTGCAAACCGAGAGCAGAAAACTGTCAGACATGGCTTAGTCATTATATGTAGGGATGTAGCGAACTGCCGTTAATGTGTTCGCGAACGCCGTTCGCGAACACCGGCAAAAAAGCGAACAGTTCGCGAACTTCGAACGCTCGATAAAATCGTTCGATCGAAGGATTTTATTCGTACGATCGAAGGATTTTCGTTCGAATCGAACGATCGAAGCTATTCGATCGAATGATTTTAATTCAATCGAATGCTTATAATCGTTCGAACGAATGGAAATCGTTCGATTTTAGCGATCGAATGGTCGAATGGTCGAACGAAATTTTACTTCGAATCGAACGCGAACACCAATTGGCGAACGTCGCGCGACGTTCGCGAACATTCGGCGGACGCGAACAGTCGAAGTTCGCGCGAACTAGTTCGCCGGCGAACAGTTCGCTACATCCCTAATTATATGATCCCTCTAGGATTGCCAAAATAAACACCAGAAATCATGCCAGAAATCTATATTAAGATATTCTTTACAGTAATTTTCTTCTAGGCGCAGAATACTTGCACAGTTTAGGGAGCAGATATACTATTAATTCAAAGCGATTTATACTGTTTATTAGGGGCAGTTGTATACTTTATAAAAATGTGTATTGGTTTTAAGTATTTGAGATGGCAATATTTTTTATAATATTTTGCTATTTTGACATATTCTTTGCTTTGCAGACTTGCAGAAGCTAAACAGGAAGGAATAACTAACTGGTAGGTTATAGCAGCTAAACACCATTATTATCATGCAAGACCTGCAATTACTCTTAAACTCTGGCAGAATGCAGTTCATATAATTTAGAATATAAAAATCTTGTTTGCCACTAAATAAATAATGGGTTCATATGCTGTTAACTGTAATGTCAGGAACAGCCTGAAAAAGTTAAACATATTGAACTTTCCATTTATGTTAATAAATAGCAAGCAAAACAATTAGCAATTACTGCACTAGGTAGTTTATTACATTTACTAAGACGTTCCAAAACAACAGGAACAGCCAGATTCTAATAATTATTATCCTTTATATATAGTCAAATTCTTTGCGACGCTTAACAAACAGACTAGGGTCAGATTTATCAGGAACAATTTACCCTGCCTTTATATTAAATTATCAGTGTATTAATTAAAAGTCCAATTTTAGTGGCTTTCTCTAAAACCACGAATGTCATGACATTTATTATGAGATCCAAATAAAAAAATTATGAAAGGTAAAAACATGGATTGATGCACTAAAAAATACAAATAACTCTAAAAGCACTAAAAGTTCACGTTTTTCTGACAATAAGTAGCAAAGAAAAACTCGAAAACCTATAAAAGTCCAAATTGATCATCACAGCTCCCATTGAATTCTATAGGACCTCGACAACTTTTACGTGGCGAAATTTTGGAAAAATAGGAAAACCATGAATTTTTAGATATTCATGGAAAAAAATGAAATTTGATTGTCAGTAAATCAGCCCCCATTTGTCTCCCTAATGCACCAATACCACATATGTATAGGTTTATTCATATACCTGATGGTACACCCGGGCCCAATCATGGCTAATTACACCACTGGACATTCATAGCAATACAATACTGAATTTTTTTTTTTAAAAAAAACATACAAGAAATAAACACACTTTAGGTTATAAGGTAAACATTTGTAGATATGCCTTCCTCTAACTCTTACTCTTAACTCTTACTCTAAACTACCAAACCACACAGTTGCTAAAGTTAATGTTTGTTAAATTTTTAAAAATGAGACAAAAAGGAGAAAGCAAGGTAAAATCCCAAAAACTTGGGATGCCAAGTTGTTAGGTGATTCTAGTCGCTTATCTGCTACTAAAAGATGACCATCTTGCTCCAGTGTCATGTGTAGTACAGAACTTTTTTTCTGAGAAATACTACCTTTTACTCAACTAATACTGAACTACCCACAAAAATGGATTAGTAGGTGTACTGGATGTAAAATAGATTTAATGAGGAGGAAAAACTTGCAAGCATGCTAATGTATTTTACTCCACTAGATTATTTACACACCAGGACATGTACAAAAGAGAGGTGTTTGTTTTGCTATGACATTATCAATATTACTGGAGCCGGTAGAAATATTTCAACATTAGAGATGACTTAGATGAGAAATAAATGACAGTTAGCATAGAATAAAATTGTGCAGCTGTGAAGCGTGGAAAGAAAGAACCTAACTGAATTTTTTTACAGTAAAGGAAACAAATTATTGCCTATTTTTCCAATACAGATTTCTCTTTAAAAAAACTGCAGCTATAAGAATCTTGCATCTAATTGCCGTTTACTTCTAAACACATTTTGTTCTGGTCTTTCTACAGCAGTTCAGTTGAGTTTTACTCCAAATAGCACAGTTCCATTCTATGAAATATTACACCACTGAAAAAAGAAGCCATATAAACAGTTTCATTAAGCGCTCACAAGGAAACAGCTATTTTATTTTCTAACAATAGAGAAATCTATTTATTTGATTGCCAGCAATCGTTGCTAGGAAAATTGATCCCTAATCACACATTTTGTAGCTTGCCATCAGTGAAAAGGGAACTATTTCACAGATACCATTTTGCTTCAGAATAATGCTAATGTAGGAGATTATGTAGCTAATAAAAAGAGCAAGGAAAGGAAAATAGAGTTAACTACATGGTAATTATCTTGTAAGTGTCATGTATCTGGTAGAATTAAGCGTTTCTAATGATTGCTTCTGTTTTTGCTTTAACAAAAAGAAAAAAATGTGCCCTATGCGGTACGCAGAGCAGGGATGTGCTGTCTGCACTGTTTAGCCATTTCTGAACTACATTAAGCATCAGCTAGAGCACCACATCCTTTCAATAAAAGCTTCTATGTCCATTGTAATCAGATAATTACTTGTACAGTTTAGTACAGTGTCATGATTATCTAGTAATATGCAGAGTCCCATTGTTATATCACAGTAATGCAGGCAGGCTGTTATCAGTTCACCACACACACACAGACTAGCTTCCCAGTCTCCTCCCAATATTCCCAAGGCTGCAACATTCTAACATCCTTCATAAGCAAATAACTTAACACAGCTTATGCAAATACATAACCCCAATCATGTAACAACAATCAGAATCTTGCCTCAATTATTCTAACTATACCAATATTAACATTATTTATTATTATTATTATTATTATTATTATTATTAAGTATTTATGAAATGCCAGCATATTCTGTTGTACAATAAATAGGTGTATGCACAAACCAATATAAGACATAAAGAGTGCCCTGCACCAGGCCCTGATTTGTGGGAAGGCCACAAAGACCCATGCCTAGACAGACTGCCTAGTGTTGCACACCCTGTTATCCACAAAAATCCCCAAAACCTTCTCAGTTAAGGATGACAGCATCACCCAGCAGGGCATTCAACAACCGTACTGCTCTCACTCTAAAGAATGTGTTGTTAAGTAAAGGTGCTATTCCTTATCCAATGTACTAAAGAGTAAAGAGTAGCAAGGAAGGCAAGCACATTTTTTAGTCTTTGGTCATAGTTTATTATTATTATTATTATTATTATTATTATTATTTACTAAACTCAAATTTTTGTGATGAAGCTTTTTTAGGTAAAAACTATAATTTTTCAAGATTTATTATACCCCGATGCTGCAAAAAGCCAGAATTTGAAAATCCACCATATCAGACCCGTCAAGGTCCTGTACAAGTCAATGGGAGAGGAACCTATCCCAAATTAAATTTATCGTGGTTTGCACTGGGTTTAGAACAAAAATTCAACCATTTCAGAGTTTTTTGGACAAAAATTCCAAAAAACCAAGCAATTTTGGAAACAAGCCCGAAAAATGTGTAGGATTCCAGGTTTTGCTCGATTTTATTGTGTTTTTTTTCATGATCCAATTAATTTGAATTATTTTTGTTAATAAATAAAAATCAGGTAAGGGAGTTTGGTTGAGTTTTTTTTATTAATATTATGAGATAAATTGGGATTTTAGTAAATAACCCCCTAATTGTTCCATTCCCTTTCCCAGTTTAGTTGTCACCTTCTTCTTTCTCTTTCCAGCTTTCAAATAGGGGTGGCTATTACTCTATAATGCTACATTTGTATTGTTATTGTTACTTTTTATAACTAGTCATTCATATTCAAGTCTATAATTCAAACCACTGCTTGGTTGCTAGGGTAATGTGTATCCTAGCAACCAAATAGCTTCTAAAATTCCCAACTGAATAATAACTAAAGCTAAATAATTAAAAAAACAATAATAATAAAAAACTTTTAAATCAATTGAAAATTATCTTAGAATATTACTCTCTACATCACTCTAAGGGGGTTATATATCAAAGATCAAGTTTTAGAGGTTTGTGAGGTTTTTTATACCTCAAATGAACTCAAATGTTTTCTAATTTATGAAAAAACTCAAATGTAAAAAACTCAAATCAGTGAATCCAGGGTAAAGAACCCGAAAATTAAAATTTAATATAAGAGTTTTCAGTGAAAAAAAAAACTTGAATTCTCAAATTATTCGAGTTTTCGTGGGAAACCCACTGAAAAAAACCTGAACATCATGAAGGCTACAAACATCTTCAGTTGGTTGAAGGGACCTCTGCCACTTGATAGGTGTTAGCTGGAGTATTTTTGGATTCAAGCTATTTCCATGATCGGGGTATAATAAATCTCAAAAATGTGTTTTTTTTATAAAAACCCCAAAAAACTAATTTTTTAACCCAAAAATTAGAGTTTTGACTTTAAAATACCATCAAAAACTCGAGGTAAAAATCAACTCGACCTTTGATAAATAGCCCCCTATAAGTTAATTTTAAGGTGAACAACCCTTTTAAGGACAAAACAATGGTTATGTTAGCACAGCATAGCATCTACTATATATTATAAATCAGTAATAGTCATGCAACGTATTTCATTAAAACTTATTGCAATTTTCAAATCTTTTCTCATCCTAATTCATAGGGTACCTTTTATATAGACACCATAATAAAATTGCTAATGTTTAAGATGGAGGAGTAAAATTAAATTTTCATTTTAACCCACCATTCAGAGTCTGGCTTTGTAACTCTCATTATCTGCTAAGGGATTCTCTAGCTATTTCTCTTGAAAGGAAAATGCAGTTTCACAGGGAAAATCAGGTAATGTGGCAGCCTGAAACTACAACAAAAAGTGCAGAAGGTACTTTTTTTTCATGAAAAGGACTACCTGCCCTTGGAAAAAAACTTGTAGCAACTGAATTCACTAGTTTCTCTACCATATTGACCACACACACAGTAAATTTGTGTTTCTTTGTCTTTTAAGTCATGGCTTCTGATATAACCTTTATGTTTAGATAGGTCTGCATAGTATCTTCCTCTACTGTTTCCAACAGAAATTCCTGTTCATATAGTTCCTGCTCTCTTGTGTTTTTAAATGGGTGGTTCACCCATTTAAAAAGTTAACAAGTTACCTTTTGCTATGTTATAGAATGGCTAATTCTAAGCAACTTTTCAATGGGCATTTATTTTTTATTTTTTTATAGTTTTTGAATTTGTTTCTTTTCTGATTCTTTCCCACTTTCAAATGGGGGTCACTGACCCCATCTAAAAAACACATACAGTATATTGTTACTGCTACTTTTTATTACTCATCTTTCTCTGTAGCTGCTGAATAAAAAGCTAAATAACACTTAAACAACAAATAATAAAAAATGAAAACCAAATACAAATTGGCCCACAATCTCACTCTCTATGTCATACAAAAAGTTAATTTAAAGGTTGACAACCCCTTTAGGTTTCATTACTCTACCCCTCTGAATCAGATATTTTATCATATGTGATTATGCTGATTCATGTAGTTCTAGGAAGCTGTGTATATTCCGGTAGTTATTTGAATTTGATCCCAAGTAGTAGGAATGTTCCTGTGTAGAGGTTGCTCATTAATGGCTGATTTGCATAAAGTTTTAAATAGCATTTTTGATATAGGTATAAAACAAAGGCAGAACCAGGACAAGTGCATTGTTCTCCTTAGAAATAGAATTGTACAGCACTGTGAAATTTGAATTCAGCCCTAAATGAAGTAGCTATAGGCAAAGAATTGAATAAATATGTTCTGCTGCATCTTTGGGACAAATTAGATGGCTATTTCTGTACAGTACATTGACCTGCTTGTGTCAGCTTGCAATATATGCAGTTCTACTTAAAAAGTAGTGTAGTATGCTTTTGCTGCTGCTTTTGGTTTTAGCATTACATTGTACAGTATATACATTTCAGTATTTTAATAACCCTAGTATTTTGGCCTGAGTGTGTTTTGTCCAGTTAGTGATAATAGAACATGGACTCTCTTACCCAGATAGACCCTTGCTAAGTGGAGGAGTATGGGAGAGGTTGCTGAGAAACTATACATATCTGCTGCTTTGTAGAGGTTCTTGCAAACAAAATTAAATTACTTTTATTGAAATTATACTATAGGGTTAATATTCACAGGTCAATGAGCTAGTATTACATGTGATCAGATATAGTCACAGGTGGAGCAGACCAAAGTAACACCACCATGGAGATGCTTGATAGGTAGCTGCTGACCTGGACGCTAATGTATGGAGACACTTGGTACTGTAGGTAACTGTTGACCTGAACGATAATGCATGGAGACGCTTGGTAGTTAATTGTTGACCTGAACGCTAATGTTAGGATTTACAAACTGGTAACTTATTGTGGTGTAATTTTTCAAAATGTGAATAAATTAGATTGCTTGTGCAAGTTCAGGTCAATTGATTCTTTTTTCGATAATTGAAAATGTAAAAAAAAGTGACATCATCACACTTGGCTTTAAAATTCAAATAGCTAAAGGTGCATTTTTAAATTGCCTGTGAGAAGATCAGTAGCAGTTTATGGGCTGAGGCCAGAACCTCTGAGTTATTTCTGGGTTTGGGATACCCTACGTTACAGCCGGTTAGACTGAAATCAATGGTAGGAAAGCTTTTTGAAGGGTTGCTTAAGTATAAGATACTTGACATCATTGCAAATCATAATATTATGAGTTTGTGCCAGCATGGTTTTATGTGTAATATATCTTTCCAGACTAAATTAATTTCTTTTTATGAGAAGATGAGCAGGGATCTCAATTCTGGGATGGCAGTGGATGTGATCTATTTAGAATTTGCTAAAGGATTTGATACAGTGCCACACAAAAGGTTACTGGTTAAATTAAGGAATGTTGGCCTAGAACATAGTATTTTTACCTGAATAGGGAACTGGCTAAAAGATAGACTACAAAGAGTGGTGGTAAATGGAACATTTTCTAATTGGACCACTGTTGATAGTGGAGTACCGCAGGGCTCTGTACTTGTTCCTTTGCTTTTCAACTTACTGTATCTGTTAATGACCTGGAGGAGGGCATTGAAAGTACTGTTTCTTTTTTTGCTGATGATACAAAATTGTGCAGAACTATAGGTTCTATGCAGGATGCTGACACTTTGCAGAGTGATTAGCTGGGCAGCAAACTGGAAAATGAGGTAAAGGTACAATGTTGATAAATGCAAGGTTAGCATTTTGGCAAAAATAATATAAATGCAAGTTATATACTAATTGGCAGTGTGTTCGGAGTTTCCTTAACTGAGAAGGATCTAGGGGATTTTGTGGATAACAAGTTGTCTAATTTGCAAATAAAGTTCTGTTTTGCATAAAAAAGGGCATAAACTTAAGGGATGAAAACATAATTTTACCTCTTTATCGGTCTCTGATAAGGAGTATGCAGTGCATTTTTCGGCTCCAGTCCTTAAGAGGGATATAAATAAGCTGGAGAGAGTGCAGATATCTGAAACCAAACTGGTTAAAGGGATGGAAAACTTAAAGGGATACTGTCATGAGAAAAAAAAAATTTTTCAAAATTAATCAGTTAATAGTGCTACTCCAGCAGAATTATGCACTGAAATCCATTTTTCAAAAGAGCAAACTGTTTTTTTTATATTCAATTTTGAAATCTGACATGGGGCTAGACATATTGTCAATTTCCCAGCTGCCCCAAGTCATGTGACTTGTACTCTGATAAACTTCAATCACTCTTTACTGCTGTACTGCAAGTTGGAGTGATATCACCCCCCTCCCTTCCCCCCCCCCAGCAGCCAAACAAAAGAACAATGGGAAGGTAACGAGATAACAGCTCTCTAGTAGATCTAAGAACAACACTCAATAGTAAAAACCCATGTCCCACTGAGACTCCTTCAATTACATTGAGAAGGAAAAACAGCAGCCTGCCAGAAAGCATTTCTCTGCAGGCACAAGTCACATGACTTGGGGCAGCTGGGAAATTGACAAAATGTCTAGCCCCATGTCAGATTTCAAAATTGAATATAAAAAAATCTGTTTGCTCTTTTGAGAAATGGATTTCAGTGCAGTATTCTGCTGGAGTAGCACTATTAACTGGTGAGTTTTGAAAAAAAACATGTTTTCCCATGACAGTATCCCTTTAAATTATGATGGTAGACTGGTTAGGGCTGTTTTCTCTGGAAAAAAGATGGTGGGGGATGCAAGGGGAGCATCACACTTTACAAGTACATGAGAGGACATTATAGACAAATAGCAGGGGACCTATTAACCCATAAAGAGGATCACTGCACCAGAGGCCACCCCTTCAGACTAGAGGAAAAAAGACTTTCATTTGAAGCAACGTAGATGGTACTTCATAGTGAGAGCAGTGAGGCTGTGGAATGCCCTGCTGGGTGCCGGGTGGTGTTTTGATGGCTGATTTGTTATTGTTTTTAAGAGAGACTTGGATGATTTCTTGGACAAGCATAATATCCAAGGCTATTGTGATACTAAAATCTATAGCTAGTATAGATATGGGTATATATAATATGTGAGTATGGAGGGGTTAGTGTTAGTATGTGTGTATATGGATTCTGTGTTTCATTTGGAGGGGTTGAACTTAATGTATTTTGGTCTTTTTCAACCTGATTTAACTATGTGACTATGTAACCTCTTTTTAACTATTGTGCAATAAAAACAAGATTTAATTGACAATATGCTCAGCTGACCCACACTATCATTTCTAGGAGATCAATCAAGTTATATCAAATATTGGTGCCTGTGTGGCGAGCTATAGTCTGTGCAAGAAAACTACCTGGCTCAAGTCTGGAGAAACAGAAGAATAAAATCCATGAAAATATCATTTTTCTTTTACAAACTACTGTACATTTGATGTACATCATAATAAATCAAACTTTATCCATATCATTAAACATACATTTTTACAAAGTCAAATTATGGCAAATTAGATTCATAAAAAGTAATTAAAACAACTGAAGTCAATGAACATATGATGCATTAGCAAATCATAAGTTGCTTAACTTAAGATTTACTTTAGGAATAAAATTGTATGAATTACTTATTTTTAAGTCCTTCAGTTAGCCAATTTAACCTGTTTTAAGCAGCATTAGAAGCCTACAACTTTTACTCTAAAAATCAATTTATGCATGTTTCTTTAGTAAGAATTGAGCTAAATACAAATTACCAGATAAAAACATCCATATCAAATCAGAAATATATTCTTATAATACACAAAAGCCATGAATATCTTGTAAATTATGTTCTTATAAATGGTGAGTTCTGATGTCATCAGTTATTAACAGTGCGTTCTGATGTCATTTCTGTCACATGACTCACTGAAACGTGTGTATTATAATAAATAAAGTACCCCAGTTGCAAAATATGAGGATATTAGAAGTTACCTCGGCCTCGTGTTTTTATTTGGTCATGAAAGTCCTCAGTAACTTATAATATCCTTATGTTTTACAAGAGGGGATACTTTATTCACTATATAACTTCAAGCATTCAAACTAGGCTTGCTGACTTAGCACATTTTAATAAGGTCTTGAGTTTGGATGGAAATAGAGGTGATCCAACAAGAAAAAGAGGTACTAATGCAGTATAACAACTATCCCAAGAAAACATAAACTGTTACTGATCTTCTCACAGGCAATAATGGGAAATGATTGGCTCCAGGCCCAGACTGGCAATCTGTGGGTTCTGGCAATGCTATAAGGTGCCATAGAAAGTCAGTATTTAGTGGGCTGGTGGGGGCTGATTGGGCCTCTAAGTGGGCTGATTGGGCCTCTGTAAGTTTTCGAGTTGTGTTTACCATGAAAAATTAGACGTTTCAAAACTCACATTTTCAGGATAAGAAACAGATTTTTTTTTCGATATTTGTTATACTCCGACCCTGGAAATAGCTTGAATCCAAAAATAAACCATCTAAAACCTGACAAGGTCATGTAATAGTCAATGGCAAGAGGTCCCTTGACCACTTGAAGATGTTAATAGCCTGGATGATGTTTTGAGTTTATTTAAGAGGGTTTAGCCTGAAAACTGAAATGATTTGAGCAATTTGAGCTTTTTACTGCTGAAAACTTGATCAATTCGAGTTTTGGGGTTTGTTAACCCCGAAGTCGCTGAATTGAGTTTTTCCCTTTCTAGTTTTTTTTTAAAATTAGAAAGCATTCGAGTTGTGAGTTCATTCAAGGTATAAAAAATAGGGATGCACCGAATCCAGGATTCGGTTCGGGATTCGGCCAGGATTCGGCCTTTTTCAGTAGGATTCGGATTCGGCCGAATCCTTCTGCCTGGCCGAACCGAATCCGAATCCTAATTTGCATATGCAAATTAGGGGCGGGGAGGGAAATTGCATGTCTTTTTAAACAGAAAACAAGGAAGTACATTTTTTTTCCACTTCCCACCCCTAATTTGCATATGCAAATTAGGGTTCGGATTCGGTTCGGTATTCGGCTGAATCTTTCACGAAGGATTCGGGGGTTCGGCCGAATCAAAAAAAGTGGATTCAGTGCATCCCTAATAAAAAAACTCTAAAATTTGACCTTTGATAAACAACCCCCTTAACGGGTCATTTACAAACCCGGAGAGGCATGTGCAAGAGTGCTAAGGGGTGCAAGAACACGTCCCTTAGTGGTCACTTAAAGAGAACTTGCTTCTAAATCAGTGCAGAAAGCATTGTCATTAGGGGTATTTCAGCCTTGTCCTTAACACCTGCCATAGGGCCTGTACAGTATATATATATATATATATATATATATATATTTATATATATATATTATATATATATATATATATATATATACCAAACAAGGGAAAGTTGTGCTCACCACTAGTTTTTAAAATCATTAGGCGGGGGTGCAATGAGGGTGTGACCACAAAATACATATAGACAAATACAAGATTCCTCTGCACTCAACCCATTATCAATATATTTAAGACAGAGACATTTTGTGCATACTGCTACTGAAAAATGCCTTACCCTTTAAACAAAACAGGGATTGTTTATCCATATATTGCAATATATTTAAGCTGGCCAACTACGTCAAAGTCATCCCATATCTGGCCAGTCCTATGCTCAATTTTCATCTGATTCATTAAGAATTCTATGGTTTCATTATACATTTTATAAAAGGGACGAATACGTTTTACCTGCAACTTACTAGCTGCTTTCGAAAGTAAAACTCCCAACCTTGGCTGCCCTTTTATTAGACACCAGTGGGATCACCTGACTATAGTTGGACAGGGTGGGAGCTACAACATGGAGCTGGTCACTGCTCCTGTAGAACTATAACAAACAAGGGAAAGTTGTGCTCACCACTAGTTTTTAAAATCATTAGGCGGGGGTGCAATGAGGGTGTGACCACAAAATACATATAGACAAATACATGATTCCTCTGCACTCAACCCATTATCAATATATTTAAGACAGAGACATTTTGTGCATACTGCTACTGAAAAATGCCTTACCCTTTAAACAACACAGGGATTGTTTGTCCATATATTGCAATATATTTAAGCTGGCCAACTACGTCAAAGTCATCCCATATCTGGCCAGTCCTATGCTCAATTTTCATCTGATTCATTAAGAATTCTATGGTTTCATTATACATTTTATAATGTTGTAGCTCCCACCCTCTCCAACTATAGTGAGGTGATCCCACTGGTGTCTAATAAAAGGGCAGCCAAGGTTGGGAGTTTTACTTTCGAAAACAGCTAGTAAGTTGCAGGTAAAACGTATTCGTCCCTTTTCTAAAATGTATGAGCAGCAGGAAGCGTTATAAGCAGCAGGAAGCGTTATAAGCAGCAGGAAGCGTTACAGTCAGGACCTTTTATACATCCTCAAAGAATGTTACATCAGTGGCACTGGTAACACTGTTATAAATTAGAGTATATAATTAGCATATCGTTACAAAATAGCCATTATGATACAGTGCCCTGATATATTGGTTTTTAAATTGTTTTAACGTGTATCTACTATATTGTTAGTCTTAACTGCAATGCGTATCTTATAACGAAGTACAATGGATTTGTGATTGTTTAATATAAATTAGTCGCTCTGGTTCTGACGAGCAACAAACGTCAGAGCTACCATTGTTTCCCGCCAGATTGTGTGTATATAAGGCATGTTTGTTGTAGATTGAACACTTTGAGAAAGGCCTCGGAGAGGCCGAAACGTTAGTCATCTGTTCTAATAAATATTTTTAATTTTATTTAAGACCTGTGAGTGCGGATTCCTTGGGATTGTTGTGGATGAAATTATTGTTTCTGCACCCAGGCATGCAAAGATCGTTTTTCGTGAGTGCCGACACTATGGAGGAATGTATTGGATAAAGTTTGTGCCTGGCACCCGTGTTTTTCTAAATATTAAAGGACATGTAATGTAAGTGCTTTTTACCACGACTAGCGATGGAAGCAATAGCTCATACTGACGCTTGCCTGCTTACTTCCATACACTAAAGTTCTACCCTTGCTCTATTACTAATTGCTGCTACACTAATTAACCACCTGGAACCACTGAAGGTCGGGGTTGCCGTAAGATCTTTTGCTATACTGGGTGTGTAGAAGGAATGGCGATGGTGCGTGAATGGCTAGTCCAACTTGAGATGCAGCTATGCCCTTGTATGGGTGGCTCCCGGACTCTTTGTGGCTTCATCGGTAACCCGGTACCGGTGATACAGCGAGCCTTACTGCGGAGCATCATGACGACAGCGGGAGTGCCACGCCAATCCCGGGTTACAGTGGAGAAAGGGATGTCTGCCATGAAGCCGCTATACCTACTAACTATCTGTAACCACCGAAGTTAATCCACCGGGGCTGCCGCAAAGATCTTTGCGATACTGAAATCGGTGATGTGGAGGAAATGGCTAAGTTTAAAGCGATCGTGCGCTAATGGCTACCCCAGCGTGAGATGCAGCGATGCCCCTTTGTAGTTTGATTCCTGGACTTTGTGGCTCCTTCGGTAACTCTGATTCGGTGATGCAGGGAGTCTGGCTGTGGAGCTCCATGACAGCAGCATGAGTTCCATGCCTGTCCCGGGCAAGTATGGCGAGAGGGGTGCCCGCTATGGTGAGAGCCATCAAGGAACACTCTGTGTAACTTATCTACAGCGGGAACTCCGCTAATGGAGGCAGCTAGGCAGCGACACCTTGGAATTTTCTCTTATCATAACCGATGAATTCTGACAGTTGGCCACGAGTGACTTACCGGAAGCTACAATGCCAATGAACGAGTTGGCGGGGTATGGATATTTGACATCTGCTACTACTTTCCAGTTTGTTATTATTTTTAAATATAGGGTGTAAGTTTAAAATGAACTGAATGTTTTATTTTTACTTTGCTGTCCCGCTGAGGGTGCACACTGGATGAGCGTACACTGGAAGACAGGTGTGATTACACGTATATTGACTTTATCACAGGACTTGAACATGGGATCGGATCTTGTATTTTTATTCTTTATTTTTTATGCTTTTATTTTTATGGTATCGTTGTTTATTTATTTATACTTTAGTATTTTGGGGTTTTCATGATTGTATGTTATTTTTTGCTGATGAATATGGGAGTTGTTTACACAGTCGGGAATTACGGAATGATGATAGACAGCACGTAGGATTTTGGTTAACCACATATTAATGCAATATGGGGGTTTGTATAGAGACATGCACAATGATTAGAGTCACGAGAGGATGTGTATAGGATATATTGCTAATAGATATTCCAGTAGGGCACCACAGCGGTCAGTTTCTACTAAACAGCACCTAGTGGGTTAACTTCAGTATAAATTGTAAGATAGAGTCTACACACTACTTAGAGACAGTGGGAAGACTATTTAGTGTGGGGACACATATGATTAAAGTTGGAGCATTAAGGGGCAATAAGTGAAGCAGCAGGAAGCGTTACAGTCAGGACCTTTTATACATCCTCAAAGAATGTTACATCAGTGGCACTGGTAACACTGTTATAAATTAGAGTATATAATTAGCATATCGTTACAAAATAGCCATTATGATACAGTGCCCTGATATATTGGTTTTTAAATTGTTTTAACGTGTATCTACTATATTGTTAGACTTAACTGCAATGCGTATCTTATAACGAAGTACAATGGATTTGTGATTGTTTAATATAAATTAGTCGCTCTGGTTCTGACGAGCAACAAACGTCAGAGCTACCATTGTTTCCCGCAAGATTGTGTGTATATAAGGCATGTTTGTTGTAGATTGAACACTTTGAGAAAGGCCTCGGAGAGGCCGAAACGTTAGTCATCTGTTCTAATAAATATTTTTAATTTTATTTAAGACCTGTGAGTGCGGATTCCTTGGGATTGTTATATATATATATATATATATATATATTGTTAATTAAATTATGTTTTCCATCAGCAAAGCTGTAATTATTTGTATTGGTTGGAATTCTGCTTTTACTTACTAAACATATTTTCTTTGAATCCCACCAGTCTTTTTTATGAATAAAGACAGATCTAGACTTTGTTCAAATAAAATGCTGTATTTTTTTATTAGCTGCAGAGTAAAAAAAAACAGAAAATATGTCTATTGTTTAGATAAATGCCGCCTTGAACTACATGGTATGAAGCACAACAATAGCTAAAAGACATTTTATAATTGCTGATGCTCAGCTTTTTGTTCCATTATAATTATTAAGCATTAATACACATTATAGTTTTTCAAGCCTGTTAAGGGTAATGTACCTGCTGACTTGAATAAGGGAAATCGTCTAGTGGGCACAAAATATAAAATTATATTGCTTTATTTTAGTTTTCTGGGAGAAGGCAGATAACGTCTAAAACAAAACGCCAAACCTGATGAGATTTAAAAGCATAGTTATTGATAGTAAATTATTCTTTTGTCAGTTTTATAGCATTAAAATAATTATAAAGTACACTGTGTGTGTACTGAGAATGAATGTTCCTAACCTTCTTATATCAAGCCTAATCTTTCGCAGCAAGCTTGGTATTGTGCATACATGCTGGTGATTAGTTTATCTATTTATACTGTATGTTTGTCTGATGATTTTTGCATGGACAATTGCACTTGCTTTAAAACTGGTACTGCAATGAGCACCCTTTAAACCTGCGCCATTTGAAAGTCTCTAAAAATGCCCAGAAATTAACCCATTCAACCAGAAGGTGCTGGTGTCAGAGGACAATTCTTGAAATCTTTTATATGAAGACATTAACAAATATAATTCTTGAAAGGGATGTAAAGTTTAAAATAAAATTTTCCTAATGAAAAAAATTCTAATCAATGTTCCAGTGTACATTAAATAAAAATTACATTGATTAACAATTATTTGTATATGTTGATTTTAAAAAGTTATATGTAATTACAATTATAATTATGTTTCATACATTCACTAAAACTGTGTTTTTTATATGTATGTATGTATGTAATTGCGATTGAAAATGTTCTGGTGCTACAGAAATGCTCTAGAAATTTGTATTAAAGCAGTACAAAATGCCACTTTTATCTTTAAGAGGTAAATGGCAAATACTAGTTCTTGACAATATGAGGTATATTTATCAAAGGTTGAGATGCTCAGTCTTAAAAAAACACAATTCTCATGCAGAATAAAAGTTTTTAAAGTATTCTCACTAGTGTTTTTTCAACAGAATATTTGCACTGATAAGCTTTTTGGTATGTAAAAAAGTATTTTTCCCAACAAAAAATGTCTATGGAGAGGAGAATTTTCGAGAAATATCATGTCAGTTTGAGACAATAAAAAGTACAGTTTTCTTGACTATTTTCATGAGCAAGAGAAAAGAAAGAATACTGGTGGAATGAATGAAAAATATGTATATTGAGTGATATTAGGTGAGAAAAACTATATGTACTTTTCAAATTATATTTTCCCTTATTTCATATAATCATGAAAAAACAATAAAACCAAGTGAAAATTCAAATCGTATGTTTTTTTCAGGCGTTTTCCCTTTTCAGCTTGATGTTTTTGCCTGAAAACCCCGAAAAAAAAACGCTTCTTCACCTAAACCCAGCCTCTCCTCTTTGACTTATACCTCAGCAGGTCTGAGATGCCAGCTTTTTGGATTCTGGCTTTTTGCCGCATTGGGGTTTAATAAATCTCGAATTTTCCACACCTCAACCTTTAGTAAATAACCTCCTATGTGTGATGTGACTGAGGCCACGTCTTCCAATTCATTGCAACTTAGACTGTGTATTGGTTACTTTTTTATTTTCCTTTTGAAGGAGAGAATTTAATGAATTACTTTTTTGGGCTAGTCCCTTTTTCCCAAAAACTTTCCAAATATATATATATATATATATATATATATATATATATATATGTGAAAAATATACATATTTATATTGTGTTTATATTGCTATATATATATATATATATATATATATATATCTTCACTAGGGCAGCACCCTGCTAACGTCGTATTACCTGGGTGCAAGGTAAAAAATGCAAATACTTCAAGGAAGACCAGCAACACCAGGATTTCTGTGTATCAAAGCAAAGTGTATTCAGTTATTGCATGAATAGCCGACGTGACGTTTCGGTCCACGCAGGGACCTTCCTCCATGCAATAACTGAATACACTTTGCTTTGATATACAGAAATCCTGGTGTTGCTGGTCTTCCTTGAAGTATATATATATATATATATATATATATATATAGATATATATATATATATATATATATATATATATAGCAATATAAACATAATATAAATATGTATATTTTTCACATACATAAGAACTAATGTAATAAAATTCACAAAGAGCAATGTTAGCATGTCACAATGTAATATTCTTCACCAGGCTTTTATTGCATTGTAAACCTTTAACACCTGCTTGAAGGTGGCATAAACTTTTGCGGCAAACTTAATAACTGTTTCATTAAGAAGTTTTAATACAAATAGACAGTACTGCAAACTACAACATTCCCAATCACTATCCTACTGTCATGTGAGGGGCAGAGTGTTCGTAAGGGCAAAATTGTTCACTCTGCAAATATTTATTCACATTGTAAACAATTTGCAAACAATTTTTGCAGAGCAACCAATATTGTATCATGCCACTTTTGCTCCAGCCCAATGTTGTAGTATACAGTATGTCAGTCTTGTGATATACAGACATTTGTATGTTAGAATCTATTACTGATGGAAAAAGTAGGTCACCAGACCGAAACGTGGAATGTGCCATTTACATTCATTTTTTTATTTTGCATGAAATGACAAATAAACTTCTAATTAAAATAGGTTTTCTAGATAAATATTCTGACTATTAATATACTATTTACACTTTACTTGAAGAGCTTGTATATATCAATACAGGTACTTAATTATTTAGTATCTTAAACAATATAATGGACAGAATCAGTGTCAGAGATGTAATGTAATGTGCATTTTTGTCTACCTACCACAATAATGCAAATAAATCCCCATGTTTTGATTGGTTATCTGCAGTCATACCTCCCAGCTTCAATAAATGGCCTTTTCATCCAGTCCTATAATGTTTCCTTCAATAAAACCTATGTTTTATAAAGTGTTGTAAAAGAAGTAGAAGTTCTATTGGGTTTTGTGTAGTCAGGCAACGCCTTCCTAACTTAATACCTCAATAGTAAGTGTTTTATGAATGCAGATTGGATATTTGACCTAACATCAACCTGCATGATGTCAGTGATTAGACATATTTGTAATATACTGGCACATTTGCTATAATTACAATAATCATCATAATGAATAATTACAATATGCCAGCAACAAATCTATTGGGATATGCAAAGCCTTAACAGTCAAACGTCATTTTTATTGTGAAATAAATCATATAAAATACACTTTTTTTATTTATTTATTTATTTTTGTTTTAGCTATTTAATGAATTTACAAATATAACTAGAAACATTCTAAACCACTATTACAGGTAGAGTATATTTGTGCAGTGTTGAATTCCTAGGGAAAACAACATATAAAAATGTAATCTCTCTGAAATATTATTTTAAATGGTTCTGGATATAATACAACATTTTTTTAAATAAGATTGATTTCCCTTATATCCATTACTTTTTGTGTTTTTTTTTCAGTGGGAGCTTATATTCTAAATTACTGTTCTTTTTTGTTATAATTCTCTCTCTATATATTTGCAGCCTTGATGCCTTTCCCAAAGGTAAAGATGCTATTATTTGATTAATTGTAGTCTACAGCTCCCTTTTGCATCTTGTATTGCTGTGTTGCCATAGCTTCCTTGAACTGCAGCATACAATCCTTTTTAATCACTCAGAAAAAGTGTTTCCACAGCAACCTCTCACTCCAGCATCTTGCAACCTACTCAGTGAAGATTCCACTTTTCATGCAATAAAATATAAATAATAATAACTATTAAGCCTCGTGTATATATATATATATATATATATATATATATATATATATATATATATATATATATAATGTAGTACTTATTGCATTTTAAGGGAATTTGCAGCCGGTATACAGTATTAGAAGTAAAATTATAGATAAATAAAACTAGAATTACTGAATTTGTTTTCTAGTAGTGCATAATTTCAGTAAAATTAATACTGTGCATTAATGAATCATACACTCACAAATGTGTGCTTTTATTGTCTGATAACCAAATGGAAATTATGACATGCTATTCATATAGTAGGGATAATTTGCTTTCTTTGTACAGGTATAGGATCCCTTATCCGGAAACCCGATATCCAGAAAGCTCCGAATTATGGAATGGCTGTCTCCCATAGACTCCATTTTATCCAAATAATCCAGATTTTTAAAAATGATTTCCTTTTTCTCCGTAATAATAAAACAGTAGCTTGTACTTGATCCAAACTAAGATATAATTAATCCTTATTGGAAGCAAAACCAGCCTATTGGGTTTATTTAATGTTTAAATTAATTTCTAGTAGACTTAAGGCATGAAGACCCAAATTACGGAAAGATCCATTATCTGGAAAACCCCAGGTCCCGAGCATTCTGGATAACAGGTCCCATACCCAGGGCCGCTTCTGCCATGAGGCAAGGTGAAGGCGAAACTCGTCAGCGGTGATGGAACAGTGCGGAAGTGCATAGACACGGAGAGGGTACTTCCTCAGTGTTTTAAATAGACGCTTATCTGAAGAACCATTTGAAAAAATGAGACTAGAAGCCTGCCGAATTGGTTTAACTTTGAGATATGCTGAAATTATCCTGGGGTCTGTGAGTATAATATACCACTGAAATAGCTGCATCTTAAAGTGGGTATATATTATACTCCGATACCTACATTTCTATCATCACTGGAATAGACATAATTATTATAAAGGTGAAGAGTCTTTCTTTCACAATAGTTTGTAAACGCTTTTTTGGCACTGATGGTGTACGTCCAAATTTGAGAACGCTGCACTATATATTCTTCTGTTTTTTTCCAATTCTTTTGGAATTGGAAATTTGAAGGTGGAAGAGAACCTAACGGATTGTTTGGACTGGGGTACACTAGGTTTGGGACTTATTGGTATATATTTTGAAAGGATGAAAAACATCCTTGACTATACTGTTTGCACGTCGAATAACTTTTTTTATACAATTGTAAGATTGACAAGAGAGAATTTCCTATCATTTCCCTCTGCTGTTCTAACTATACTCCGAAAATATTTTTGATCTGCAACTATGCTGTTACCAAACCATATTATAATATGGCAGCATAAAACAATAGTGCCACGATAAAAAGATGTAAAAATAGAAGGAGGAAGACTGGCTTTCTTTAACTTCCATAAAAAGTACAAACATTGGTTTGCTTTCTTAGTAATGGAGGCAATGTTCAAATTCCATGAGAGATCATCTGCCAAATTCACCCCTAGGACATTCACATTTCTAACTATCTGAACAGTTGTACCCTCTATATATATTGGCTATGGTTTTCTTTCTTTTTCTTCAATGTTTATTTTATTTCTTCATCATTTAGAAAAGGAAAAAAAGGGGGGTACAGAAAGGAAAAAGGGGGAGAGTGGGAACAGTAAAGTTTAACATTTTCACACATTTAAATGCATTTATAACAATATAATAGTAATTCTCAATCTATTACAATCTTTATTATTGGTCATATATTTGTATATCAGAGACAAG